>WOVY01002314.1:0-290531 GCA_013436015.1 Rhipicephalus annulatus | reverse complement strand
TAGTGGGTACACTGCAAGTACTTGTGTAGCAGTTACTCATATAGTGTTTAAAAAGGCTCTGAAAAGCCATTTTTTCATATTTCGTTGTGGTGTTCAACTTTTTTAATCACGGCTATACTACACTTGTCCTTCAACTCATCTTATAGCGCTTCTTGCTCTTTTCACCGAAGTTCTCTCTTTTCTCCTGCAAATATCGCGTTTGTGAAGTACTGATGAAGCCGCTTCCCTCATTGTTGTTTCCGTGAGCTTAATGGTTATGAACAGTCGCCATTGATAAATATGAGTGGTTAACTAACAATAGCTTCTGTCACTATCATAAGTGTTGCAAAGAGTTGAGGCACGTTCGCTGTGAGAGAAACAAACTACCTATATAGCACAACCTCAGTTGCAACTGTCGCGCTTTTTACGGTTCGTATTAAGTGAGCGTTCTCTGTATTTAAGATAACGTTGCCCTAAACTCAGTTGGCTTAATTACCTTATCAGTTTGAACAAGGAGAAACTGAATACAAAATAGGCTCGTGCTGTCACAAAGACGGACGACGGAAGGATTAAAGACAATGGGCAAACTTGTCAGCCTCCTGATCAGATTGCCACTGACCTTACTAGTCACACGATCACTCATGTTAGTCTATTTTTACGCCTTCAACTTCGCACTAACTTCTTCTTGGCATGAAATGTGGCAAAGGACAACGTTTTGAAAAATGATTTCAATGACTCGGTAATCTTGTGCACGCGATGAAACAAAGAGATACTGAAGGTTGCTCTGTTGTCGAGCATACATAGTTGATCACGGTACGCCACCAAATTCTCGCAGAGCACTTAAGTATACAAGAAAGTGATCGCACGATTACTAGCGTTCCCCTAGAAGCGACATGGCGCCATACAACGCTTTCGTGCGCGCCAAATTTGTAGCTTGCTGTTCATGTTCTGTATCGATGCCCTCCACTCGATACTTATTCTTATCTATACTAATACCTCCAGAAAAACGTCAATAGTAACTCTACCAACAGTTACACAGTTTAACCCACATTCTTGGGAAAGTTATGCCGCACGTCCATCTGCGCAGCTAGCTTATCGTTCTGCGCGTTCTCGCACGCCACGCGTTTTCTTTGTTTATTTGACAGGATACTTATCGTACACATAGTCTAGCGACATCATCGAGCGTTCAACGACATCGCGTGCTCGCTTTATTGAGGTCAGAGCCGGGAGCTTCATTCGATTGTTCGCCTAGTGATGCCGCGTAGACAAACAACTCGATTGTCGACGAATATACAACACATTCCTCGTTTGTGGCAATTCTATAGCCACCATTGTGCATTCCTGAAAGTTCTGAAGTTTCTTTCGCAATGTTTCTGATTGCCCACACAGTAGACCGCGTTGTCCAAAACCGTCACGCTGTTTCCTTTCTGTGCTGCGTGCCTGTAACAGCATCATAGGTGCAAGCAAGGGCTTCGGCTTATGGCCGACAATTGTATTGTTTGGGCATGTTTTCAAAGTTATGTTAATTCTGGCATTTTTGTCTTGCAATGAGGCCTTTGTTTTCATAACATCGTAGATTGTACTACGTAAAGCGGTCACATTTTTTTTTTTTATTATTTGGAAACAAAACCCGCAGCGCCACTTAGGCATTATGCGGGGGGCACAGAGCCTCATAAAATGAATCCGCAGTCTTGAGTCCGCATTGACTCATGAAAGATCATTCAGCTTTCGCTAGCATCATTTACTGCCCGTTGTGGGCCGGGTTAGCAGGGAAGTCTGCCGAAGGAACTTTTTTTATGTTCTTTTGTCCATTTAAATGTGTGTTCGTATACGTACACATCCAAAATTGAAAAATTGGATGAAGGAAAAGGGAGGGTTTGAACAATTCTCGTAGCTACACCAGGGGTCAGGAGGCATACAGAAGAGAGGGAGCAGGCACGAACGGTAACCAGGTGAAATTAGGTGGTACGTTAGCCAAAGCAAGAGAAAGGGGCGTAGCAGCTTGAACGTTAGAAGAACAGTGATAGTGCGTTTCTCTACGAGAGAGAGAGAAAGAGAGTACAGTATATGTCAATTCTATGCGGTTTAGGCACCACATCACTACTATATAAGCGCCACTCGCGCCACTATTTTGTCTTTAACAATTTTATGAATGCTTTGGTCATCATTATCAGTCATGAAAAATTGCACAATATGTACACAGTAAACAAGGCTATTCATAAAATCGCATATTTGTTTCCTTCAGCAACCTGAACGGCAAGCTCCTTTTGGGTGCCCGTGCAGTGGTGAGCAATGTGCTATCGGAAAAATCGAGCGTCTTATTCGTAGACTCTACCCACTCAACGCACATTCGCATGTTTTTTTTTCTAATTTATGGAGCGTTCTTTATCACACTACTGTTCGAATTTATGATCTTACTCACAGAAATAAACGCAGCACATTGTAACACGAATAAGTGTGAATTGCGCATGGCAGCGCAGAGTGCCGTGCAAACACTAAGTAGCCGCAGTCACGCATTCTTGGGCGCCTAATAAAAGGAGAAGAATCTGGACGCATAACTAGCCACGGATCCAACTTTTCGAACAATACGGTCGAAATCTCGTGCGTCTGTTATACCGCTGTTACTTGGGGAACCTCGTAACGACTTTGCACTTCCGAGTGGTTCCGGAGATTGTTTGTTTCATTGCTTTGTTTGCTGTTTTTGTTTGTTCACATTTGGCTTGCTCAGTACTGGTATGTGGTGCAGCATCTCACCCTCTTACTCAGTATTTTCACGATGTTATAAGCTGTATGGGCGAAAAAGTGTGGACAAGAACTACGCTTCTACCACTTCGTCCTGCCATCTTGGTCATCGCACTTCAATCGGCTTTGTTCAGTTTGGAAAGTTCACCTCAGATTAGACAACCAAACAAGCAAACCAAAACAGAGCCAACCAAACACTAAAGAAGTGAAGTGTCCGCAGCACTTGCCGGAAATGAAACATTGTGCCACACTCGATAAAGCAGCCCGTTGGAGTAACGAAAACAGCCTTTTTGCGGCTTCTCCTTCGAAAGTTCAGCTGGAATTCAGCGTCCCCGCAATTTCATCGGCTATTTGTTTCATTATCTTTTTTTGAAACTCTGGCTCTTGTCGATGTATAGACGTAAAGATGTACTTAGCACCTGCTGTCACCTTTTGTACAAACAATTTTGCCATTTCCTTTTATCTAACCTTTCGCAAAATTGTTTTTTTTTTTCGGTAACCCTATTTTCCATCATTCGCACAAACAAGGCTTTTATTTGTCTCAAAGTTTTTTTCCCAATCAAACTTCCGCATTGGTGTTTTATTGCATTTTCTTCTGACTTATTCGAAGAATAGGCAAAATCAAACTCTGCAGCAGGGCCCTCTGTATGGATTGAATACATGCTCAATGTATTTTACATTGGCTGGTTGGAACAATTCACTATACGAATTCAGGAATACAATAATCTTGGCTTTCAGATAGAGCTACCGGATTTTTTTTTCACTTCCTCGCTCCATCAAGCTCTCCTTCATGCGTGTAACGTTGACACTAATGTTGTCTTGAACTGCGCTGGGTGATTGCGAAAGTGAGCAGAAAATGCGGCTATAGCACTGCTTCAATTTGGCGTATTTAGCTTGACTGTACAGTGTGGATAATTTCTCGTGCTTGTCTGCTACCCTATATATTGTACATTACGGAACAATAATAGGGCCGGCCAATATATATATATATATATATATATATATATATATATATATATATATATATATATATATAGATAGATAGATAGATAGATAGATAGATAGATAGATAGATAGATAGATAGATAGATAGATAGATAGATAGATAGATAGATAGATAGATAGATAGATAGATAGATAGATAGATAGATAGATAGATAGATAGATAGATAGATAGATAGATAGATAGATAGATAGATAGATAGATAGATAGATAGATAGATAGATAAGCACAGCCCTACTCTAAATCGTCTAAATCCCTCCATCGCAAGGCAACAACGTCCGAGTATTCGAAGCTTTTCCGTAGAGAACGCCCAGTGACTAAAGTTTTCACCACCAGCACCAGCGAGCGCATTAAATAAAAGCGGACTGCGGGTCTCTGTGTCTAAGGAGCCCCCAGTATAAAGGGCGACGCTCCTAATGGCCTCGGCATGTTGGAGTGTCTGCAGCATTAGACTTCTCAAGTCGGCTGGCATTTTTCAATAAGAAACACTGGTTCATTGCGGGGTGTTTTGCCCCTCCCCAAGTTTCACGTCATTACAAGCTCTTTTTTGCACCCATTTGCGTATACTGGGATATTGTTCGCGCTAAAAACATCTCTTGTTATTTCGACACAGTGAAGATTCATTCATATGTTATCTACATGTAGTTTAAATGCAGTATCTTCCCCATTTAGTGGCTTCTGCAAACGTAAAGATATACGTTTACGTACGTACTGCGCGAACGTTTACGTATCGGAAGCTAAACTTTCTGTTTCACCGCAGCCTTCACTGTATCGTCTCATCTGGAACTGCGGAATGACTTGCGCATTACGGCAGAACAAGAACGTGGCTAGGGTCGATGACTTGAGGAGAAACGATAACCCCTTGACATCACCGGCGCTAATTACTTCCACTTGTTCCCGCTCTTTCGGCTTCACTGCGCACTAGATCTTAAATTCGCGCTCCGGGACTGTGTACCAAAATTTACAAATGAGGTTGGCGACTTCGAGTCACCATCAGTCATGCCTGACTTCCAGCTTGGGCAATCGGCGATGAGTACTAGCTGCAACTCTCGATGTCTGGCCCTAAATGTGCGTGTAGCAGTGCGTCTTGAATGAAATAAAAGACGGAGGAAAAATTGGCCAACTGATTCTTCATAAAAAACTAACCTGAAAACATGGAAGACACACACGAGGGCACGATAAATAAATGATATGGTGACGCAGAGGTGTGCACATGCATGCACAGTATAGAAAGCCAGAAAGACATGGAAAGTGAGAGGGGTAAGGCGAGAAGGTTAACCGGAATCGATGCATCTGCTTGATGAGCCATACAGAAAAAAAAGTGTCGAATAAAAAAGAAACAAAAAAGTAAATCTGAGGAGTACGAGTTAAATGGTCTGTCCAACAGGCCATCGTTCTGTGCGACGATACTTCAACTCGAAGTTGCAATACTATTCCGACCGGTCGTTAGGCGGGCCCACGGCCATTAGTGGCAGCCTGTGCGTGGTGTAGATTGAATAGCGGCAGTGTGTGTGTTCGCTGGAGACACGCAGAGATGTAAGAAGGTCACACAGAGTTCATCCAATGGTACAGAGTGATAGAGGGCAAACACAAGTACGCAAGTTGTCCGCCACATTAGAGAGAAGGTTTCCTCGAAAGATCTTCCCGAGGAATGTGGTGGTGTCTACGCGCAGGTGGCACAGAAATGTTCGACTAAAGTAGAAATGGAATGCTCTCCATATGAAAAGCTGGTAAAAAAAATTGACAGCTGAGGAGAAGCCAGCGATTCAGGGTCTTTCGTACGTGTTTAGGGCATTAAATCTCTCTCGTTTTTATGAGTGTCTCTCTCTCTCCCTCTTTTGTGAGTGCTCTCTGTCTCAAACATGCACCTGCCACTCTTACTTTGACTGTTTGTGCTAGCGATAATATTTACTGATAATGGTTACTGATATTTATCGACGCACTTTCTGGGCGGCCGGCAAGCGTGTCGATACAACCTTGCACTGTTCGAGAAAAAAAAAGCAATGAATGAAATATTATTCTGTGTATTTCCAAAAACCAAGACACGATTGTGGGGCAAGGCGTAGTGTATGACGCTTGGTTAATTTAAGTTTGCTGGCGATTCTTGAAGTGCTCATCTTTTGAAACACATCAACAATTCATTACATTGTTTATTTGGGCTTCATAGCTGCGGATCGAACCCGTGACGTGGGGATAAGCTACCGACGCCATGTTCCTTGATCTATTCCTGCGTGAGCTTGTTCTTCTCAGTATCATTATTGAGGTCGAGCGAATGACCAGTACTGGATCCTTTCTTCCCCAGATTCTTCGTGCCGTTATCTTTTGCAGCGGCATAAACACGTGCGTATGAGCCGACACGATGTGGCACACTCACTCACTTATAATTTGCGCTGGCTGTATACAGAAAGCCGTACTGCTTTCATCCATCCTGGGAGTTTCGCGCTCTTTTTTTTCTTTTGCAGTTTCTCGGTAAACCACTAATTTCTCACTGAGACCCGGTAAAACATGGATTATTAACCCACACTGGGAAAGTAGTTTCTTTTTATTTCAGCTCACAAGACAGAACGTAATGGGAAAACACCTTTCTTTTGTGAATTAATTGGCGCATTTTCTCCCATATTCTCCCTCTTTATCCAGCGTGCGGTTCCTCGCGCGCTGAAAGTATACAATGTGTACGAACTCGGGAGCGCTCACTACGATTTTTCTTTCGTTCCACTTCTTAATGCCCTTCCCAATGGCGTAGGGAAGTAGGATGGGTGTATCGTTGGCCTCCCTGCTTTTTCTTTCTTCTCCTTCTAGAGGCGTGGATTCACTAAGCATTGTTTGTAGGGGCTTGGAAAGAAACTGTGCTATTTCCTGAGAAAACATAACTACAGCCATGTTGGCGATTTTGTACACCCTGAGTTCAGTGTAAGGAATAATTCTAGACAATATCAATTACAGTAGAATTGACACAACTATATATGAAGGGCACAGGATCCCGTATTTTTGTAACAACAGCGACACGAGTTGAATGTTTACTCAACGTTTTATTTACCTGTACTTTTTTCAATATGTAATATTTAAAAATTTCTTGGGTATTGTCAAAAGATTGCTCATATAGTTTGGAACGATAAAAACGTGGTCTACTTCAGAGGACTTCGGGCTAAAAGAACGCGAGCCATGCTAACGTGGAGATATTTCATTTTCGAAGGCCTTCGTGGGAAAACTTTACGGCAATATAATAGAAGTGGGCTTGTTCGGAGCGCCTTTTTTCCACCTTATGTACACAACATGTGCTAGATTGTTCCATCAAAAACTCCCACTTGCTCGACATTCCAGACATGCAGTGAGGGCTGAACGAAATAGTTCACTTTATCGGCATGACGCAGTGCCGAACACGAAAAGAAATGAACGGGAAACGTGCGCAGCGATTTTACGCCGTTCTTTGCCAAGCATCGTTTTCTTCGCCAGTCCGTCGAATGAAGTTCTTCAAACAATAATGGTAACTTCTCAATTGGATTGTTATTAGCATATTCTTGGCTTGATATGTAATGCCTAGAAATTTGTGTGCTTTATCTGAGACACATTATAATTGTGTATGCTGTTTCCTATGCATACATGGAAAACATCAAGCAGAAACAAAAGTTAGCGAACACATGTCGTATATTAAGAAAATACAATCAACATTTGCTTAATCTTATTTCTATTTTTTGCGCGAAGATCTTAGGGGCTCGGCTTTTTGGCGTCTCTTGTCAACATGGTGTGCCTTGTAGCCACGATTAATCACAAAGTTCACTTCAGGTGGTGACACTTGAGCTGATGACCTTTATGATGATTGCACGGTTCATCATGAAGTTCAGTTTAGGCGATGACTTCGTCCTATTGTGGCCTGACGATGACGCAAGGTCGACAAATATTGTTCTCCCATTATGAAATAATGACGACATGGTGAGAGGTTTAGGGCATTGACTTGTCGGCGTCTAATGTCGTGATGTGTCATGCAGTCATGGTCCATTGCAAAATATATATGCACCTCAAAAAAGAGGGTAAATCCCGCTACTCGCCACCAGTCCACTAAGAACTAAGAAGGCAGCGGTTAGACGAACATATAGTATATGATGCTAGTGCAGCAGAAACACCATTCCCTACAGGCTTTGCTCCTCTCCAGTTTATTTTTGACCGCGTGCCTACGTGTGCGTACATGCATGTAAGTGGTATTCATAGCAACTCGCTCACATCTCCTTATATCATTATTTTGGTTTCTTGCTTCAGTGGGTTTGTTTTCGTTCCTAGCGCACAACACCGAAAGTAGATGGGGATTGTTGACAAGAAAACTAAGTTTAAGGAAAAATGAAGATGCGAAGCTGGTCGCTGCTGGAGTGCCTCCAAGCGGCACCATAAGAACTACAACTCAGTACCTATCCTTCATACAACGCAGCCAACTGAAAAAAAATGCAAGAGTTCCAGCGGGCACGTCGACGACGAAACCCGATTTGGCTGACCCAAAAGTCGTGAAATGAAATTTGTTGCACTCGCAAAGTGTACTCTATTTACTCGATTCGATTTACGACAACTTGACGAAAACAAAAACAATATTAAGAGTTTAAAAGAAATTTCGCAAATATGTTTCAGGACGGTCACGCACAGCACTGTTCACCAGCTGTTAAATGGTAGTGTGAAGTCATGGGAAGTAGCTGCGTGAGGGCACAAAATGATTTGTTCTGCTAATTGGATACTAACACTAGAACTTGTGATTACTAATCGTCCAGGGCCTTGCAATTTTCTGGCAGTGTTCTGTAAACCCTGTGAGGTTTACTTCCTGCACGCGTCGCTTAAGCTCCCATGTTTTAGAAGACGTGTTATGTATGCTGTTTTTACAAGCCATAACAAATAGCTCTGATTGATATCTGGGGTTTAACGTCCCAAAATCACCATATGATTATGAGAGACGCCGTAGTGGAGGGCTCCGGAACTTTCGACCAACTGGGGTTCTTTAACGTGCACGCAAATCTGGGCACAAGGACCTGGAGCATTTCCGCCTCCATCGGAAATGCAGCCGCCGTAGCCGCGATTCCATCCCGCGTTCTGCGGGTCAGCAGCCGAGTACCTTAGCCACTAGACTATACCGCGGTGTGGCAACAAATAGCTCTACATCGCCGCTCATTGCAGCCTGTGTTTGTCTGCGTTGCTATAACTCACTGTTGATGATCGAAACTTCCTAGTCTGTTCTGAAGTCCCACCCATGATGCCTATTACACATGGCAAACAGTTGAAGTTCGTGAGAGCAGCATATCTGTTTCCGTAAATGCTACAACATATTTGAAGTTGGGCTGCGTTGTTACCTGGGCATCTTAGCTGAATTGCTCGTAAAAAAATGCTGCACAAATTGGTGTGGCATATATCTTACAAGCACTTGCAGGGCTGCTTTCTGAGATTACGTACATTTATCTCAGTACCTTTGGGGTTATGTGAAGCGTGCTTTAAAGTGCATGACTCCATGCATGTAATGGCCGTTGCCGTTATGAGTATAGGCGCCGAATGGAATGCGCAGAAGCATCGGAGGTGTTCGAGTTCCGGATATATTTTGTTGGCTCTTAATTAGCGCTAAACGGATCCGTTATGCTTGATCCTATAGCACTTAGCTTTGAAGCAAGAAATGGAGTGTCTTATTTTAAACCGCATATCTGTGTCCGCACTGAAGGATTACCGCTGTTTGTCTGTAGTTTGACGGAAGGAAATGCGGAAAAGCTCTCGTACAACTCACCCATCTCGAGTGAGTTGTACGTAGTTTTCTATCCGCGTCTTGCAAAAAGTACTCAGCTGCTTCATTACTCAGCTGCACTCAGCTGCACTCAGCTGCTGGGTTTTTAATATATAATCTGTATAAAAATTGTTGTTTTGTTTGCGGTTATTCTTAGCAGAGCTAAGTTTCTTGCGTATATACTACATTTGCTAATTTTGCTCCTTAATTCATACGTCTAACAGCTACAGAGTTATAAGAAGCAATTTATCGAAGTAGTAACCACGAGGTTCTCAACGTTGCTTTGATTGGGATGGCTGTCACCATTAGTGATCGCAGATTTCGCTAGACTATTCGGCCTTAGATATAATTTAGACGTAACGTGTTATTTCGTATTATTTTTAACTTTCCTTCCAGTTACAAAATTTATCTCTATCAGGTGACGTTTGACGAACGGAAGTACTACGTGCACAACAGGGAAAAAGTTGCGGTTCAATTTCATGGCGTGGTATTCTTTAGCAATCACCCAATGTTGCGCTATTCAGGGTTTTTATTGTATACTGTGCGGAACCCTTCCCGCTCTTTTTAACAGTGGTGTAGCCGTTGCGCTGCGTCTACATGTAGCTGTATTGATGAACGGAGGAATAGATTAACTTCACTGGGTCCTTCGGAACGCACTCGTGACTTCTTTAAAACTGAACCATTACTACTTTCATCTCGGCAGCTTGCGGTTGGATAGGCGGTCACGGACTCCGTCAAGTATTTTTTCGCAGATTTATACTTCTTGCATTGTTCTTCAGAATCGAAGTAAGTATGCTTTTAAAGCTGAATATTTGCGAGCCTAAAAATCTTGGCACGTATGCAAGCTTTATCGTTCTTACCACAATACCCTAATAGCAAGCCTAACACATTCTTCTCGCTAGCGACGTGTTTTCATCCACCGCCATAGGCACACTATTAGGTGCATTAATTTGGAGCATCAAAAAACTTCATATACCTTCCAGAGTCTTCCTGAGCAATCAGCATTATGTGCCAAAGCTTTGAATATGCACAACATATCGCCATTCTATAGAAAAAGGAGTTTCCTACGGACTATACCTTGAAACTATCTAGAGTAACAGAGGCCGCGTAGAATTTGAGGAAAATTTTGAGTGTACCATATTAACCCTGTGCGCACATTTGTGCTAAAGTTAACGTCATGCGTGTTTTTACCATGTTGAAATTCGTGGCCATTCACAAGTTTCACCACACCAGGTAGGCATCGTAGCTGAAGTGTTAGAAAGTATTTTAAGATTATAATGCGTTTTTTAACCTCTCGCGAAATGTGCGATTTTTGGCGTGGGTAACAATTTACCTGCACAAACGAAACCTGAAAACTTCTATTGCTCTATAGAGGGTTCACATTATTATCAATTTACATTTGGAAGTGTTCTTAACGGCTTCTTCGAGCGCTAAATGCGGAGTCTTTTAAAGGGCCAGTCTTTCGTACGCTGTCGTGTGCTGTCGTAGTCGCTTAGCGCAATGCAAGCAGAACCACACGGCATTGCCAGAGCGTGCCCGTGCCAAAGAGAACTATGCTTCTTCGAGCAACTTGATATATATATATATATATATATATATATATATATATATATATATATATATATATATATATATATATATATATATATATATATATATATATATATATATATATATATATATATATATATATATATATACCTGCGTGACTCGCGTTTTCGAAGAGATTGTCTCGAGTGACAAAGGCTTGCACTCTTGTCGCAGAAGACGTAAGAATACCTTATGAGAGGCCTACCTCTGCAGAGCGCACGTACTCAATGGACTGCCTCGTGTGCCTCTGCCTCCCATCTTGAGAATAAAACGAAAACGAGACAAAAATCTCCGACATGACTATGAAGTGCTCGACCGGTTTCATAAAGTACTCCTTTCTCTCTTTTAGATTCCCTCCGTTTCTTTACTCAACCAGCTTTTAGGGCGCTTGCGGTTCGGGGAGAATAGCTTTCAAGGAACCGCAGTCGCATCAGCTGTTGAAAGCGGTGTGGTTAAAGAGGCACGCATTTTTTTCCCTCTCTTCTAACACGCACCGATTTTCCAACGTGACCCTGCGCAACCAAGTTGTCAAAAAAAAAGGGGGGGGGGAGAAATCGAGAGGAAGAAATGCGATCACAAGCTTAGCTCCCGGCGGGGGCGTTGCATTGCTTCGGTCTGAAAAAAAGATGACGCTGAGTTTCACAGAAAGTCCGCGTCGACTCATGGCTTTGCTCAGCCGGCACCGGCAAACATGAAAGGGTTTGAATGTAAATTGCAGAATGCATACATACATATATATATATATATATATATATATATATATATATTAGTGAAGGTTAAATAAACAGCGATCGTTCTCTAACTCATACTTGGTGAGAGGGAGATGGCGAAGAGAAAAACAAGGCGGAATAAAAACAGCCGGCCAACCATACGGACGTTGTGTCTTATTTTGCTGCGCTGACAGTATATATTTATAAATAATATCCCAGAACTAAAAATGAAGCAATATGCCTCCAATGTTGAATCAGCCACGCCGAGCATTCCTTACCACTGCAAAGTACCGGTGTAAAATATGCCCGTAAAGTTGTTATCTGCACTAAATCTAACATTCAAATAGAACCACAGAATCTCGAAACAACACACACAAAGAATACGCCACACACTCATGCATTTCAGGCCACTCGATATTTTCCGTGAGACCATTCTGCTACATTGTGCCTTGTTTCTAAGTTCATCACTTAAAACGCTTGTCTTATAAACACAGCGGTCGCATTTCCTGCGTGCTTGACTTCCTCAGTTTAATATTTTACTGATAGGGAACTTCACCTTCAAGAATCAGTGTATCAAAGAATAGATTTCTTTGACAAGTCATTTATATAGAGGACAAAAATGCTTCTCTTGATTTCTGCGCTGATGTCAATTACAAAAAGCCTAATAATTAGCTTTTTTTAGTCATTTCATTGTAACATTAGGTGCGGAATAGTAGCACCAGCTCGACGTACATTTCGTACGCGGCGACAACGATTGCTTCAGTGTCATGGCAGCCTTTTTTTCAAAGAATGCAAATATCCAGAACAACACCTTCTACATGGAATCCTAGTCCTAGAAGAATCTCCCAAATTAGAAGTTCTATAAAAGAGAAATGGAAATCCAGCTGCTTCTAGCACGACACCGCAAAGAATAGCATACCAGTGTCGCAGCCAACCAAGCTGCTCTGTGAGCGATAATTCGCCCTTGTAGAGGTATTGAGCCTTCGAAATAGCATGAATATATAACTGGAAGGCTTACACGACACAAGTACATTCTGTTTATGTAAGTTCGTATCACCCAAAATGGCAGATGTTGCCTTCGCCCAACATATATGCTACGATTACCGCTAATTTAGTGCTTTATATATGCTCAGGCCACTGACGCAGAAATGAATGTTTTATACACGTGCACGATTGCCATAAGCGCGCCACTAACAGGGTAAGGGGTCACTGTGTCATTGTTTCCTCGGCGCCAAGCAGCATCAGGACGTGCGTGGGAAGCACCGGGCGGTTGTTTCGCCTCGGGGATCTTTGATTATCGCCGCGAGCGTGGGCGCAGTGGAGCATACTTTCTCTTCGGTAGAGTAGCGTGTACACTCCAAAGCCAATTGCCAATACCGCAGGCACCATTTACATTGCTTCGAAGTGGGCCATCCAGTGACAGCAGGGTCACTTCACTTGCAAGAAATCATGGCATGTCTTACCTATCACTGTCATCGTGGGGCCCCACTGCGGTGGTCTAGTGGCTAAGGTATTCGGCTGCTGACCCACAGGTCACGGGCTTGAATCCCGGCTGCGGCGGCTGCATTTCTGATGGAGGCGGAAATGTTGTAGGCTCGTGTGCTCAGATTTGGGTGCACGTTAAAGAACCCCGGGTGGTCGAAATTTCCGGAGCCCTCCACTACGGCGTCTCTCATAATCATATGGTGGTTTTGGGACGTTAAACGCCACATATCAATCAATCAATCTGTCATCGTGGGAATGAATAAAACACTCTGTGGTTGAAATAGCAATGCAGTTAGAGGCGGATTTACGGCCTAACAAAGCTGAAGGTGCGATAAGGGGTGCTGAGCCGGAGGCGCGGTTTACTGCACAATTGCCTCACAAGTGCACAAGAATCGCGAGAGTGGAGAAGAAGTCGCAAGCCATAATGAGGAATACCCAATGCCTCAGGTATGGTCCGCATTACGTTGCCTAAGTCATGCGTTGTCCGAACCGCAGCCTGCTAGCCCGTGTCTCCTAATTGAATTGCCCCAGAAGTCGCCAATTACTCAGACCTTCCGGTATGACTAATGAAGCAGCCAGGAGGCTTAGCGAATAATGTATGATGCTCTTCAGCGCAAGTATCGGATCGTTGGCTCGGCTTTCATTATTAAACAGCGTATGCACGCTTAAAACTGCCGCCACCTCGTGGACGTATTCGAGTGGTTTGCTGTATAGCCTCTAAAACATGCACATGTGCATAAGTTCGGGCATACACCTAAACACGGCACCCGTCTAGCCAAGCTGCCTTGTTGTCAGCGTATTTTCACGGTTAGATTCTGTCCCGAGACCACATTTCTATACTCAGAGTTTCCATGCCGAACAAAACTGCCTGCACTGCCGCACTGTCATAACCAGGTAATTGCACGGTTCTTTTCTGTGTGGTTAGGAATTCATTGTCCTAGTGGCTGCTAGCGCCGATTGAAAACTCACGTTCACGGTTTATGCTGGTTCACAGGGGAAGAGATTCATCGGGATCTTTACAGTTTCACTAAACTCATTTGATCATAAAACATATTAGTATATTCGTTGAGAAGGCACACGATAATACCTGTCCTAGATTTATCGATAAAAGTAGGATCACAGCACTACAAAGTGTAATGTCCCTCAGATGTAGAACTCGCTTCGACCTGCAGAAATATATTCACTGGTAAATAATCTTTGCTATACGTCGATACTTACTAAAGCGATGGCAAAGATTACGTATACGTTAATAAATAACAAATAAATTAAATTCTTATTAGCTATACAACTAAGTTACAATTCTGTTTCAGCTGATTTTTGAGATAAAAATAAGTGACACGCTTTGAATATATTGGTACGACGCGCTGTCAGAGATGAGGAGGAAGACAGCAAAGACAAAGACGATGCTCCCTGATATCTGCTGGAAAAAAAGTAAAAGAGTTTTCTTTTTTACTTCGATTATTATTAGTAACAATAATTCTTAAGCACGTTTAGTTGTAGTCAACATAATCACTATTCTGTCTGGTCTGAATGCGAGAACAACATTTATTGCACTCATTTTGTTTTGCGCCCATTATTTTCCCATAAATATTCAATATTGGAAATGGGACTCGTGTATTCAGTTCTTCGCCGATATTTCTGTGTGGGTATAAGCCATATGTGTGGCTATGAGTCATAGAGCTTCAGCTCTATGAACGTGTGAGGGCACTGTATAAATGGTACTCGCCGCTCATGCTGGCGAACATCCTCTTTCACCTGGAAGGCACAGCCAAAGTTTGGTATTGCAATCACGAGCAAGACATAACAAGCTAGACATTTGCGAGCACAAATTCATTGATCTATCTGGCAAGCCCATTGGGCGACGTCGAGCTGCACAGAACAAACTCACGTGCCGACTCCAGATTAGCACATAGTCATACTTGATATATATTCAATATGTGCTCTCGCTATGCCACAAGGTTGACAACAAGATGCCAGAACCTGAAATGGTGGCGTATATTCTCAAGAGAATCGCAGATGAGGCCTTTACTTTTTTTTGTATTCAGAAACTCTACGAGAGTGAACGACGTCATTAGCGAATGTCGGCATGTGAAGAAGCGAAAAGTCTTCACATTAAAATTCAACAAGGCCGCAAAAAAAAGGGTACCCCCTATCACGCATAGATGACGCCCTTCACTCTCTCAGTGGTGCAAAGTATTTCTCTTCGATAGACCTTCGTACAGGGTACTAACAGATTGCACTTGATGACACGGGCCCTGAAAAGACCACAATTATAACACATGATGGCCTTTTTTCAGTTTAAAGGGATGCCATTTGGGTTATGCAACACCCCAGCTACATTCGAACGAATTATGAACGCTCTATACTGCATGGTTTCAAGTGGTCAATATGCTTATGCTAACTTTGATGACGTAGTTTTGCTTTCGCCGACATTTGGGACACACCTCCAGTGCCTCTCGAAAGTTTGTTTTCTGAAAGGCAGGGCTTCCGCTCAACTCGTCGAAGTGTGACTTCAGCCGTCGGCAGCTTACTGTCCTCGGTCATCCGGTCGATTCTTCTGGTGTTCGACCTGACCCCGACAAAGTGCACGCAGTCAAGAATGTCCCTTTTCCAACGTGCGCGAATGATGTTTGAAGCATTGTAGGCCTCTGCTCCTACTTTCGACGATTCGTGCACAATTCTTGCTGACATTGTACGTCCTCTAACAGACCTACTGAAGGAGCATGTGGTTTTTATCAGGGTTACCCAACAAGCCACTGCATTCACTGAATTTATACATGCGCCTCACGTCACCGCATATTCTTGGCCACTTCGATCTTTCCGCTCAACAGAACTGCGCACCGACGCCAGCGGCCATGGCATTACCGCTGTTTTGATTCATCTACATGGTACTGACCTTGTCGTTGCATACGCTAGTCACCTTCTATCACCCGCGGAGCGAAATCAATCCACAACTTAACGCAAATGCCTCGCACTCGTTTGGACCGTGGGCAAAGTTCGCCAACACTTGTATGGATGGTCATTCATCGTTATCACTAACGACCACTTCTTATGCTGGCTGTCATCGTTGAAAGACCATACCAGCCGGCTGGGTTGGTGGGCCTGGCGGCGACAAGAGTACTACTGATTTACCGTCGCCTATGAGACGGGGCGCCCACACGAGGATGCTGATTGCTTGTTTCGTCACCAAGTAGATCCACCTAATCTTCCTGAGAAGGTCTTGTCCACGGGCGTGCTGGTGCTTTCAGCATTGGCACACATCGGAGATGAGCAACGACGTGATACTCCCTTGAGAGATCATCAACCAGCTGAGTAACCCCACTACTCCTCCGATGCTCCGCATGTTTGTGCTCCATGATGGCGTTCTATACCATTACAACATGCATCCTGATGGTCCTCACTTGCTGCTGGTCATACCTACCCACATGCGTCAGACTGTTCTCGCGCACTTGCATGACATCCCACTGGTCACCTGAATGTCTCAAGGACTACAGACCGTGTTCGACGTCAGTTCTTCTGGCCCGGTATTTACGGCTCCGTTTTTCGTTACGTTGCTTCGTGCAAATTGTATAAGCAACGCGAGACACCAACCACTCTTCAAATCTAAACGCGAAACAACTCTGCACATAATAGAGGCTTAAATCTAGTTTCCTTCCTTTGTTCACAATTTTATTTTTATTGCGTCTACTTAAGTGTCGTACAATTTATGGGAATGCCCCAACGTAGTATGCGTGTGGAACAAGATCAGGTTTTGTTTTTTTGCTCATGCGTATGCTACAATTTTACGTCTCGATTTTTTCATAGTTTAGGCTCACAAATTGACCAAACATTCATGCGTGTAAAATTTTGAAGAACAACACATAAGTGCGGTCAGTATTCTTAATGATAACGGGTTTGTGCAAAAAATGATATGCGCAGTAAATACTTTTCAACAGTGTGCGGTAATTAGGCAACACTTAGCAAACACTAACTAGGTCTAGCTCACAATTCCCATTAACAGAGTAAAGTCAAACATTCCTGAAGTGGAGCACAGCATCAAAACTATCAGTATGATATGCGTTTGTGGGTGAGATCTCCGCGTCATATATCTACATAAAAGACAGTTAAAAATAGCCTGGCTAGGATAAAGATTTAGCAAAAACTACGCTTACATGATACGATGTGCAATTGGTGAAAAAGACAGTACGTGCATAGATTACGCCTATATCAGTGAATTTGAGCCTATGTGGTGGCCTTTCATCCTGCCATTTATCTGATAGCTTATTCTGCCACCGCGTTTCAGTCCAAAAAACTTTTTAATGGACTCCTAAAACTGCTTCTCACACCTTCGTCTACTTTTCATATCATACTTTGAGTTAAATCCAACATCAGCTGATGTGGCACAGTAACATAATCCTTATATATATAGTTTCGTACTATCACTCATATAGTTTCATACCATCAAAGATTCAGCAAAATGAGGTGGCCTCATGCACCGCATCAGTGTTGAAGCTGCCGAAGAAAGTGCCACGTGAAACGGCATCAGCCTGCGCAGTGTACATGAAAGAAGACGCATGATAAACTGGGTCAAATGGTAGTGGTTACTGGTGTTACAAGAAAAAGTAAAAATAAAAAAACGGGAACACGAAAGAGAACATAAAAAAACTGCTGTTTTCTGTTATAGTAGGCGTGTGCGTGTGCGTGTGTGCGTGTTTGTGTGTGTGTTTGCGTGCGTGTGTGCGTGCGTGTGCGTGCGTGCGGGTGTGCGTGCGTGCGCGTGCGTGTGCGCGTGCGTGTGCGTGTATGCGTGCGTGCGTGCGTGCGTGTGCGTGTGCGTGCGCGCGCGTGTGTGTGTGTGTGTGTGTGTGTGTGTGTGTGTGTGTGTGTGTGTGTGTGTGCGCGCGCACGCTACACAGGAAAGCAGTGGAAGTTTGGGTGCTGCGGAAGTAAACATTCTCGCCTTACAGATTAATTTCAGGAGACCGTGACAGTTTATCTGAGTTCGGGGAAACTTCGGTGAAACCCCGTTAATTGATTGCGTTAGCGAAGGCAACGGTGTCAAATGTTGCTTCCGAGCACTCGGTCTGATTGCAGTTCTGTTGAGGGGAATCAACGTTTTGCGCGTTGAAAGCTCTCTATGGTGCTGGACTGCTATTTAAAGGGAAATACTTTGTGGGGTGTCGTCAACTGCAGCAGTGCTGCTTTTATTTCAAGTAAATTTTTGTCCTTACACATATTTTCTTTTATCCTTGGAGGTAGTGAGCAACGCAGGGGCATTATAATGTAACCGTCGTTTATATTGCTCTCGTGGATTCCTCACGGCTATTCAGCACATATACTCTATCTTCCTTAACGCTTTTAAAGTCTTCCTTCCCCACATCTGGTGATGGATCAAAGAAATTTGCAAAGAACGATCTTTCAAATGAATTTTGAAAGAGACATAACTAGATGAAGCAGTGGGGAGGAAAATAAGTTAGAAAGTTGGGAGCACGCTCTACACAAACGCTTGGGCTTACATGGCTTTTCATTTTTCCGTCCTTCGATACATTGGTATCACAAAGTTGGAGAGTGTTTTTATACACTATAGAACACGCCTTATCTAGAGAGTTTTCTTTTTTTTCAACAAATACTGTAAAACAGATTCATTGCTTAACCAGAGTTTTCTGCAGAAAATGCCACTCATTCATGTGAATCGCTTCCCTACTGCAGTTTCCAAAACACCTATACATTGCGGAAGGACTTGTGTGGAAGAATCATGTGGAACATAACATGTAAACATTGAGCCCATACTTTGCAACGAACAATTAAACATTGTGTTTTGCTTGAATAATAATAGGTTAAATCACTTTCTTATATAAATAAACTATGTTCATATTACCAAAATCACGAAAGACCAGTTCATGTGCTATATTCGGCTACGTTAGTGAAGTGACATAAGCAAAAAAAAAATCCTGGATCCGTAAACAGAATAGGCGGTTTGCATGCAATGATGTTCAGGCCCCGCGGCTGATATCGCATTCAAAATGCTATCGACCAAAACAAAATAAAACCTTTTGCATAAATCATTTTATATATATATATATATATATATATATATATATATATATATATATATATATATATATATATATATATATATATATATATGAGTGCGCTATATTCTAGTTTCCAGTTTTCTGGGTGGAAACGTAGACACATTTTCGTCATTCAATAGAGTTCTTCGCATGATTGCATAATTAAGAATGCTAGAATTTGTCTCCATGAATAAGAAGCGCTGACTAAGCCATCACAAAACTTACTATAGCATCTAATGTCTGGATGTGAGAACTTGGCTGATTATATTTTCGGGTTACGTCGAATGCTTTGTTTTTGTGAAGAAGATAGGTGTTCATATACCCCTAATCCTATACATTGAAACCATATGGTAATTAATGCTTTGAGCAAGTGAGCTTGAGCCCTAGGCTTGAACTGGCCTATGGATAAGTTTACCGCGTGTGTTGAAAACATGCGGTATTGTGGAGCTTAAGCTTGTGTCAGAAACACGTCATCTATGAAAAAGGACGTTCTGTTTTCAGTATGAAGTATTTTTATGGTTACTGACTATTTGGGCTTGGTTCGGAGAGCACGAACAAAAAAAATAAAGAGTGTGAAAGAGCCCGAATTGGCTAAATATGCCCCAGCCATGGCATTGGCTAATAAGCAAAATGAGTCAACAGGTAGATTTTATTCGGATGGACGACTTCAGATAAAAGATTAAAACTGAAACTTCATGCTGGGTTCCATGACACGGTATATGCAGTGGCCTACGAGCAAACTGATTCAGCGCTACGTTTAAACCCTGGATCCAGCAGAAGATAGACTCAGTTGAGTTGGTGGTAAATAATTTCTAAAAACCTATAGCACCAATCACACGACAATACCACCAAGCCTCCGTTCTGTACTAAATTCAGAAAAACAAACAGCAAAAAACAAGTGGCACAAAAGCGGCAAGAAGACCTTTAATTAACTTATTGTATAACTGAAGCAATGTTAAACGAGGAAGCTTCAGACTCAAGATATCAGATTAAAACATATTGCTAGTTACTCGCGAAAAAAAAGAACAAATACGACAATATCAGAGACAGTATAGAGAGGACCACTTCTCTAATTAACACCGAAGCTTCATCTCGTCATTTAGTTGAGATACCGTCAACAAAGCTTTATTCACCACATCGTCACGCCCACACTGTGTTGTTTTAATGGTTGAAGTCTTCATTAGTGCTATGCAATTTGCAAAACTTGAAGGTCACCTTGCCGGCTGCTGCAATATTTAGTTCGATGAAAAGAACAAACGGAAGATCATGTAGAAAATACTAGATAATTTACTTCTAACAAGAAATGATGTAGCTCTCCGGTAAATTGATTACTGTAAATTCCAATGCGAAAAAGTAATCGTAGCACTCATCTCACAATGATGGTCTACATAAAATCTTGAGAATTCACATGTATGCCGGATTATTTCAGTTTGTCTAAGCAGTGAACAGCCAACAAGTGCCATCTTTCCTGGTCAGCATTTTTGCCTAAAGAGGCAGGCACCCTGCATTCTACCTGGCCATCCGGTCGCACACATTCACAATATCTTCCGCGTGACAGCAATCAGGTGTACCCCTGGTATTGTGTTTCAACGCTGCCCCCTTATCGTGAATAAATATACGAGTAAACTATGCACAATGTCACCTACATACAACAATTTATATCTTACAGAAATACCAGAAAGTTTGATATCCTCTTCAGGTTAAATCAGCGACGTGACTTTATAGATATACGGCGCGATACAACAGCGTTTACAACAAAAAATTCTTTTTTTCACCATGACAGCTCGTGAATTTCGGCAAATAATGCGAGCACCTATGTATACGATGGAATGCAAATTATAGTTGAAGAGCGTTTCCTATATACACGTGTTATTAAGAGTGCACTCGCCGTGGCGCACCAATTTTTTCTCGGCACGATGCCTATATTCACATAGGCACGAGGGTCGTGGATAGATTGGGAACCAGTGAAGTATTTTAAATTGTTCATTTTTTGTCTTATATACTGTAGCAAATATTCATTTCAATAAGCGTGTTATTTAGTCCAATAATGCCTTAATTATGCCAACATCGATTTCATAAGAATTAAAGAATCCGCTTTGTTTTATTCTTTGCACTTCTAGCAGAAAGAGAAAACGCTATGTGATATCTTCTATGCGCATGACGGTGTATTGAAATAGTTCTGCACGTCTATACCAACTTATAACAACCAATCGTTATCTTGTTTCTATTTGCGAATTCAACCTTAATATTTTGCATCACAGAACTATCTTCTTTATTATTAGTGATATACTCAGGCCACTCGGACCCAGGGTATCTCTACCTCCACTGTTTTTGTAAATATCTCGGCTTACGTTTGTGGTTCAGGAATGCCATCAAGTGGGCAGAGATAAACTAATTGAGAACATGCACGAAAAATAAATAATGCAGAATCCAAGATGAACATCTGGACCAATTATGTTCTAGAAAATACTTCCCCTGACCACCAAACAGCCGGAATGTAACAAACAAATCCTTTTATGCGTCTTCTCTCTGTTCATTTCTCACGCGCATATGGCGCCCCAAGGGAATGCTCTGATAGAACACGAAAGAGTAAAGGACCTGTTTGAAATAAAAATGCCGTAAATTATCTTCATATATATTGTACATCCTTGGATATTTGTCTCTGTTGCCAGGATGAACGCATATACTTCTTCACATTCTTCCATCTTCAAGAATTCGTCCTAGCAAGCTCGTGAGCTTCTTTTTCTTTCGTAAGCGTGTTGCTACAGAAGAAGGTGACCGCGAAAGGGTGGTGGCGTTGAGCTGCTTGTTTTCCTTCTCTCGCAATGCCTTTCTACAAAAGGCATCAGGCAGAGACGCCTGTCGGGAAACGCTGCTGCTATTGATTGGCATGTGGGTGCGGCCATATATACCATGGGCTATACCCATATATCTCGAAGATTTAAGGGCTTTAAGGGCTTCTACTGACTAATGACTACTGGGAATCACAGCTACATGCTATCTGTATAACCAGTACTCGTTTAACGTTTCCATCAACGACGCATGCTTGAACCCCCCCTCCCCACCCCCTATGGCCAAGGCACATGGTTAGTGCCAAAGCCATAGTTGGCGCAGCACTCCTCTAAGGAAGAGGATGTTTCCAATTTTCTGAACTATACTCACAACATGTAGGCCTAACCAAGCGACAAATAAAATTTATAGTTCAACGACATAAAGTGAAAAATAGGCTGTGAAATACATGCCTGCATAAACGTGACGAAGCTTTATTTGTGGTAGCCAAGAACCTTCCATCTGTCCGTCCGGATGCATGGACGGACGCTTCGCCCCACTCATCATCATTTCCTCCGTGAATATGCTGCGACTTTTTGTATATACAACCAATCTTTCAGTACATTAGGAAAAGTACACCCTTCACCGATCAAAATGTGGAACTTGACGGCTAAGTAATGCACGTACTTTACGTTTACGGCAACGACAGCTTGTGTGATATGTACGTAATTTTATCTCGAATGCTTATGTGAGAATCAAAGTTACCTTTAGTGGCCAGATTTGCAGTTGCTTGACGTGAGTATTGCGAGCGACCATATATAGCAGTCGTTATACCAAAAAAATAAAGGATGTCACGCTTCAATCCCTGAATTTGCGCCAAACCTACCTTGCTTTACCCTAAGTGCACAACAGCTAGATATATTCTGCTGGTTCGACAAAATATCGCTACTATATACAATGTGCTCCAATACGCTCTTTACTCATTTTGTAATGTCAAAAAATATGTAAAAACTGCGAGCATGGCTAGCTGGTGCCAACAAGAAATAGAAAGGTTTCAGCTGCTTCTATAACATTTCTATGACGGGAGCGTGCACTTTACCAAAATTTGCCGCCTAATTTGAAAAGAGCATAAGTTGCCGCTCACGTATACATTCATCTTCACATTTGTTAGTGTGTTTTATTGTATCAGAAGTGCATTATAGTTGGTTCTTTTTCTTTTATGTACTATGCGTTGGAATGCGTGAGAGTGGCCGCGCTATAAATGTGGGTGGTCGTCGTTCTGATAGAATGCCCGTCTATAAGCGCCAGTGTATATATAATGAGCATGCATTTAAGAGTAGGAAGACCACATACTCTTTACAGCTTTAAATACTTTCCACAAGCGTTTCCTATATTTTCTCATACATGAGTTATAATTGCGTCGGGGTGCATTCCACAACATTCGATATCTCATTCCCCGGCATACGAGCTACGAAGGAAGCATAATCAGCATGGCCGAAATACAGACTGTATGTTCTTTTTGTCTTTTCCTCAGTAAGCGACCGTTCAGCTTGGTACTGTAGCAGCTACATGCAGAGTGATTAATAATGGCTTACACGCAGACAGCCACGCAGAAGCACACACGTGCTATCAACCAGGGAGCAGTTTCGCTCGCTTTTTAATATTCTGGCAGACACTTTCGCACCTAATGCCACTCCCTGTCCCTGGTACTTAATTGTTTCATCCACGCGGTGACGACGCAATGGGACGCCAGGTCTCGACAGTGATGCCATCAGTGAGAAGGAGTTAACGATGTCAGCGACAACGTTGCTCACAAAAGAATAAGGAAAGATAGGCACCTTCATTTCGGCAAAAAAGTACTTTGACGAAAGAAAGCTAGTGTTTCTGAAGGAAGAGTGTGAAAAAAAAGAATATAACAAAATGTACAAATTAATAAAGTGTATACCAATTCGTCTTGTAGGGGTACCTACGCAGGAGTCACAGGAGGACGATGCTTGAAGATGGAACTGTTGATTTGTGCGATAGCATAACCATTCTTGTGACAGCGATTTACTGAGCAGTGGTATCGCGGCGATAAAATGAGCTTCGTGATTTCGATGAGTCCCTCCCACAGCTTTCGTTGCCGATTTGTGAAAGGCTGAGCAGTGCTTTTGTCTGGGCAATTTGGTACGAAATTTGCGAAAATAATTGGCATGATTGACGGGACAAAAGAGACAGTACAACAAGATCAGGGATGAACTGCCAACTGAACTTCACTTGATGAAAGTGCCTTTTTTATAGTGTCACATGTCACCGCCGTCAAGAGGCCACATGCAGAAAAAAAGTCACAGCTTTGCCGCAAAGGCGAAGCAATGAACACGATAGCGACAAATCAGGACGTGGCGCACCGAATGGCAAGTGAATAGAAGCGTACTCCAGTTTCTCACGCAAAAATGACGCACGAAACGTACTCAGAGGTACAGAAGAACACGAAGAAGCATCTCGATTGTTAATTCGCCGTGTCTGAAAAGCGTGCCATTTTCGCAAACGGAGGTTAAGGAACGATTGCAGTGACCTTTGCGCGCCCGGTAACTACAACAGAACCGTTCCGGCAAAACCCAAAAGCTAGCCAAGACGTAGGATCCTCCCCGCTGCAAGATAAGGGCATTCGATCAAGCGTACCCCCCCCCCCCCCCTTATTCTCTACGTGGGCCAAAGTACGCGTGAGAGATGAGAGCCACCGCGCGCTCCCTGCACCAACTTGCTGATAACGCTGAAAATTCAATAGTCCCCCGCCCGAGATGCCCGTCAACAGTGGTAAGTAGTAGATATAGATAGCTTACCGTTTGAACGTCGAAGGCGGTGCACCACGGTGGCTCAGTGGTTAACGCCTCGCATTCACGACGTGGAGGTCCCACGTTCGATTCCGCGCACCGGTGTCTTTTTTTCTGGATTTTCTTTCCTGCGTTTTCATATTGGCGTCGGCATGATGCCGACGCAGATGCCGACGCTGGTGGTGAAATCCAGCCGAGAGTATTCATATAATTGCTATCGCAATAAAACCAGTAATAGCAGCAACCGAGAACAATATCTCTTACAGTTGTGTAGAAATACCCAGTGAACTAAGAAAAAGATACCGTGCGCCTTACACCCTTATTCGGTGCCATTTTAGAGTTACCGCCGTGTATAGAGAACTGTACGTTTTTGGAGAAACCTGAGGTGAACGTCAATTTTCCATCATGCTGCAGCATGCAAGCAGTAAATCTGAAAGTCATTATGAACAGTGATCGTTTCCAGGACAAGGAACGTTAAAGCAATGCAGTGGCTTTCGAAATTATTGCTGGAAGCTTTTTTCATAAACGGATGGCCATCACTCTCGATTGTTCGGCTGCGCATTACCTCCCCTTTGGATTTCAATCGCACTAAGTTTGTATAGAGACCACGCTGCCGATATTAGTGACGCAGTAAACAGACGTAGCTAACTTAACCTACCGCGGTGTTGAAATTCTGTTCATATTTCCTAGAAGCAAACAAAAAAGGTTTGCTATCCTTTCGTATTTTAACATACACACGCAGGTAATACAAAATTTGCTTCTTTCTGCATGTGATTCGATTCCCAGTCAATTCATAAAGTATAAAAAATGGCAGCATATCCACGGAGTGAATGATGGAGAGTGGGGCGAAGCATCCATCCGTCCATTCGTTCTTGCTTCCGTCCGTCCATGCATCCGTCAGTGTGACCGTCCATGCATCCATCCGCCTGTCCGTATGTGCGTCGGTTCGTGCGTCCGTTCATGCGTCTATCCATGCATCTGTCTGTGTGGCCATTCGTCCATCTATTCAGCACTCCAAGTACCACCATCTCGCATCTTTTAATCGTATATTCCACATATAGAAACACCGCCATCCAGCGGACATTCCAAGGACTAAACGAGAGGTGGCACACGCACGCTTTCTTACGGCTGGCGCTTCGTGTCTACTTCCCACCTTTAACCACCTCGATTTCATAGTATATACTAGTTCACTGTATTCATGGCACTGTGGCCCAACGCTCGCTAAACCTTTCTAAAACCAAGGAGGTTGCGCCCAGCGAGTATAACGTAGCAACCCTTTCTTGTCTTCTGTGCGTTGTTGAACAACAAAAATTCGCAGCGTGCGCGTTAACTAAAGCCAAACTCTCCTGTCTCTCATTCCTCCCTTAGCAGCCATTGGCATGTACATTGAGCACTATCTTTTATTGTTCAACAACGCACAGAAGTAATCTCTCCCTGGCACCACCTTGGAGGTAAAACTGTAAGACTGGTTACACACTACGACTACTACTATGACTACGAGGGACGAACGGGTGCCGCTTTAAGGAGCTTCGCCCATAAATCCGGATTTAATGTATACACTTCTGGCGTATCTTGCAAAACAAGCCCGTGGACCATCTTTATTGTAAAATCTATAGAAGGCTGCAGTATCTATAGAGGGTACTAGGGTTTTCATAAGAAGTTCCACAACTTATGCTAAATAAGTTACAACGTTGGCGTGTGCCCTGCCATTTTACAAAGCTTGTCCGAAAAGTAACGTCAGTTATTTGGTCGCGTAGTGAATGTAACGCGGCGCGCTATGGCCAATTTCTATTTGTTGAGGGGGCTGAAGAAGGCGGGGGCAAATTTCGCTTATGCACGCACGTTGTCTGTGTAGGTTATGATCTCAAAAGTAAAAATAGGCTCTTCCGTGAAGTTATTTTTCGTTTGTCATGCAAGATGTAATACTGCAGTCATTTATACAAAGGAGAAAGGCTCGGCACGACCTTTGTGTGAAATCAGCAGATTCAAAGCGTAAGCTTGTCCTACCATAAAGACAACCTACATAGGGATTTGAAAAAGTCAAAGGTGCTGGCTGGAAGGCTGTAATGGAGATTTGAGGGGGGCCTCATTGACGCCAACATTGGACTAAAATCTTCCTAGAACCGCCGTCTATATGCAGACGGAGGCAATTTTAAAACATTCGAGCATGTTGTAATGACATGGTAATTTTTTTGATCAACTCACTGAAGTTACTTCATGTATATACCTTGCATATGTCACCGTCAGTGTTGGAGTGTTTTGTTTCCTTATGTAAGCATTTACTTTATCTGCAGATTCGTGGAGTTCCATCATGCATACTGTATGACACTCCTTTGGTTTTGCAAAGAAACTTCTCAACTTGCTTTTTTTCTTTGCTGGTAAATAATGTGATCTCTTTTGTACTGACATTGTGAGGCCTGTTCAAACAAGTGCATAATTTTCCAACAAAGGCTGGTCGAAAGCTGGTGGTTTGTATATCTGTGTAAGCTCTAATTAGATTACACACCAACACGCATCATGCAGGCATTATCAGTTTTCACGACAGATAGCACCTGCTGGCTTATACTTTTTCTGCTGCTAGCCTACGCCAGTTATCTTACTCCACTATGAATGGATGGATCGTTGAAAGAACTTCATTATTAGCCTCACGTTCTTTTTTTAATTGCGACATAGACTTGCCACAGTGCCCTCGAAAAATTGACGCCTATGAAGCAGAAGCGTGTTAACTGTATTCAAGTGATCACCCCTGCCAAAACGTCACACACGCTCAAGCACACATGTGACGCAAACAGCCGTACCCTTTAGGTAGCGGTGCACCACGACTTCTCCTTGAACTAAGGTAGACCTATGGTTATCATTGAGAAGCAAGATTTTACTGTGGTCTTTGAAAAAATGGTGGGGATGTTTGCGTGAGAATACCTAGCCTGATAAGTGAAAAATCAAAGTTGAATTTTAGGAATTTATTAAGCGCGTTCTGGATGCCAAAAAGAAGCAGACAAAGCAATGCCTAATGAAAAGGCGTAATAAATTTTTATGTCACTGCACATAATTTCGAATGAACACGTGCGTGGATTCGATCTACAACGAAAAAAAATGTTATTTTTAAATACGGCACAAAGTAACCAACAGGTGAATAATAATTGTGCTTTGTGTGGCAACGTTCGCAGAGTGTGGTCTCTCCGCTTGTTTTGTGCAAGGCGAGTGAAATCCCCACTGGCAAATCAGCATGGCCCTTGCTGTCATTTCGGCATGTAAGAAGGGCAGAGAGCAAGAAGACAGTAAAAAAATACATAGACCAGAAGAGAGTGATTCCATCTATTGACCGGTTGATTTTAGTACAAGGTACATTTTCTAAAGTAAGCTCTTAACAATTAGCGTAGCTTGCATTGGAGGCGCAGGGTTACAGTGACAACAGAGGTGTAGCCCCCAACAGGAAACAGTTGCGAAAGAGCCAAATTTAGATTCATTGATGATTGATATGTACGGTTTAACGTCCCAAAACTCTTATGTGATTATGAGAGACGCCGTAGTGGAGGGCTCCGAAAATTTCGACCACCTTGGGTTATTCAACATACATACAAATCTGAGCACACGGGCCTACAACATTTCCGCCTCTATCGGAAATGCAGCCGCCGCAGCCGAGATTTGATCCCGTGACCTGCGAGTCAGCAGCCCAGTACCTTAGCCACTAGACCACCGTGCTGAGGCAAGCTTGAATGCAAGAACACGGCAACTTTTTACACCTCTCCATTCTTGCATTTGCGAAAACTGTTAAAATACCGCGAGATCTTCATGTAATTTTAAAGTTTGTGACTGAGTTTACTCAATTCTAATTATGGTGGTTTTTGTTGTGGAAATCTATACCTTTCCTCCATGTTTAAATAATTTAAGTATTGTAGATTATAATTGACTGGGTCATTGTATACCATAGCGGCCACTGAAATTCATGGTAGGATGAGTAATGTTGCGTAAAGCCACGTGCAGTGAGAAAACTCTTCACCGCACAGAAACCGAATGACGTGAATGCAGTAGAACTGGAAACGTTTTTAAAAAATCAGGCATCAGAGTATATTTCAGAGAGCATTAGGAGCTTTACATCACTTTTATCTGCTAATATAGTGGTACATGAATATTTAACTCTGAACAAAGCGAAGTCTTAATTTATTTCTGATTGAGCAGAAACTCGAAGACGTTTATCATCCAGCAGTACTCGATTATCGGCGCAGACAAGTTTCTTTGCCATTTTACGTAACCACTAATACTGCCTGTTTAAAGGCTCCCCCCTCATACCACTCAAACAATGTATGTCACTCGAACAAATGTATGCTTGATGCTAATTCATCTTCATAGAGCTGCTGCCACAGAGACGACCAAAAGGCCTTTTTCAATCGGACAAGGCATTTTGCAATCTGAATGTGTTAATGATTTGTTCCTCAGTTCATCGAACTGTTCAAAGTGTGTTGGTATAAGCTTCGAGGTGCACCGAGGTTTCGAAGTGTATTGGAATCAGCACAAGTATTGTATACATATTTCGCAATGCTCATCAGCCACAAGTAAAACAAGGTCGTAGAAGCTTGCAGATAGGTGCACGCTTTGAGAATTGGAACAGACTGATTAAATTGATTCGTCTTCTCTCATACACTGTAGGGCTACTTTTCTTTTTAGCAATAACGCCAAGCTATCAGTCTCACTGCATTGGGAAGACGAATGACTCGTGTAATGGTTAACACCCTTGCATTTCTTTCATCCTTATACTGAGTCTCATGAACGACTCACTACAGCGCTCTCCTTTTTCATCCCCATTGACTCGAAGAAGTACGCCTCTAAGAAATGTGAAGGCAAAGAGTGAGGCGCTCTTCTAACATTTCCGTAAAAACACAGACCTCCAATGTCACAGAGTCTGGTAGTTGGTGCACATGTACGTGACAGATTGCGAAACTATAAAGAACCACAGGCCATTTTGGCAAACAAAAGCATGCATTACACGTTGCGTCACAGTTTCTAGCGCCAAAATCGATTCCGTTTTTTTTCCTTAGAATACAAGTAAACGAATCGGAGCCCACGAGACACCGATGTAAATGTCACTCTTTGGAAATTTCTCAATCTTTTCGCTTTGTCTTGAGCCAACTGCTATCATTGCAAAACACTCTCAAGAAAGATGTACCCTCAATCAATAAAATAAAAACAGCCAATAGCGAGTAGCGAATGGGGCATTAGATCAATCTCAGCTGCAGGTGAAGCGGAAGAGTTTACACAACATTTCCCTGAATCTCACTGCCGAAGAAAGCATTGCTTACTGCTTTTTTTCCAGGTCATGACATCTTCTTTACTTTGTTTATTTTTTCTATAGTGGCACCGAGGCATGCACACTGAAAATTTGAATCAGAGTCACATTTAAAAAGTTGGCTATCGTAGCCAGCTTTTTAAATGCGAAGCATTTTTTTGCGTACTACAAGCACATTTGACGTCTATCTATCTATCTATCTATCTATCTATCTATCTATCTATCTATCTATCTATCTATCTATCTATCTATCTATCTATCTATCTATCTATCTATCTATCTATCTATCTATCTATCTATCTATCCATCCATCCAGCCACTCACCTACGGTGCTCTCATGATCACCCCCTTGTCTTGGGGTACGCAAAATTTGTACGACATGGTAAGATGGTTTGACGAATACGACTCGCTGGTCATGAGATGAATAATGTCGCAATCCCGTCGCGTACGTCCTTACTTTCCACAGAAACGCCAGGTCTGCGCGAAAAGTGCAGCAGGGTCACAGCGAAAGCTGGAAGAGCGGTTTATAAGAGCCTTTTAACGCGGACCGAACCAGGGTTGTTCGGGTTTAAGTGGAGACAGAATTCGGGTCGTTTGCGTGACAAATGAATGTTCTACCACACGGCTACGCTTCTGCTTGGAGGAACAGTGAAAAGAATTTCGTCTGCTTGGAAATGCAGTGAAAGTAGCTTTCGTGCTTCACAAACACACACGTCTTGTATACATGCTTCACATCGCAACATGAAATATTGCGGTAATAATGATGCGTGGTACAAGCGTCCATTGCCAACGGGCGTCAGAATATGTGATTATCATTTTGGCTCTGTGGGTGAAATACGGTACCCCACTACAAAAGCGCACACGCTACTGCGCCTATTCCCTTGAGGCCACGTATAGTGGGGGCACAGCAATTTAGGAAAGGTTTCAGCACAAAGTGTTTGAAACACCCACTAGAAATAGGATGTCGCCATCACGTTCAACTCCCAAAGGCGAAGCTTTAGGGTCCCCTAATTTTTGTTGTCACTCTAAGTAACTGCTACAAGCACACATGCTTGGTGCCCACTACGCTAATAATCATAATTTCTGGGTAGTAGGCCGGCATTCTCTACGCTATCATTTGTAATCACCAGAAAAGGTTGTTATCTGCAAAACACTTGCGAAGAATTTTGTGCCAACTTTTTTATGCAAGGGCTGACGATGATGATGAATTAAGCTTGAGGTGGGTATGTGGCCCAGTTAATAGGTGATCAAGAAGAAGCTTTTTTAACGTGTTGGAGCATTGGACTACCTACCCGTTACGCTATTATAACTTAGTGACGCTTGGTTGTTTCCTTGCTGTTCTAAAAAGCTCTATTACTCATAATAACGCAATTTCTTTCCCGACATGAAGCCTACCCAAGGCAAGTTTGCGATCAAGTCTTAAGCACCGGCGTGGCTCAGTGATAGAATACTGGGCTGGCATGCAGCGCACCCGGGTTGGAGCTTCACTTTCTCCTTGGTGTTTTTATTTACAGTTTTTTTATTTTGTGCGGTCGTGGTTACGAACACCAGCGGCGTCGATATTGGAGGCGGTGGCGGTGGACAACTACGGCACCACGCATGACCCATGTTGGGGGTCTCATAACGGCTTTCGCAGTAAAAACAGAGGCACATACCCGGGGGCGGGTATGTGAAGTTGATTTATAGGAGTGTTGAGGGCTGCCATCCGCGCGCGCAGCGCAAACACCAGCGCTTCGTATCAGCTTACCACTTCTGAAGTTGCTAACACCCATGTTGCAGTTGGCATCGTTACGGGACTGTAACCAACTGTCAATATAAAACATGTGCGGTTGTTTAACGTATGTGTGTGCGTAACTTTCTACGTATATTTAGCGCCACTTCATAACGTCTGGTTAATAAAAATAAATAAATAAATAAATAAATAACAAATTCACCTTCTATGCGCATGCTTCCCATACTATTGATTCCCAAAGTACGTGGGATCTGCCAAATTTTTCCGCGCAGGCTTCTTTTAAACTATAGGAGAAGAAAAGTCTAAGCTGTTCGTGTGATCGCAAAGAAAACTTTGAGGTATGGTATGTAATAAATGTTTTTTTTTCGCTAACTCAATCAGGAAAGTATTCTACCCTTTGCAACATGGATGTTTAGAAAAGTAGGCTGCAAAGCCTTGGGCGAGATGAAGATGGTGAAATGGTTGGCTCTGTTTTTTTTTCTCTTGGTTATAAAACACCCAGGCTCTGTTTTTTTTTCTTCTGGTTACAAAACCCGCCAGGTCAGCGCGGAATGCGCAGCACTGTCACAGGGAAATCTGGAAGAGCAGCCTTTCCAAGCCTTTTTTAAACACTCTTTAGGTAACTATAACGCACACTTGCAGGGTACCCACCACTCCATCAATTATTGTGTATCCTACCGACTGCACGCAATGCTTCATGCTAATAAAAGAGCAGAGTAAGTGCTGCACTCGCTAGCATTTATGACTTGTCTATAGGGGCTTGTACGTTACCTCTAAGTGACCTTCACGGTGGCTGTACCTGCAGGCTCTATGTTTCTCGAATAGAGAAGCGCTGGTCTCCTCGGACAGTGTTGTTTATTGCTGATCACATACGAAGCATCAGCGACAAAAAGTATCAGTGACAGGAATCCTCAAAGCAACCAGGCTGTACCACATAGTGCAGCGACTCCCACTCGTTTAGCGAACAAGTTGTGTATTATTACGGGACTAGCTGTTGGGCAGGTTAATGTATGCTGGAATTTATTTTTTCTATTGGTTAGAGAGAAATTATTAGGGACGTTTAAAGAGACAAACCATAAACGTTCAGAAGGAAGTACGAGTGCATGAAAAATATCCAACATGAACATATATGATTATCAGACATGTGATACAAACACAAAACTACATCAATGGCTCGACTGAAACATTCAACCTCTTCTTGTGGTAATAATATTGATAGAACGTCTGTAATTTTGTGTGTATGGTTGGAACTTTTCTAAGCGATTTCAAGTTAATGCCCGCTTTTGACTCAGTTCCTCCTTCGCACGAGAAACAAAGATTTCACCTTTTAAACGTACACTTTAAAATGATAACTGGCATATCGGGGCCCACATTTTCATTCCCAACTATCTACTAGAGAATAATTAATGTGCCCTAATTTTTCCAGATCAGTAAGTTTATGTCAACATGAGCAAGCAGGCCTGCGAGTCCGCAGCGTTGTCGCTCTATATCACAGGCTGACAATCCAATAAGCTGCCCTCGCCTTACAAATAAGTCCGCAGCCCGATGTGTTAAGTTTACTTATGGTTCTGTCGATACTGGAGGCCGTCCGCAGGGCCTAGAGAAAGCTCCGGATTTATTCTTTAAGCTTACAGATCTTCTCGCTGGCGGCTACGAGATTTCTGCCTTTCGTCACATCGAAATCCATGGGAATGGCTCAATAGCGAAATCTGTTGTCTGTTCTGTTCTGTTCCGTTTTAACTGTTTTGCTGTGGAGAGGTTGAGGTGCCTATTGCCTCGGCTACTCCATATCACAAAGTTCTGCAGCGAAAATAAAATAATAATACTGAACGGTACCCAAAAGTTAACAATACGGAAAAGAAAGAAAAAAAGAAAAAAACATAATAGCACACTGAAACCAGTTCAAATATCATGCCAATACACAGTTTTCTTCACACAGTTCACACAGTCATAAACTACTTACACGCACACCTTACTACTCTAATGTCAGTATATACATGACATCACTTTACATATTACCCATCTCTGGCTGTCAGTCATAGGCGCTTGTCCAATCCGGTCTCCACTAAAAAGTGTGTCAGGAAGATTATTGCCTTTTTCTGGAGATGCATCTCAGGCCATGGTTTAAGTACTTTTTTATTGTGAGGGGCCGTCTGTCCAAACTTGCTAATTTGTTCTTTAATTTTTCTGTTTCATTCGCGCATTTAACGCACTCCAAAAGAATATGGCGAACATTTTCTTCGGCATGACCACAATGGCATTCCGGTGAGTTGGATCGATGTATCTTGTGCAGGAAGCTGTTTGTGTATGCTACTTCCAATCTAAGTTGGTGGATCAATGTCTCTAGGTGTCGTGGGAGGTCTCTCGCTATGGAAAATTTTCTGTGTGGATGAACTTCATAAAGTACCGTTTCCTTTGATTTAGGGCTCTCAAACCACTTCTCCATCAAACAATGTTTAGCTCCTTGAGATATAAAATGCCGAATATCCGCCCCATACATAGGGATTGCGATATCCCGTCCTTCCTTAATGCTTTCTTCGCGAGACTATCAGCATCTTCATTTCCCTTTATTACAATGTGGCTGGGTATCCATTGTAATACGATGTTGGGACCCTGCGATGAGGCATATTCCACAGTTTCTGCGATACATTGTGCTATTTCACCATTTTTGTAAGGTGACCTCACATTCCTGATTAGCAGAAGAGCAGGTTTGCTATCAGTGCATATCACCCATTTTTGTGGCTCAGGATTCTCGCAGATAAGCTTAACTGCTTCAAAGATAGCCACCAATTCTGCTATCGTCGATGAAGATTTGTGCGATAATTTGTACATCTTCTTCTGAACTTCGGGTATAAAGACCGCACAGGCTGACGCTTCTTCTGTGCATGATCCGTCTGTATATATCTTCGTTTTTTCATTATGCATTACATGAAGCTGATGAAGTACCAACTGTGCCGCTACTAGAGGTGCCATGTCTGCTTTCTTCTCTATGCCGTCTATTTCACAGATAACGTTGGGACGTGGCAGCGTCCAAGGTGGTTTTGAAGGTTTCCATTGTTTAAATGCTGGTACTACAGCTTGAAATGATGATATAATATCCTGTAGTCTCGTTGCCGTCCTTTGTGTTAGTGCACCAGATAAAAAGTGACTTTCATGTTGCGTGAAAATTCTAAATAAATTTCGAGATGTTTCTTTAGTTCGGAGTACTGCCAAAGGTGGCTCTCGAGCCTCCGCATACACTAAAGCACTGGAAATTGACCGTGGTAAACCCAGACATACCCTCAAGCTCCTTGCCAATAACAAGTGAAGTCTCCTTTCGGTGGAAGCTGGGAGTCCGTGCAGCAGGGGCAGTGAGTAAGTTACGATGGGGCGTATCCAGGCAACATGTAGGGCTAATGACGACTCTGTAGTACCCCCCCATTTGGCCCCGCAGAGATGCCGGAGGATTCGAATGGCCTGATTCACTTTTTGTTCCAGAATTGGACATGAGGCGACCATGTTAGTCTGCGGTCTAAAATTACTCCCAAGAATTTATGAGTTTTAACCATTTGAATAGGCTGATTTTGCAGAATAATCTGAAAATTTCTAAGCCTTTTTAATGTAAACGGAAGTATGGCTGTTTTAGCCAGACTCAGTGCCATACATCTTTTTGTTAGAAAGTGGTCTACATAATCCAATCCTTCTTGTAGAGTTTGTTGTACATCCAAAAACGATGGACCAGACGTCCATATACTTATATCATCAGCATATACTGAACATCTGATGTTAGGTGGAAGATTATACGGGAGCTGCGCCATGACTGCATTGAAGAGAGTAGGACTTAGCACGCTGCCCTGTGGCACTCCTTGGTTGACGACATGTTCTGACGTTGGGCCCTCCTGCGTAACTACAAAAACTTTCCGGTGCTTCAGGAAGTCAGCGATCCAACGCAGTATCTTGCCCTTGAATCCCTGTAACGCCAGACCTTCCAGAACGTGAACGTGACTCACTGTGTCGTATGCTCGGTGGACATCAAGGAATACAGCGACAGTGATGTTTCCTTGCGTTCGTTGGTTTTCCACATCTGTGACCAAATCCAGAATGCAGTCCATTGTGCATCTACCTCTTCTGAAGCCGGCTATGCTATCTGGTAGTAGTTTTTTCATGTCTTGCCACCATAAAATTCGTTCATTGATGATTTTTTCATCACTTTTGAAAAACAACTTGTCAAACTAACCGGCCTAAACGAGTCCAACTGCATAGGGCTCTTCCTTGGCTTTAGCAACGGTACTACTTTTGATATCTTCCAACTTTCCGGAACTTTTCCTTCTTGCCAACTTTTATTATAGATGTCCAACAGGTGTGATTTTCCTTTTTTGCACAAATTAGCAAGAGCAGCGTATGTAACTCCATCTGTTCCTGGTGAACTTGTTCGTTTTACTGAAGACAGCACATGTTGGAGCTCCTCTGGTGTGAAGCCGTCATCCAGATCTGATGAACTGATCGCAGAGAACTTTGTTACAACCGCCGAAGCTGATTCTGCTGAGGATTTATATTCGCTAGTTTGGGCGGTCTCTCCATTTCTCAGTATAAGATCGCAAAGTTCTTCGGCAATCACACGTTCGCCAACTCCTCGAGGCAGCGCTAGAGCATGTAGTGGTCTCGAGTGGACTACTGGCTGTCGGAGGGCGCGTACCATGTTCCACAGTTGAGGCGCCGAGGTAAATGGAGAAAGTAAGGCACATAAATCTTACCACCCATTGGTTGAAAGCTTCTGCAGTTGGTTACGCAATGCAGAATGTACTTTCTGTGCAACCTTGAAAACTTCTAAATTACCCGACCTGCGATGTCTTCTTTCAGATCGGCGTCGTATTGCCCGAAGCCTCTAATACTCAGCGTCAACACCCGCATACCCATCTGGAATGGGTACTGCACGAGTTGCTTTTGTTAGAAAATTTTTTATCTTCGATGCATACGTTTCTGCGTCAGAACAAGGTTCAATATTTTGTCTCCGAAAGATTGCCCAATTTTTAATTCTTGTTCTGCGGTTATTTCTCGTTTTCTTCAACTTTGGGTGATATATGAATACTGGCAAGCGGTCACTTCCTCTTGTATCAGCGTCTGCAGTCCAGTCTGCTCCAGCCGCTAATTCAGAGGAGCACACAGTAGTTATGCTCCGTAGAAACGTTGCAGAACCATCATTTAGTATAGTGTAACCATAATCTTCGCATATTTTTACTATAGCAGATCCCCTTACACTACGACGCTCACTACCCCACAATTCATGGTGCGCGGTAAAATCACCACATATAATTATGGGATCATGGTCAGATCTACACACTGCAGCCAACTCTGCGTATGAAATGTTTGCTTGAGGGTGCACGTAAGCACTAACTACAGTTACAGTAACGTTACCAAACTTCACCTTGCATCTAACAAATTCCGGAGCATCTGTTTTTGAAGTAGCCACAAGTGTCGACGGAATATCGCGTCTCACACACAACATCACTCTGCTTTTTGCAGCAGGACGTTCTGCTTGGTACCACACATAATTGGACAAGCGAAAGTTAGTGGATACTCTTGTTTCGGAAATACACAAAACGGAAATCCGTGCTGAGCGACGAATTTCCGAAAATCTCCACTCTTATGCCTAGTTCACACTGAAACATCCGCTTTATACAGCGACCGAAATTCACCTGCCGCCGAAACGCAGCGTCGTTCGCACTGGACGCGCCCCGCCCCGCCGAATATGCCATCTACTACGGGGCGAACGCGGGATGGATGCGCTGTCACCCGGTTGTTGTCGCGACTCGCAAACGCTACTACGCTACCCAGTGGTGTATACTTCGACGATTCTCGTACGCAAGAAGCAAGAAAAGACAGTACTGCTTACTTTGCTGGCAAGTGGCTGTCTTGTAATGCACGAAGAGCAGAAAAACCACCGACGCCAGTGGCGTTGGTGGGTTCGTTTTGCTTTGCAAGACCACAACAAGCTCGGTCACGCCAACAGCAAGCTCGGTCACCTCTTTCACGAAATACGGAGGCGAAGTAGGTGCAGACTAGGTTAAACTCCCGTTGGTTTCAACATTCAGCTACGTGTACTGCAGCATAACAAGTGAGTAGGGCTTGGCCGCCATTTCTCAAAATTCCTTGACTAGCGCTCCTATTGGTCCGCGGTGACCGATTCGGCGGCAGACGCCGCAAAAATCGGTCCGAGAGCGATCGGCGCGGAGAGGGCCCTTTCGGCGGATCTCACCGCCGCCGAACCGGATTCGGAGCACTTTCGGCGGCCGAAATGCTCAGTGTGAACGCGGCCTTATTCTGCAAACCGTTGCAGTTCCACTGGAATATTGCACTTCTTTTGTACCAGTTAGATAGTCCAGTAGCCATGGTTACGACAAGAGAAGATGCTCAACATCTAGCAGCAATTTCACTTCTGGTAAAGAACCTGCTTGTGGCAGCGATCGTAGAATTGCATTAAGAGCCGCAAAGATTATTGGCAAAATGACTTGCTCGTTTCCAGCTGTCTCCGCCGAGATCGCATTTCTTGAAGAATTTTTCCTCAGCAAGCTGCTGTGACCCTTCCCTTTGGTAGTCAGTGGCTCCTTGGCTGAGTCTGGCCCGGCAGAAAGTTCCACTTCGGCATGTTCCTGGGCCCGGACTTCTTTGCCAACGCGATATTTTGGTGCTGAGTGCTTCAATACTTCCGAGTAAGAGTCGTGTCGCCACTGTTTTGCACTTCTTTGTGCCGCAGGAACATCTTCGACTATATCCGCATTGGGTGCTGGACCTCTTTGTATCTTGTGGTACCCTTTTACAACTCTCTCTCTTTGTGCCGCTGATGCCAAACGGTTTCGAGAGCAGCCTGAGAACGACGCCGGATGTGGTCCAGCACAGTTGGCACACTTAGGTTGACGCTTCGAGGTGCATTCTTTGTAATCATGTGCGCCCGCACATACCTTGCATCTCTTGGTTCCCCTGCAAGTCTTAGCCTTATGCCCATATCCCTGGCAGTTGTAACACGTTACCGCCGGCTCAATGTATTCCTCGACAGTGTGAACCGTAAAGCCGAAAGCAACTCTTTTTGGCAATGGCATGTCATCTCTACACTGGAGTATTACATTACGTATGGGCCACATTGTTGCACTTCCATCTTCATTTCTTGCCCATCTCTTTTGTCGTGTGACTGAGATTACTCCAGAATCTTTAAGATATTCCAGTAGGTCATACTCACTGTATTCGAGTGGAACATCTCTTATCCTTGCTAGGGTCTTCATGTAGGACTGAGGTATCATCACATGTACAGGCAATCCAGCCAGACTCTTGATCAGCAGCAACTTGTTTGCCGAGTACAAAGACCGTACTCCAACACAAAAACTTCCGTCTCTGTTGATTCTTGATGATGTCACTTTCTCATTGATAGCAGAGATTATCTCAGATGCCATGCGATTGGGATTCACCTTCCAGAAGGAGTCCTCGGCAGCGATTGGTCTGAACACCACTGGTATCCCCGTAGCTCGGTTCTTGTGATGGGTGACCACCGTGTAAGCTCCCTCGTCTTCCTTGGGTGCTTCTGTATCCATTTGTGTCATGTCATTAAGGGAGTACGTCGATGTAGCATCATCGTTGTCAACCTCTTCTTCCTCCTCTGTATGCCTCTTCTGTTGTCATCGACTTTCTAGATTGTCCTCGTTAATTCCGTTGCTGTCATCAAATCAACTGCCGCCCCAGGCAATATGGGAACGGCCAGGCGAGGCAATCATCAAGAGCCCAAAGTGGGGAATGTCCGAAATATAGAAACATCGAGACGAGAAGCGAAAAATAGAAGACAAGAATAAAAAACAGGGCGTTGACACCAATAATGTCCCCGACAATGAACGATGTGGCTGCGGTAAATCTTCTCAGGCAGTAAGCTAAAGCTCCCTTGTATTAATTGATAGCTTATCATAAATTGAAATTGATTCATTGAAGGAATAAAAGTCCTAATGTTGAGTTATTAACTTATTGTACACCTGTACTCATGCATTCATATTTCGACATTATTCTCGAAAATTGGGAAGGAAGCAGGCCCCGCTGCAGTGGTCTAGTGGCTAACGTACTCGGCTGCTGACCCGCAGGTCGCGGGATTGAATCCTGGCTGCGGCGGCTGCATTTTCGATGGAGGCGGAATTGTTGTAGGCCCGTGTGCTCAGATTTGGGTGCACGTTAAAGAACCTCAGGTGGTCGAAATTTCCGGAGCCCTCCACTACAGCGTCTGTCATAATCATATGGTGGTTTCAGGACGTTAAACCCCACATATCAATCAATCAATCAATCAATCTCTCGGAAGCAGTAACGGCGGCCTGACATAGCTGAAAGGAAAGTATGTGAGAAAAATTATATCTCTTTCAAAAGGCTAGTTATCCAAAATGAGTCCGAGTTATGTGTATACATCATCATCATCATCAGCAGCAGCAGCAGCAGCAGCAGCAGCAGCAGCAGCAGCAGCCTGACTACATCCACTGCAGGACAAAGGCCTCTCCCATGTTCCGCCAGTTAACCCGGTCCTGTGCTTGCTGCTGCCAATTTATACCCGCAAACTTCTTGATCTCTTCTGCCCACCTAACCTTCTGTCTCCCCCTAACCCGCTTGCCTTCTCTGGGAATCCAGTTAGTTACCCTTAACGACCAGCGGTTATCCTGTCTACGCGCTACATGCCCGGCCCATGTCCATTTCTTCTTCTTGATTTCAGCTATGATATCCTTAACCCCCGTTTGTTCCCTAATCCACTCTGCTCTCTCCTTGTCTCTTAAGGTTACAACTACCATTTTCCTTTCCATTGCTCGCTGCGTCGTCCTCAATTTAAGCTGAACCCTCTTTGTAAGTCTCCAGGTTTCTGCTCCGTAGCTAAGTACCGGCAAGATACAGCTGTTATATACCTTCCCGTTAAGGGATAGTGGCAATCTACCTGTCATAATTTGAGAGTGCTTGCCAAATGTGCTCCACCCCGTTCTTATTCTCCTAGTTACTTCAATATCGTGGTTCGGCTCCGCTGTTATTACCTGCCCTAAGTAGACATAGTCTTTTACAACTTGAAGTGCACTATTACCTATCTCGAAGCGCTGCTCTTTTCCGAGGTTGTTGTACATTACTTTCGTTTTCTGCAGATTCATTTTTAGACTTACCTTTCTGCTCTTCTCGCCTAACTCCGTAATCATGAGTTGTAACTCGTCCCCTGAGTTACTCAGCAATGCAATGTCATCAGCGAAGCGCAGGTTACTAAGGTACTCTCCATTAACTCTTATACCTAACTGTTCCCATTCTAGGCTTCTGAAAACCTACTGCAAGCACGCGGTAAATAGCATTGGGGAGATTGTGTCCCCCTGTCTTACACTCTTCTTGATTGGTATTCTGTTGCTTTCTTTATGAAGCACTATGGTAGCAGTTGATCCCCTGTAGATTTCTTCCAGAATGTTTATATATACTTCATCGACGCCCTGATTCCGCAGTGCCTGCATGACGGCTGATATTTATACGGAATCAAACGCCTTCTCATAATCTATGAAGGCTATGTATAGTGGTTGGTTATATTCTGAGCATTTCTCTAATACCTGATTGATAGTATGAATGTGGTCGATTGTTGAGTAGCCTGTTCGAAATCCTGCTTGTTCCTTTGGTTGATTGAATTCTAATGTTTTTTTTACTCTGTTAGCAATTACTTTTGTAAATAGCTTGTCTACTACAGAGAGCAAGCTAATCGGCCTGTAATTCTTCAAGTCCTTGTCATCTCCTTTCTTATGTATTAAGATTATGTTAGTGTTCTTCCAAGACTCTGGTACTCTTCCCGTCAGGAGACACCTCGTAAACAGGGTGGCTAGCTTTTCTAACACAATCTGTCCTCCATCTTTTAGCAGATCTGATGTTACCTGATCCTCACCAGCAGCTTTGCCTCTTTGCATGCTCTCCAAAGCTTTTCTGACTTCTTCTATCATTACTGGTGGGGTGTCATCTGGGTTAGTGCTAGTTCTTATAGTATTAAAGTCATGGTTGTCCCAGCTACTGCACAGATCTCTGTAAAACTCCTCCGCTATTTTAACTATTCTATCCATATTGGTAGTTATTTTGCCTTCTTTTTCCCTTAGTGCATACATCCGATTTTTGCCTATCCCAAGTTTCCTCTTCACTGATTTGACGCTTCCTCCGTTTTTCAGAGCGTGTTCAATTCTCTCCATGTTATACCTTCTTACCTCGGATACCTTACACCTATTAATCAACTTCGAAAGCTCTGCCAGTTCTATATTGTCTGTTGTACTTGAGACTTTCATGATTTGACGCTTCTTAATGAGATTCTTTGTTTCCTGGAAAAGCTTGCCAGTGACCTGTCTAACTACCCTGCCTCCAACTTCCACTGCACACTCCGTAATGATACTCGTCAGATTATCATTCATTGTATCTATGCTAAGGTTGGTTTCCTCACTTAGAGCCGAGTACCTGTTCTGAAGCGAGACTCTGAATTCCCGTACTTTCCCTCTCAGTGCTAGCTCATGTGTATACACACTATGTGTATACACACTGTTATAATGTGGTAAAACAGCAGTAACGTAAATACAAAGCTTGTGGCTCCCTAGGACGATTGAACACCTCCCATATAAACACATGGGGTCTCATGGTCAAATATTAAACTCTGTGTGAAGCCAGGCAGTTCGTAAGACGACTCTGTAGCGTTGCCAAACCTTTAAAATAAGCATCTGCTGTATAAAACGGGCAGTCGGCTTTTATAACTACCTTTGTTCGTCAGATATGGTCTTTATCGCGTTTTTCTTTTCATTCAGTTACGGCAGGCCGCTGGAATGGCTGACCAGAAATAGCTATACGTGTTCATGTCCCATAATCCTCGTCATGGCTAGCTGTAGCTTAACCTATTTTTGCGGCACCGTGCCTTTTTACTGGCACTGTTCTGTGAGAGAGTTTTTTTTTAAATTGTGATAGCAATTATATTGACACACTCGGCTGCATTTCGCCGCCGACGTCGGCGTAAATCATGGCATATTTACACGTATCAATATATACGAAAACGCCAGAAAGAACAAAATCCAGAAAAAAAAAGACTCTGGCACACGAAATCGAACGTGGGTCCTCCACATCGTGAGTGCGAGGCGTTAACCATTGAGCCACCGTGGGGTACTTTTTTTTCTTTAATGAATGAAATTATCACCAGTAAAGTACACACAACATACTTCATCAGAAGTCAGGCAAACACACACAAAGGTCAAGAGCGGGAAGCCACTCCGGAATGGGGTCACAAGTCTCAACAACACTGCGCACTTGAGCAGCTGCTTCTCGGAAGACAGATCTCGTCGACCGTGGTGGCTTGGCGTGTCTATCAATCATGCGACTTTTCCATAGTGAATAAAGTCCCAACTACATAAACAGGTCGTAAGGAGTATTAACAGTCAGAGAACTACCGTGCTGTGTAGTCTCGAGCTGACTATCCATGCTTCTCTTTCTTACTCCTCTTCTTTTCTATCTCTTTCCGTTCTAATATTCTCCTTTTCCCCCACCCCAAGTGTAGGGTAGCCAACCGAGCCAAGCTTAATTAACCTCCCTGCCTTTCCTCTCTATTTATCTCTCTCTCTCTCAGACTTTTTTTAATTGAAGGAACCTAATACCATGAGCTGTGATTGGAAGTTCTTTTCTTAATGTTCTTTTTAGAATGTTCCAAAAATAAAATGTGTCACGACAGTGAATAGAACAATGCTCTATAGTCTCAGGTTGGTTGCAGAGTCTACAATTCACTGTCTAGGGTACGTGTATTGATTTTTCATTCAGCCACGTTTTCACTGGCAGCGTGGAAGTGTGCAGTTTAAAGAAAAATGTTTTCGCTGAAGGAGATATACACATTCTACGTACACGAAATAATACATCGTGACCAGGCAGAAGCAAATATGGCTTTCGATAAACAGGTTCGCGGAAAAGGTTATTCACAAGTGCAGCGGTTAAATTTGTTCTGTAAATAGTATACAAATACTCTAACGTAAACCTGGCTTTCAAAAAACTGACAGTATCAACAATTTATTTTAGGAATCCCCGCAGTGGCAATTCCTTAGCAACGCTTGTTGTGACATGAATAAAAGGAAGGTGGCAACATAGAGGGTTACGAAGAACCGCTAATATACATGGGTGGCACACATCCTTGAGGTAAAAAAATCGCAACTCCAACTGTCGCACGAACAAATGCACAAGGCCGAGGCCATCCTTTTCAAGTGGAAGAAAAAGATTGTCTCTTCTCATGGGTTCCCAGAAAGAGCTCCAAATAAAGCAGGCATATATCCTATGAAAGGCTTGAATGTATACACGAGAGCAATGCAACACCTGCAGTATATAAATAAATAAGCTTTGATACAAGGAATATATTGCACGCTTTCGCTCTTGCAAAAATAGAAAGCTCCCGTCCGTGCCATGTTGCCATCTTTCGGCGGATCGTAGTTATCGCAGCGGTCCATTGTGGGCCGCTGTTACAATAGTTATCGAGAGGCACACCAAGATATTTCCTAGGAGTCGCATTCCAATGAATATTTGCGAAGACCGAAAGCGTTTGGGCCCACATGCCTGGCCAAAATCCACTACTTTTATCAAAATTTATGCTGGCGCCAGCGACTTCACAGAAACGTAAAGTAGTGTTGACTGCTTCTTGAACACTGGATTTATCAGCGCAAAAGAAGGCAATGCCATCTGCATAAGCTAGAACTTTAAATTCCTCAGCATCATATGGGTAGCCTCTTATGCTAGACTTTAGAAGCACACTTAAACATAATGGTTCCAGATAAACTGCAAAAAGCAAAGGCGAGAGCAGACATCCTTGACGTACAGATGAATTTAACTCTAGTATATTGGAAAGTGTGCGATTTACAATTAGCCTAGTTGTGCACTTCTTATAACACAGTGAAATACCATTGTATAGTACATCACCCAACTGCAGGTGTCTTAGGAGCCGAAAAAAAAGCATGCTGTACCTTATCAAATGTTTTTGCAAGGTCTATTTGAAGGATGGCTACTTGGTCCATGCTACCAATAATACACTCAAGAACTGAAAGTGCAATATGAATGTTTGTCTGTATAGAGCGACCACGAATTCCACATGTTTGGTGGTCACCTACACATTTAGTAATCACTGTCTGTTGCCGATTTGTCAACAATCATCAAATATTTTGTAGCAATGTTACATAATGATATAGGCCTGTATTCGTTAACTCTAATGCGTCAGGATCAGCACTTTTTTGGATTATTGTTGTATGGCTCTGATAGAAAGAAGGAGGAAGTTCACCACGGTCATAAGCCTCTTTAAAACATGCTCAAGGAAAGGTATCGGAAGTTCCTGAAAAGCTATGAAAAATTCGCCACCTAGGGCATTTAGGGCCAACAGTTTTGTTTTTCTGCAACGTTGTTATTGCAAACCTAATTTCTTCTCTGGTTATTGGCCCATCAACAGTGAGTCTATCTTCATCTTGTAACTGAGGCACAAGGGCAATGAAATGGTCAGCTTCTTCCTAAAAATTCACCTGAAGCTCAGCCACGGTGAACAAACATTTGTAATAATTTTCAGATGCGGCTCTTATTTCACATGTCTCTGTGCAAAGGGAACCCCGCGACTCAATTTGCAGTATATATTTAGAAAGTGCATATCTCTTATCATCCCCGGGGGACTTTTTAGTGGGTTCCTCTTCGTTGGAATGGGTAACACGGGAACGAATCTTTGCTCCTCTGTATAAATCAGTATCATGTTTTTGTATCTGTGCTCGAACACATTTATCTCGTCCCCGTACAATCCCGGCTGTTCACTTTCAAAAGTATGGAGCTTACGAAGTAAATCATAAAAATAGCGTTTTTCAGCTGTTTTTCTTTGCGCTATTTCACATGAAATACTAATTGCCTGATACTCGACTCTCTCTTTGAACCTTTCCCATTGAGCTAAAATTGGCAGCTGTCGACACAGTGTTACCTCTTGTACAGATTCTTTTACTATTTTAACAAATTAATTTTCGCGCAACAACTGTACGTTAAGCTTCCATAGGTCCAAGTTTAGAGGTGTTTTACGAAAATTTTAAGGACCCCAAGTCACAGGGACCAAGCAATGGTCTGTAAAAAATATGGGCTTTACAGCATAATTATGAATGTGAGACCATAAGCTTGGAGATACATATACACGGTCAAGCCGAGCTAGAGAGATGCCTTGAAAGTGCGTGAAGCTCACCGAGGAAGGTGCATGCCCTCCCACATCTATTAAATTGTGGTCATTCACTTGTTTCTGCAGTAAGGCTGCACTTACATCATAACGTTTTGTTATATATGAATGATCTCTCGCGTCACAAACACAATTAGTCTCCAAAACGATCAAAGTTCTGTGAGTGTTTAGCATCGAAGTTAAAGAGATGAAAAAGGAATTCATTTCATTCACTTTGGAGGGAGCATAGACACAGATAAACCTCCAATTACGGGAATGAAAAGATAAGTCGCAACAAATGAGGCGTCCTTCCCCATCAGCATGTAGTGACGTCAAATTATGATTCAAGTGCTTTCTAACTTATAAAAAGCATCCATCGGATGCACCACGTGCTGGGCTGCCGTATAAATTGTAATCTCGGAAAACTTCCAGTGCAAGATCGGCGTCACGAGCAGCTGAAATCTCAGTTTCTTGCACTGCAAGTACATCAATGTTGTACTGCTCAAGCACGTGGCGAACTGCCACTGACGCCTTACATTCCTCAAGCCACGTACGTTGAGTGTCGCTACACACATGGGAAACGTTCGCGTGGTAGCCATTTTGCTATCTTAGAACTTTTGTAGATCACCTTTAGCCACAGGGCAACCTGTGGCTTTACCTCCTTTGCACTTTTTAGGAGCACTTTCCTCAGGACGCTGGCATAGGCGGCACGTCTCTCGTTCCCCAAAGAAGGTGGCACGCGGGCCACACGAAGACACGAAGGCTCTGTCGTGTCTGGCGCACTCGTTGTTGCTTGACTGATTGATATGTGGGGTTTAACGTCCCAAAACCACTATATGATTATGAGAGACGCCGTAGTGGAAGGCTCCGGAAATTTCGACCACCTGGGGTTCTTTAACGTGCACCCAAATACTCGTTGTTGCTTAATCGGTGACCGGTGCCTGACACTTCCTTGTCTGACCGCTATGCATTCCTTCTTGTTCCTCTTTGTCAGGAGGCTTGTCTTTAAAGCCTTCCAGGTGGTGTTCGTCTGCAGCATTGCATTCATTTATGCTTTCACTGGCGTCGTTAGCGGTGTTATTTTGCACGCCAATGGTATCCATGGACAAGTGTTCAGCTTCCTTTAAGGCACCTTCTGCTCCTCCCGCTGCTTATCCTGCCGCATCAACTACCTCAGTGACATCCATAAGATGACCCAGACGTTGCTGTTCTGTGCCTTGGCCAGAACGGAGTTTGTTGGCATAAGTCGACACGCAGGCATCCGACAAGTGACCGAAACGCTGGCACTGCAAGCACCTCGGTGTTTTGCACTGTCGTCGTACATGCCCCACTCGCTTGCACCGAAGACACAGTGGAGGCCTACAGGGAATAAGTACGAGGCATTGGTGGCCATAGATTGACATAAGGTGTAGTATTGAGCTCACAGTGATGGTGTCCTTGAGCTCAAAGGCAACGTTCCTATTTGTTGTCATCCATTTTTCCATTTCTGCACATCTCCATGCCTCTCTTTCAACGGACTTCACGACGCCGTAAGCTTGGAACGCCTCTTCAACAAGTCGCGATTCAAGATGAGGCGGAAGCCAAAGAAGTTTCAGCCTAATATTCTTGGTCTCCGGATCTAGCACCAAACACTTCAGCCCTTTTAACGGAGCTCACCACAAGTGACGAGTTTCTGTTTCGCCATGCTGCTTGCACACGTAACCATCCATACATGGCTCATTTGATACTGGCCAACTCCTAAAATGTCCGCTGTGCTCACCACTTTAAGCAGCACGTCACGGAAGTTTGGGGCACGGTACGGCCTACCACTCAAGTCGGCATGAAGGAAAACGAAATTCAAAACGTCGTTACCGGCTGATTTGATTGATTTGTGGGGTTTAACGTCCCAAAACCACCATATTATTATGAAAGACGCCGTTGTGGAGGGCTCCGGAAATTTTCACCACCTGGGGTTCTTTAACGTGCACCCAAATCTGAGTACACGGACCTACAACATTTTCACCTCCATCAGAAATGCAGCCGCCACAGCCGGGATTTGATCCCGCGACCTGCGGGTCAGCAGCCGAGTGCCTTAGCCACTAGACCACCGTGGCGGGGCCGTCGTTACCGGTTGGAAGACGTGGCAGGATGACTTTATAGCTTGAGTCTTCATCATGAAACGGAGTCGATGATCCTCGGCTATTGGCCGATATGCTGTTACCAGCAGAGATAATTTTAGAACGCAGCTGATTGGTGTGGCTTCCGGGATTGGTGCGGCTTCCGGGTGCGGCTTTTGGAGTGGGTACCTTCTTGGACGTTCAAACGGCAAGGTATTTATATCTACCACTTACCGCTGTTGGTGGGCCTCTCGGAGGGTAACTATGGCGTCTTCAGCAATATCAGGAAGATGGCGCACTGAGCACGCGGCGGCTTCAATCTCTTACTCGTACTTTGACCCACGTAGAGAATAAGAGGGTGTATGCTCCATCGCACACCCTTATCTTGCAGTGGAAAAGTCCGTACGTCTCGTACGTATTTTGTTTTAGTTACCAGGCGCACAAAGGTCGCTGCAATCACTGCACATCCTCCGTTTGCGAAAAGAGCGCGCTTTTCAGACAGAGTGAAGTACCAACTGACTAAGACACCTATTCACGTTCATATGTACGTGTGAGTACGTTTTGTGCTTCATTTGTGCGTGAGAAACGCGGGGCACGTTTAGATCTCCTTGCCATTCTGCGTGTGACCTTCCAATTTGTTTCTATCGCGTTCATTTCTTTGCCTTTGCGGCAAAGCTGTGGCTTTTTTCGTGAATGCATGAATTGTTATCAAGCATAAATGTTATTATGCATATTAGATTAAAAAGCATATTAGATTTTAAAAAAGGGTAAAGCTCGGCCTCAGCTGCGCAACGCTGGTAGCGTATATCGGTTTTATCTAGGCGTTAGCTAAGTGATACTACATTGTCTATACGATGACTCTTTGCGCAAAAATATTCTAGTTAAATCTCGCACATCCACGAACACGACGCTGATGTCCAAACTGCAGAGACTCGAGCTGAAACGAAACGTTAACACCGCCTCATTGGTCTACGCTTCGGGCTCTTGTCGCAGTCATCGTTGCCTTTCCCGTTCCCTGGAATTCTCTCGATGTGTGTACTCTGAGCTCTGGTTCGCGGCCGTCGTATCGCAGTCATTTGTTGGGCTAACTCTTGTCTTCATCATTCCTAGTGGACTAGTGGGGAGCTGTGGAATTTGCCTAATTTCTGGGGCGCCTACCCGTTTATTATCATTATATATATTTTTTAGAAAAGTCGCAGTCACAAGTTACGGCTGGCTCGAGCAGTTTCATTGATAAAATACATACATTTCTTAGCAGCGTTCGCACCATACTAAAAATTTGCATAGAACGGAAAAACGTGCTCTTGCAAAAAAAGAAATTCCTTATGCGGGTTGCGGTTTCGTCTCAAAGTCCTTAGGACCGATCCACGCGCTCCCCGCACAGCCACAACGCACGTGCCGGAACCCCTGGCGCACGCAAGCGGGGGACAAATAAGCCAATTGGCGACGCAGCGGAGGGTGAAAGAGCGTCGCCAATTGGCTTATTTGTCCCCCGCTTGAGTAAGGTAGGGGTCCCGGCATGGGTCCTTTACATACAGGGTAGGAGTCCTTTACATACACGGTAGGGGTCCTTTACATACACAACAGTTACGTTTACGGAGCAAAGTGTTCGTGAATGAGACATGTAATAATTGAACGCTGCACTGCCCCGTATTGGCAGCCCGGAGAACTTAGCATTGGTATATGGTATATCTCGCCTCTCATTTTACTGCAGCTTCGCAAGTTACTACAAACGTTACGAGCTTTAGTGTCTTCCTATGTCACAGTGGCCGGCTCAGGGCATAGCTTCCGTAACATCCTGCATTACCCAAATCATACAATGTTATTATAGCGCGAACCAAAGGCAATGCAATACGTTCTCGTTTGTTAAGCGGATGTAATAAAAGGTACAACAGATGGTAGCCGCGTGAAGTAGAAAAGACGGCGTTGCAAAAGACGTATGTTACGTGCTTCCAGAAAAATAACTCCTTCGGCCGAGCTAGTAAAAGCCATCGCGATACAATGAATCACAAGTAAGACTCGAGCACCATTAGTTGCTTCACCTAATGCGGCTATCATAGGGACACTATATCTCGCTTTGGCAGTCCTTATACCGCATTGGCTACTTGATAGGTAACGTGTGTTAATTTTCACTGGAGCACATGGAAAGAGTCTCAGCAGAGAAAGGCTTACGTGTTTATATATTTACAAAGAGGTTCCCTGATGCTTTAGCGCGACTGTATCAGTAATAGTGAAAGGAGCAAAAAGAAGTGTTCAGCCGAGATACTATGAGGTCCACATATTGTAAAGGCTGCACCGGAAGCTGTTGAAACTTTGGAAGTTTTCTGTTCAAATGTGTACCTGCACCTTTGTTACGTACTTCTGTTACGACTTCGCGTACTGTGAAGTTTATTGGCACTGGTTTTTATTGGACCAAATACGCTCAGATAAGTGTCATGAGTCGATATGTTCTTGCCTTTTAGAAGAACGATAACAGGAAGGATAGAAAAAGCTGGCAATGTTCGTATAAAAAAGACGATGGCTTTAAAAATTAATTTCTCGCATTTTACAACAGCCAATTGTTACGTGAAAAAAACATTTGTGACGCTTATACGGATACATACTATGCATGGATGCATTACCTTCTCTTGTATGTTTTCTTAGTGGGATAAAAATACTTCTCCACCCTTCTACGCGTGCTTAGAAAGCTGGGTTATTACACCTACTTTTTTCACTGTTATATCGTCATACAAAAATGTGACAAGTCCGTGACATAATCACACTGTTACACACATACACATATACAAGCACACATTTCTCACTCAGGGTTTCCAAGAATGTTATAAGATGCCTGTGTGCGTGGATTTTAAATTACACGTACAACTACCAAATAACTAAAGAGTAAACGCTGCAATTAAGAATATATTGGTTCCATGGCATTTCCAGTATATTTGTATTCATCTACTTTTCTTTTTTTCATTTGCTTTCAACGTCAATATTTCGTGTGTTTTTTTTTCAGCTTAAAAAGAGAGTACAATATCTTTAAAAAACAAGAATACTTACGATTGTGGGCTAGCTGGGCGGAAGTTCATCTCTAGTATGGGCGCACTCTGGAAAATTTATGCTGTTGGTATTCAAAGGAATGCTCCGTCGGGAGTAGATGCGCTGTAATGGATACAGGGGAGGATGATAGATAAATGGCTGAGATTTCCATTTCTGCAACTTAGACTTTCAACTCGTCATCTCGGAAACCGCGCTTTTGAAACTGCACTTAGCGAATGGCCACACTTACCGTTTTCTCCTCACCTTCTAACGTACGTATATAAGTGAAGAAAATTTACGTGCAGACAGATTTATCAGCGTAAATATATAACGAATAGCACTTAACGTGGACAGGAGCTTCCGCGTGAACAATGCACCAACCATTTGTTATAGCCTTGAAATGTATGGCACGTGGCTATACATTACGAAACCGTGAACCAGCTGCTACCTACAAAGGCTGCAGCAAAGTTTTTTTTCTACTCGTGTTATCATCCATATCTACATCCCTACACAAAGCCAGGTACATTTCGAAAGTACTACGGAAACATTCCTCAGCACATCAGTGGCAACTGCAAATAAAGATGTCAAGTGTTATGGAGTTTACTATAGTTCCCCTTTGTTACCTTCACGATTACCTCTGTATACACAATACTGCCAAAAGTTCCATTACAGCGTAAATATAGCGCAAAAGAGACACAGACAAGTAACTGCACACTACAATCACTTACTCACAGATGAAAGCTTTACATTTACTTTATTATGAGTCAGTACCAACTCACTGGCCTCACCGTTTTGCTACCAATAGCATAGTTCGTTAATCTTGAATTTTGATTTGAACCTTTAGGATAGATGCCTGATTCTTCAAACAATAATTTGAATTACATAAAATATAACTCCTTAAAAATAGGTTAAGTATGACTGCTCCCACTGCTAAAAACTGATAGCGACAGGAGTAAGTACAGTTGGTAGACAATAAAGCAAAATAGTGGGGATACTCTCAGTAATGTATTTTTCAATGGCGCCGTATACATGTGTTCATTAGGTATTTATTTACTTATTGATTTGTTATTTACCTAAGTTTCATTTACTTATTTATTCATTTATTTATTTATTCATTTATTTATACCAGCGCTATAAAAACGTGTTATTGGCATAGTTTCGCAACATTGGCACCAGCATCTTCGCGTGATTGGGTAAGCAGCGTTCCTTGCGTGGAGCTTGCAATTTAAACTAATAACTAATAATGACTCAGTCATGGCAAGCTAGGTTGTCCATGTCATTTTATCAAAGCTAAATTGTCATAAAAAGAATCAGACGTCGTTGCAGACAATTTCAAAAAGCAATGCTTGCGATTATTTCGCATGTTGAGACTGAGGTAGCCTGTATAGTCCTTGCAGCCAGCGATAATAAATGGCACACCCGAGAAAACAACGGAAGGCACACGGGAATCTACACTGTTCACATAATGACTACGATCTGAAGCCACTCTTGTCAAGGGGACCAGTGAGGGGGGACGAAGGGATGGTGCTCACAGAGTCAACAAGGCAGACGCCGCTCGAAGAGACGCGTCGTGAACACTTTGGCTCAAGACGCCATCGTCCATCATGCTGTCTAACTTGTCTTCTGTATATTTCGTGAGGAACCAGCGTCGTGCAAGAGAGTCTGGGAACGTGCCGTCTAAATTGACAATTGCAGGTGACGTCTTGTGCACATTGAATACGGTGTTTAAGGCTATAAACTTGAATAGTAGCGTACATACTGGTCAAGGTTTGAAAAAAAAACCTGTAGTCGCAATGCTAGACAACCGAATTTCGCTCCCTATTTTACTTTTTATTGTTGCTATCATTGTTTACTGATCAGTACCTTTAGATGCACAGTAAAGTGTCCCAGCAGGACGATTGGGCATTGCATATGCAATGGCTATTGGAGCAAAAGGGCCAAACCCTATGTAGGTTGGCGCATGACCCACAGATGCAACTCCCATGAAGCCATTACTGGTGCCCTTTATTTATAGAGAACATTTTAAAATTTACCATCTGGATTTCTCAAAATAGTCGCTGACGTCTTCGGTAAATACTCGGCTGGTAGAGCACCACGTCTTCTCAGAAATCTTGGTAGAAAAAAGTCTTTGAAGTCTTTTAAGAAGTGGCTAAAACCTATTTTATGTTTCTTCTTTCGCAACCAAAGGACATGTGCCGTCAATTCAACAACTCCCATCGCATACAGAAAGACCCGAAAAAAAATCTTCCTGCTGTATGTCGGTAACAGCTCCATGCATTCCGCAAATTGGCTTTGCTGACTTGGGGCAGAAACAATGATACCGAAAAGTAAAAAAAAAGAAAAATGGAACACAAGTGGTTTCAGCATTCACCCTGCGCAGTGATTTCAAACAAGACTCGCTTCGAGTGTACCATTATCAGTGGCAGAGCACCTTCGGTGGGTTCCCAATAAAACAAAACACTGGTTCTTCAGAGATTGCCTTTCAGGTCTACAGCAGCAAGCGTTGCTCGGACCTTCCCGTTTTCATTTTGGTACCTGTAGGCTAACTTGCTTGCTTCTTTATTTATGCTATAGCTCCCATTGCACGGAAGCGTCTGCTGGGACTATCTCTCTCACGTGCCACTTCGTGTGATCTCAGCCCTCGTCATGGAAACCTTGACTCGAACTAACCGAGTAGATACCCGACCGCAGAACAACATTTATTGAAGTACGAAGTGGCCTTCGATTTCGGAAACACGGCATGGGTAAGATAAAGAATTAAATGCGTGTCTAGATGCTGTTGATAGCCTTGCATCAGAATGTTTGGTCGCTCTCTGTTCAAGCTTCACGGATGTCTTTAAATAGTGTGCGTTTAAACGAAACAAAAAAGATTGTAGACAGTTTAGTCACTAAATTAAAATTGAATTAACACATTGTTGTTGTCGGAAGTGCTGAGAGACATTAGTTAACATAGATTAATGTACAGTCATCAATAACCATCAGTTACAGTTAGCCAACGTTGGCATGCACTTGCCCCTTGCCTTGTCAGGACTATCTAGAACTTACTAATGAATAGTATTGGTGTACTCATAATCACGATGATAGAAATCGGTCAGGAATCACTTATGCTCTGTTACGCAATGGGGCCATAGCCGTTAACGTGGTTCTCCATTAGAAAGAGAAAAGCACCCCCCCCCCCTCCTGTTCTTGTGGTTGAGTGCTAATAGAAACAAGCTTTGTAATGAACGCAACACATAAAATAAAGCAATGACAGGCATATTGCAACGACCTGCCTACATTGCCGTTCGCTTTTTAGGCGTAACGGTTACTATAAGGCAGCGGTTTTTGGGATGCAACATCAGGAGTGCTCGGTCGCCACAATTGTAAAAAAATATATGGTTATTCCATTGTGCTATTAACAATAGCAGGACTGGTCCAATTGAGCAAAAGTATTGATATACTTTATATGTATTTATCGGCTTAGTGGCGTAAATTACGCAAAATATACGTTATTGCAGGGCTTATTCCCAAATTATTACACAAGAGTTAATGCGAGCCGAAGTATCTCAAAATTGTTCGGGCGAAAAAAAAAAGAACGAGTATTTATCCCATTTTTTTTTCTTGTATGAGGATTAAGTTGTTGTAGGTGGCCAACGGATTCAGCTTTGTGAATTTCGGAGGCGATTGCCCTGCCCATAATCTTTTTCTCGCTATTTGTTTTGAACAATGCCCGTTTATGTTTGTTTTCAACTTAACGCGGGCGTGCTACCGTTTGCACGCAGTATTGTATCGCATCCCTATCACACTGTACCACCCCCCAACATAATCGTCGTCACTCATCACCAGTCACATGCGAGGCCTCTAGCCATCAAAAAATTGGTCCGCCAAAAGTGATTGTTCAGCACTGCAACACATATCTTCATTCAGAGTTTATATTCTCTTGAGCGTCAGCGCTGGTTTTTTATGACAGGTGCTCCTGTTCTTAGCTCCAGCAGCACGTATGCCCGTGGTAAACGAGATAAACAAATTCTGAGTGCGTATTCCAATTAAAATGGCAGCTCACTTTAGATCTCATGGCCACTTTTCACGAAACTGCCGAGACCTTGTTCTGCGCCTTCCATCAGCGTGCTCGGTACAGCTGTATTCATGATAGAGAACGGGAGTGCCGCTTATCCTCTGCTTACTTGGTGAACGGAAACACGACAACTGCATTAAAAGTGGTGCCTAATCGACTTGCTCGCCAACGTGCTCTATTGCTATCCTAAATGCATAGAGCCGCTAAATTAAAAAAGCCTGGAGCTAACGAAACAGTGAAGTTTAGCGAACCTGCTGCCACACTATAAAAAAACCAATCTCAGGGCAGAAATTGGCTGCTTAGTTGCGTTAAACAACTTAGTATTTTAGAGTTTGTAAGCCTTGATAAAACTTTACCGGAGTGGTAAGCATGCGCGTGCTTGTTTGTTTGCCCCCAGTGAATTTAACGCCCACATTCACAAACGCTCCTCGACTCGACTTTTACCCTTCACTTGACAGAGTTGATCACAGCGCCGTTGCTCGGCTGAAGATGACGCTGCGCTACGTACTCAAGAATCCAGCAGATTATCGGCGATATTCAGAGACTTGCCGTGTCCAGAGAGAGCGCTTTCATCGGCTTTCTCAAGTAAAGGTGAAGCGTTGAGTGAAGGGACATTGTAGAATACGGTGGTAAGGACATGAACAGGTGAGCTTATTGGCAGTGATTCGCGGTAGAAAAATATACCAATGCATTTCTTCGTGTCTCTTTTGTAACAATATATACGTGAATGAAGAAGTCACTGTTTGACGAGGTCTCACTTTCAGTGCACCTGTTACTGCTTTTAATTTTTATAAAAGTATGGCTACGTCTGCCTAATGAAGATTTCACTTTAGAAGTAGCACTATCATCTCTGCTTTGTTTCGACGTCATTGCTTTACTTTGGATAGTGAATGTAGAATAGTAAAACTCTAGGTAGTGTAGAGTCATCATAATCACGAATAAGTTTCTTCTCAATAGCTGTTGTTGACTTTTTTCGTTTCTTTAAATACAGTGGTGCTTTTCCAAGCTCTGCTTGATCGAGTGTCGTTCAAGTTAGCGTAAACTTGCTATATTTTTCGGAACGTAGATCCGACTGACTTCATTGATACCCACTGTATTTGGGGAAAATATTCTAAAATATACTGCTTATTGAAAAAACGCATAACATGTACCAAAGCATAAAGCATAAAAACCAGCATACGAGAACGCCTATAGATATATTGCCAGGAGAAGCCACTGCAATTTGTCTTTGAGATTCTTGCGGCGATATAGAACTTTTTTGTGTTTGTCATTTTATGCATGAATATATATGCCTGGAATCTGTTACTAACACCTCGCTGTGATGATATGCAGAGCTGCGAAAAGGTGGACGAAATTCGTCTCTGGAGTTGACCAGAACCTGAGAAAAATTCGAGAAAAAAGAACAAAGCAAGAAAAGGTGAAGTAGTAAGATACGCTTGAAGGGGAAAGAGACAGTATAGAACAAAGATGAGATGGTATTCCTAATTAGAGCAGTCATTTGCGTTCGCATAGCATACACATGACTTTTGAACGCGCTAACAGACCCAGCCTTGTGATTTTTCAAAAGACTGAAGCGAAAAAAATAATGAAAAAAGTTAAAAAACAAAAAAAAATAAAAAACGAAGAAAGAAAGAAGAATGAAACATGAAAGACTGCGCCGTTCAGCTGTATTAAAGCTCGTCACCACCACTTTGTTCTGCGCTCTCTCCTTATTTCTTTCCCTTTCTACCGCACACATAAAAGCACTGGCATGGCAGTGTGGTAGAACACAACACAATGTCAGACATAACCGCGTGACCGGACGTATGGATGTGCACCATTACACGCAGTTTGTTTCAAACATGGCTTACTCCTTTTTTTTTGGTCTTGTGACTATTCTTTTTGCAACTCACTTTCACAACAATTACTCACCCACAATTTTTTTCTGTTGACGTACTTTTATTATGTATGTAGAACATCCTAAAGATCTTTTTTTAACGGGAAACACCATATATTGCTCTTTCAGGAAATAAAAACGGGCAGATCCCACGTACAGTGAAAACCGATGATATGCGAAGCACGAAAGAGAAATGTTAATATGACTTTAATATCAGCAAGACTCAACGAGGTGGGGGTAAATGATGCCGTACATGACTTCCGTGTCATGATTATCATGTTTGGATGAGTCGTTTACCTTCGTAATCTATTCGCGTCACGTGATACCAAATTTAGTATATGTGGAGCTAGCGAAACGGCCGCGAGCACGCTATGAGTGTGGTATGTTGTCATGTTCTTACATGACACGCGTGTCAGGATTATCATATTTGCATCAGTCATCTATTTCATCATCCATTGACGTCACGTAACATCAAATGTGGTATATGTGGAGCTAGCAAAACGGCCGCGAGCGCATAATGAAGCGCTCAATATACTCTAATGTAGGAACACATCTTGTGTTCTCTTGTGGAACACATCTTTCGGTCTGTGCTGTATTTTCTGCGTTCCACAGCGCAACAGCGGGGTCTCCAGCCCCCTACATCGCGGTCATGGATGTACAATCCCCGGAGATCCCGCCCGGTACCAGTTCATCCACGGGCATTGCTTCAAGAAAGCGTGGTAATACATCTAGTGAGAGCGAGGACACCGAGCCGTACTCTGCATCAGACTACGAGTCCTCGGAAGACGGCTTCGAACCTGTGCTCTACCGCAAGGCCAAACGAAGAATCATGAACGCATCTTCGGCATCAAGTACAGCCACTGTGAGGACAGCGCCTCAGCGATGGCCTCACTCCATTCTGTTTGTGCCGCAGACTACTACTGCCAATCTACGCTTCCTCAACAGGCAAGCACTGTCCTTGTACCTTGAAAACATTGTGCCTAACGAGATTAAGGACATCAGGATAAACACGAGGAAGAATATTTTGGCAATCGACGTGAGGAACCCGAGTGCACTGAACACGCTACAGCATGTGTCGGAGCTGGGAAACATCAAAGTCCGATCCATCATACCAGCGAATGGTGACACCGTAACAGGAGTTATCTATGACATAGACACTGAAATCACCAATGAAGATCTTCCTGTACTGATAAAACCAGTGAGCGAAAACAACGTCATTGTGCATGCTGGTCGCCTAGGCAACTCTCGTTGTGTGCGAATAACATTCAAGGGTGACTGTCTTCTCTCTTACGTGAAGGTTGGTCATTTCCGTCACCAGGTTTGCCCATTTATTCCAAAGCCTATGCAGTGTTTCAAGTGCCAGAAGATTGGCCACGTGCAGGGCGTTTGCAGAAATTCCGCAGTGTGCCCCCGATGCGGTGAACACCACTCAGAAGACGACTGTAATGCAACTACGTTGAAATGCCCCAACTGCCAAGGCGCTCACATTGCTTCCTCCAAGGACTGTCCTCAGATTAAGAAAGAGATTTATATTCTGAGGCAAATGGTGCGAGACAACTCGACTCACAGAGAAGCTGCGCAAAAAGTAAGGCGAAGGCGCCGCCATCGTCGAAGGTCCTCACGAAGGACAGTGCAAAATCTGACGACAAAGTCAGAAACTCAGGTGAAATCGACAGGCGCGGCTCCTAGCACGGCAAACATCTGCGCTGAAAGAGAAGATGCCGGAAGATCTCTCTTTCCAAAGGAATGGCCACTCCTTCAGCCTAGACGATCTGTTGAGCCTCAACAGAAGCCGCCTACACGACCTCTTGAGCCTCAACAGAAGCCGCCTCAAGAACAAGCACAAAATGCTGCAACAGCCGGGAAGCCAGATCATCGCGTGATGGTGATGCTAAGATCATTAGTGGACACCATTCGCATGTTGTTAAACGACATGAATACACCGTCAGCCAAAAGTGCCCTTCAAGTACTGGACGCGCTTAGTCCAGTGCTAGCAGCCCTAGAGTAGACCATGGCTAACGCACCACTGTCTTTCAGGGAGGAGGTTCGTAAAGCAGCAATAGTGCAGTGGAACGCCAGGGGACTGAGATCGCGCATTGGTGACTTTCATCAATTTGTGTACGTCAATATGTTTCCCGTAGTCGTCATCTGTGAGCCGAACTTATCGAGTGCAATACGACTCTCAGGATACGAACCTTTTATGTCGTCTACTGTTACTGAAAGCAGCAAGGTTCTGGTGTACATTCGCCGAGATCTCACTTACATCTTTCATCCTGTACCACCTCATGACGGAAACCAATACGTATGCTTAAGAGTGAAAAAGAGGAGGCTCAACATCACGGTGGTTGGCGCATACCTATCACCATCAAGCCGTTTCGATCAAAAAAGACTACGAGACATCATAGCGTTAACTCCTGACCCGTGTGTTATCATCGGAGATTTTAACGCTCATCATACATTAAGGGGAAGTCAGAATACCAACATGAAGGGCAGAAGCTTGGTGTCTTTTGCCTCCGACAACCAACTTTGGTTACTGAACGACGGCAGTCCTACATTTTTACGTGGCTCCACATACAGTAGCTGTCTCGACTTGGCTTTTGTTTCGCGAAGCCTAGTGAAACATACTGAATGGTTCACGGATATAGAAACGCACGGGAGTGATCACATTCCAACATACATCAAGATCAGAGGATTGTCGCCTCCTAAAGTGCGCGACATGGTTAAAAGAGTGGACTGGAAAAAATTTCAGTCTCGTATGGAAGACCAATGCCAAAAACACATATCCGATGTACAAGAGGCCATCCAGAGCACTGTAAAAGAGACTGTGTGTACGATCCGATGCCCTGCAAGATTCATGGACATCGACATAGAGCTGGAGCGGCTTCGAGCCTTGCGACGACGAGCTGAAAGAAGGTACCGGCGCACGAAGGACATAGAAGATTTACGGACTGCTAGACGTATGCAGAAGAAGATCAAACGTCGGTTGGACAAGCTAGCATTCCAACGCTGGATTACTTTCTGCGAGTCACTCGACCCTCGTAAGCCTTTATCGCACATATGGACGACGGTTAGAGGTTTGCGGTCATCGCCCATTCAGAAGTCACCATTCAAGGCCTTAGCCCTTCACCAAAATCGACCAGGTGTGGACGTTGCTGAAGAGTTCTGTGCCGGATTATCAGGGCAAACTACAGCCATCAGCAGCTCACCACTTTCGAGCAGTTGTCCGCCACCACGTGATTCCTCTATGGACTTCCCGTTCACCATTCAGGAGCTCAAAGCAGCACTCGCTTCATGCAAACGTACCTCTGCACCCGGACCTGACGGAATCTCCTACAGAGCCCTGTGTCATCTGGGTGAGCGCGCGAGAATAGCTCTACTTCAGCTATATAATGATTGTTGGCTAGAGGGCACTGTCCCCTTAAGTTGGAAAACTAGTCGTCTAGTACCATTACTGAAACCTGGCAAATCACCATTGGTACTCTCCTCCTATCGCCCGATCGCATTGGCCAGTTGCGTGGGTAAAGTGATGGAGAGAATGATTCTCGGCCGACTCGAGTGGTACTTGGAGTATCATCAGATCTACCCAAATGCCATGGCTGGCTTTCGACGTGGTCGATCATCGATCGATAACGTCATCGACCTAGTCACGTACGTTGAACACGAGCAAGACCATAAGCGTCTTTGCGCCTCTCTGTTCCTTGACGTCAAAGGAGCCTATGATAACGTGACACATGAATCCGTCCTTGCCGCACTAGAAGAGATTGGAGTGGGGGGCCGAATGTTTAAGTGGATACGCAGTTATCTCCAAATGCGATCCTATTTTGTGAGTACAGAGACTGGGAACACGTCTACACATTTTAGTTGTCGTGGCGTCCCTCAGGGTGGTGTACTGAGCCCCGTGCTATTCAATATAACACTAATTGCTCTCCATACGCACCTACCAAACAATATTTATCTATCAACATACGCTGATGACATCTGTATATGGACATCTGCGGTAACTCGCCTGCAGTTACGAGCGAGAATACAGAGTGCTGCTACTTCAACTGCTTTGTATCTACGCAATCGAGGCCTGGAAATTTCCTCCGGAAAGTGCGCTCTTCTGGCATTTACGCGCGAACCCATGTCGAATTAGAGTGTCAATTAACGGTCAAAATATACCATATCGTCGATCTCACAAATTTCTGGGTGTCATAGTCGACAGAGACTTATCATGGAGCCCTCATGTGTCGTATTTGAAAAAGCGATTGACAGGCATATGCCATGTTTTCAAGTTTCTCGCTGGAAAGACTTGGGGAATGCACCCTAATGCTATGTTACGACTGTACAGGGCGCTTTTCCTAGGTTTTTTACGATACAGTCTGCCTGCATTATCAAACGCCAGCAAAACAAGTCGACGCATGATACAAAGCGTTCAGGCACAGGCGCTTCGAATATGTCTAGGTCTGCCTCAGGGTGCCTCAACAATGGCGACTATAGCTATAGCCAAAGACCACCTCGTGCAGACCCATATTGAAATTGAAGCTTTGAGGATACACATAAGGCATGCGGGCCGGAATCCCCATCACCACCTAGCCTCTTTACCAGTGGATAGACCTCATACTTCCTTTTGTCGAACAATAACTACACATGGTGACTCCCTATCAACTAGTTTTACGCCCGCGGCGAGACCTTCAATTCCTCCATGGTGCCTCAAACAGCCAGTCACCTACCTGACAATACCAGGCATTCAGAAAAAATGTGATTTCTCAATACCAGCCCTCAAGCAGCTCGCATTACTTCTGCTTTACGAGAAGTACCAAGACTGCACCCACGTCTACACCGACGGCTCCGTCCTGCCAAACAGCTCAACTGCGGCGGTCGTTATTCCAACGCACGCCACAACCATCAAATTCAGGACAGCTCATGCAACCACAACAACAGCAGCAGAGCTTGCAGCGCTTCGCGCTGCGCTGCGTTTCATTAACGACCAAAGCACGCAACGGTGGACGATTTTTTGCGACTGCAAGGCGGCACTGCAGTCACTTCTGTCAAATCTACGCCGTGGTCCACACGAGCAGTTGGTATTTAAAACAGCAGAAATGCTACACCACATAACAGAGAAAGGGCACAACGTTATGTTATATTTCAGTGGTTGCCAAGCCACTGTGGAATTATCGGTAATGAACGAGCTGATCAAGCAGCCCGTTCAGCCCATACAGAAGACAACGACCAGTCAATACCTCTCTCAAGAACGGACGCTGCTAGGAGGCTCCGAAGGCTTGCTCGCCAACGCTCCATGGCTCTTTGGAATGAGCCTCTCTTTACGCATGCAAGATTACAATCCCTTGATCCGACGTTAAGCATGCAGCTTCCAACAAAAATTCGACGAGGCGACGCTACTGCTCTGTGCAGACTATGGTTGGGAGTCTCGTTTACCCGTGCGTACGCGTTCCGCATAGGTATGGCCGACACCGCCGACTGTGCACACTGCGGAGATGAAGAAACAATTCGACATATCCTGTGTGACTGCCCGAAATACAACCTGGAAAGACAACACCATTCTAATAAACTAAACAGGTTAGATGACCAGCAGCTGTCAGAAGAACGGATACTGCGCCATCGTCATGACTCATCGTCACAGAAGAAAGCCGTGCAAGCGCTACTGGGCTTCTTACGAACTACTGGCCTGTCGGAACGCCTCTGAGTGGACTGATTTTGTGTGTGCGCGTGTGTCGGTGTTTTTCTCTTATTTATTTTTTTTAACTCTCCCTTTCTCTTTCAACCCCCTATTCCCCAACCCCAGTGTAGGGTAGCATACCGGATACTAGCATCTGGTTAACCTCCCTGCCTTCCTCTTTTCTCGTTTCTCTCTCTACTCTAATGTAGCGTTGACGAGCGCGCACGCTGGGCACAGCGACGTTACGTTAGCAAAACACGAGCACTCTATCTATATATAGTCTGACGCCAGGCGCGACCAGTGTCCATCATTATGGCCTGACGGCAACCGGCGCGAAATGCTGCATTTGACGCCCAGACAACACTGCGTCTCCCTATTTTCGTGGCGCAGGGACGCCGGACACGCTGAAATCCGCATGCGTCAAAGCAACGCAGCGCGGCGCCCGCCTGCGAGTATATGGCAGAACCGGTGCCTGGCGTGGCATCGACGGCGTGACGCGACGATGTGAACGCTGGCCAGAACGCGCCCCACGTCACGGAGAAATGTATTGACGCCTTGACTGTGACATGTAGTCATGTTCTCACATGACAGGCACCCCATGATTATCTTGTTTGCACCAGTCACATACCTTCGTCATTCATTGGCGTCACATAATACCAAATTTGGCATATGTGAAGCTAGCGATACAGCCACGAGCGCGTCATCAGTGTGACATGTAGTCATGTTGTTACATGACACGCATATTGTTATTATCATGGTTGGATGTGTCATTTACCAATGTCGTCTGTTTTCGTCAGGTAACACCGAGTTTCGTACATGTGAAGCTAGCGAAACGGCCGCGAGCGCATCATCAGCGTAGCATGTAGTCATGTAGTTACATGACGCGCACCTCATGTTTATCATGTTTGCACCAGAATTACACTTTCGTCATCCATTCGTGTCACGCAATACCAAATTTGGTATAAGTGAAGCTAGCTAAACGGCCACCAGCGGATCTTGAGCATGGCATGTAGTCATGTTACATGACACGCATCTCACGATTTCCATGTTTCCACCAGACACATACCTTCGTCATCCATTCACGTACTGTAATACCAAATTTGGCGTATGTGACGCTCTCGAAACGGCCGCTAGTGCATCATTAGCGTGGCATGTAGTCATGTTGTTACATGACACGCATGTCATAATTTTCATTTTAGCGTCTGTCGCTTGTGTTCGCCATGCAATCATGCCATACCATACCAGTATTGCAACATGCCATGTGAACAAAACCACCGCAACAACTGCAGGACCATGAAATGAAAATCATGACATTCATGACATGCATGTCATGATTTTCATGTTATGACTAGTCAAATATGTTCTTTATACAGTCATGTTATGCCATAGCAAGTTTGGTATCAATACCATTATCGAAACGGCCAGATGAGCTAAAAGTCGTAGACAGACGGACGGACGGACGGACAGATAGATAGATAGATAGATAGATAGATAGATAGATAGATAGATAGATAGATAGATAGATAGATAGATAGATAGATAGATAGATAGATAGATAGATAGATAGATAGATAGATAGATAGATAGATAGATAGATAGATAGATAGATAGATAGATAGAATAGATAGATAGATAGATAGATAGATAGATAGATAGATAGATAGATAGATAGATAGATAGATAGATAGATAGATAGATAGATAGATAGATAGATAGATAGATAGATAGATAGATAGATAGATAGATAGATAGATAGCTAGATAGATAGACGCTCAAAGTACGCTAAGAAATGCTTCGCATTTAAAAGCAGAAGTCAGCATTAGTTTGAAACGCTTTTAGAGGGGTCTTCAATAGGCTCACGATAAAGGGGAAGGTAGCAGGCCGTGGTGGGGGGTTAGGATATTTGAAGTATATGAACAACATATCGTAATAAGCAGAAAGTGGCAAAGCACCTATTTTTCTCCACCGGTATAGTAGCAACACAAGTTGCGAGATTATACTTTGGAGAATTTTGCGGCAGCTCACCGAGAATTTTTAGCCTACGTAACTTCACTTTATACCTGACTAGATAAAACTATTTTTTATCGGAATGCCTATATAGCGGAAAGTAAATATAGTCGCTGGCGAAGCTCTAACGCGCCAGTTCGCGTTTAGAATGCCGCCTCAGAAGAGACGACTATCCATCTTCCATGCTTGAGCCTAAAAGCGTTCGAGACCTTACATGGCTGTCGTATTGACTCTGAAGTTATGCACATTCCATGCACATAACTAATCTTTTTTGTCATGCTATTAATAATCTTGGATAGAGGAAGCTTTTTCGTGGATACAGAAGTGCACTACCTTTAATAATCGACACGCAATTTCTTGCCGCCTTTTTTGCCATTGGCCGAATTGCTAAACAAGTAAGGAAAAATGAAGTGTAGGCCGAATAGTTCTGCGTTTGATGGTAACGCAACACAAAAATGCTGTACTTGGTCAAAATAACACTTAAGTTACGAGCTACAACTGCGGGAATTCATAGAACGGAATCCAGGACAAATAAAACGAAATGATTTGTAGTCCTTTGTATTATTTCTTTCTCTTAGTATTTCCTTAATTACTTGTGAACTTCGGTTTTTGAGGTGCTGTAAAGAATAGTGGTCATACGTAATCCTAGTATTACTGACACCCGGCTTACGCAACTGTTCAACCCTGAAACTGGCACACAAATGCATAGGTCGGCGAACTCGTTCCGGAGTCGACTGCACTCCGTGTCACGAAACACTAAATTGCACCCCATTTCGGTTTTACGAGGTTCTGGGTCCATTTATGGTAGAAAGCTGAACGCGATAAGGATGGGATGCGTACAAGCTACAACAAATTCGAAAGGTTCCTCAGTAAACGCTCATTTTCGGGCGAAACGTGTGCAAACTGCTCTGCAATTGCTAGGTCATTTGTATACATAGAGACTCGTGCACATCATCAAGAAAAATTAAGCGTTACACGTCGTTACTTGCTTAACTCTAGCGACGCTGTTGCTGTAAGAAAAAAAAATATCCATGTTCTCCACGCCTTCATGCGCTATTTGAACAGGATGACGAAATTTCTCTGTGTGTATCAAACGAACACAAATTTATTAGTGCGGGAACAGTGCAGCGTTGTTGCATTTTATTTTAAAATATACTTGTTGCTGTGAGCAAAGTTGACGAAGGAAGCAGACAAAGGAAGAAAGCAGGGAGGTTAACCAGAAAGACATCCGCGGTGCTATGCACGATAGTGCCAGCTTATCGGGCAGCAGAGTTCGCTCCGAGCTCGTGCTGCGGCCGCCATAGCTTGAAGACAGTGGGGAGCGAATGATAGCACCGTTGCTAAAAATTGCTACAGAAGCGCGCGTGGCGTTGAAAACTCATGTAGGACATCTGCGGCTGCTATCGAAGAAACACCGCGTGCGAACCCGTCAGCGCCGCCGCCACTCAGTCAACATTTTAACCATGCAGCGACGTTAACGTGATTGTCGCGCTATCGTTTTGCGATCTCAACAAATGCCACCTAGATATCAAGCCTGCTCAATGTAGCTGCGACGCCACGCGCCTTGACTGAGCGAGGGCACACGGGAGACTGTGAAGCCACTGCCACCAGCGTCTTCGATGAACAGATATAACGTTCGCAGCGAGTTTTACATGTGTACAAAAGCTTGATTCAACCCTTTGTGGCCGGACTGGCACTTGTTTAACGATTGTATAGCACTTTGAATTCTTTGGCAATTTATTTCTCAGCATTTCTTATTCTATCTGAGCATAGAAAAATATTTCGCGCTATCGAATACGCGACTAATTTATAACAGTAATATTTGGTGACCCAACAAAGAGGCGAAGTAAGTAAGGTGAATCTTATTGATTAACTTTTATTTACACACACACACAAAGTCCTTGAGATGCACACAAAGTGTTCCTATTATTTGCTAAGCTTCTGCAATTTTCTATGCTGAGTGAGTGCGTTTGTTCTGTTGTGCATTTTCGTGGAGCGGTCGGCTTGGTAGTCATCCTAAAGTATTCCGGCTCGAAATGAAGCTCGCATACATGAAAAAACATTTAATAAAGCGCTTTATCACAGGCTTTCTGCTGCACATGCGCCTTATTGAGAAGCTACAAAATAGAAAAATCACAGAGGTATGTACAGGCACCCGAATTCATAGAGAGAACAAGCAGATATTTCAAAGTCAATAGAATAGGTAAATGTACTGAAGAGACTGGTGCATAATTATAATACTACCAAGAAATGATCACAGCAGCGGCAAGAAATTCTGCGTAGTACGTAACAGACGCACGACATAACGCACTAGACCTCCTTCCCTCATCTAAACAAAAAGACCGGAGGTGTTACAATAAGACTGAGGTGCTATGCGCAAATAGCCAAATGTTTACTGACATTGAAGTAATAACGCCTGCTTTGAGAATACATCACCACGTGGCGAATATTGCTTTATTTTGATGTGTTTGCGGTACGAGCGGTGGAACCTAAAACGCGGCTGATTGAGCGGAGCGTGAAGCTGCGACTACTTCACTTCGTCGTCATTTTCGGCCAAGCAGACCACGTATCGCCAAACGCGCTTGTCAAAACGCAAAATCTATGCAGTTCCTAACACTGGGGAGTTTTAGAATAGCGCACCGCGAGCCCTTGCGGTGCGGTTGCTGCCACTGCGCATGCGTCGTAACGCGAGTCGGCGTTCGCGTTCGCGGACCGCACGCAAAAAATCCGAAATTGCGCGCGGTAACGGTGGCCCCCAAGCGCTGGTTTCGAGGCTACGCTGTCGCTGCGATCGTGCGTGTCGGTTCGCAGCAGGGTAAGCGCTATTCTAAAACTCATATGACGCCCGCTATGCCCGCAGCGCTTGCAAACGGTATTCTAAACCTCCCTATTATCTCGGGACGGTACGTTATCGCGGGGGTGAGCGCCAGCGCCGCTCGGCTGACCCCCGTATTCTTGAATGTCCCTTCACTTAACGCTCCACCTTCACTTGAGAAAGCCGATGGGAGCGCCGTCTCTAGTCACGACAAGTCACTGCATATCAGCGATAATCTGCTGCGATTCTTAGGTAGCACAGCGCCATTTTTAGCCGAGCGGCGGCGCAGTGCTCAATTCTGTAAAGTGAAAGGTAAAAGTCGAATTGAGGAGCGTTTGTGAATACGGGGGTGAAAGTGTTCAAGATCAAGGCTTCCGCTAACGATTCAGAAGCGTACACGACACCATTTCACGGAGAGAACTGGACGTGCTAAACGTGGCGCTTTTAAAACAACTCATAATCAAGTAGTGCAGACGCACACATACCTTAGAATCACGGAGAGAACGTTAATTAAAACACTGCAACCTTCGGCACATTGTCAATATCGGTGGCAGCTGGGTTCGCAGCACTGCTCCATTGCGAGAGCTTGCAGGTGTACGCTACGCAAACATTCAGTGAACAAAGCACTGCACATCACCCCGCCGCACTTCACATACGCAAAAAAACACGTTCATATTCAAGCAGTCGCCAAAAGAAACACCAGCACTCCACGAACAGGCTTCGTCAGGCTTAGCAATCCTGCTGTCTCGAACGGCGGGCGCATGCACGCGCACGTCTACTCGGCAGGAGAGGAGTGTCAAAACTGAGTGACGTCAGAGGCCATGCCCGGCGTAGTGATCAGGCCTGGATTATTTTTTGTCAACACGCACCTCCCATAGCGTGTTCCTGGGCGTATACCCTCTCCCGGACAGCTTCTTTCGTTCCACCTGCAGCATGGAAATGTCCACTCTCGAAGGAAGCGAGGGTGCACACGCAGCACTCTAGTGCTGCCCGTTTTGCTTCTACCAAATATTGCTGATAAATATAAGAACAGGTGGCGACCGGGGGCACTCGCTTCTCGCAACATGGTGGAAACGTGGCTGTGAGTGGATACGTCATGAGCGTAGTGAAATTCAATGCAAGGCGCCATAGCCACGTGGTGATATCACTTTTCTTCTGCGTGCGTGTGTGCACAGTCTGCGCGATAAATCTTGTAGATTGATCGTTCCGCTAGACAACAGCACTGCATCCTCGGCACGCATCTCATGATTATCATGTTTGCACCAGTCACATACCTTCGTCGTCCATTCCCGTCCCGTAATACCAAACTTGGTATATGCGAAGCTAGCGAAACAGCGGGGAGAGCATCATGAAGGGCCCAATATACTGATAATGATTGATATGTGGGGTTTAACGTCCCAAAACCACCATATGATTATGAGAGACGCCGTAGTGGAGGGCTCCGAAAATTTCGACCACCTTGGGTTCTTTAACGTGCACCTAAATCTGAGCACACGGGCCTACAACATTTCCGCCTCTATCGGAAATGCAGCCGCCGCAGATGGGATTCGATCCCGCGACCTGCGGGTCAGCAGCCGAGTATCTTAGCCACTAGACCACCGCAGCGGGGTCCCAATATACTGCGACGTAACGTGACGCGCGCACACTGGGCGCATCGACCCTGCGCTAGGAAAACGCGAACACTCTATAGTCAGACGCCAGACACGACCAGCGTCACAGTGGGCGCGCAGTCGGCGCGGCCCGGCGGCAACCGACGCGAAATGCGACATGCTGCATTTCGCGCCGACAACGTTACCCAGAATGCACCACGTCTGCCTAGATTTGTGACGGAGGGACGCAGGGCACTGATGGTTTCCAAATAGAACCTATAAAGCGTGTACGCGACCTTAGTTGTCCTCCTCACATTTATAACCTGATTCTATCGTCTGGCCAATTTCCGAAAGACATGCAAATAGCTCGAGTACAGACGGTATTTAAGAAAGACGATAAAAATGTTTCAGGTAATTATTGTCCAATATCAATTCTACCGATATTCTGAAAGACATTGAGAAGATTATTCATGCTAAAATATTTTCATATCTAGGCAAAAATTAATTATTAGCTGACCTTCAACGTGGCTTCAGGAAGCACCGTTCCACCAAGACTGCTCTTTTAGCTAAAAAAACAATATTAGAAGCTTTTATATAAAAAGTTAATTATGAATGTCTGCATAAATTTCTCGAAAGCATTTGATCTTGTGAATCATAAAATCTTACTTATTTACGCGCTTATGGTATCCGTGGTACAGCCTTAGAGCTCTTCAAATCTTACTTATCGCACATAGCACGATATTTACAGCTAGGAAAATAAAAATCTAGTTTTCAGGCTGCAGGAGTCGGAGTTCCGCAAGGGAGTATCCTCGGCCCACTCCTGTTTATAATTTATGTAAATGAAATGCCGAACAATTAAGAAAAGCAAAATTTATCTCCGATGTGGATGTCACAGCGATATATATTTGTGCTATATCTCAGACTGAACTTGATCATCAAAGGAACATAACGCTTAGAGAATTTAAAAATTGGGCTGAAGCGAACTGTTTACGAATGAATGCCAGCAAGACAGAAGTCGTGGTTTATATGCAAGAAGGCAAACAATTGCAAAGCCAAATAAAAAAATAAGATAGGTACAGATGAATTAGAAGTTGTCAACACAGTCTCCACATTGGGTGTAACGTTTTCGAAACACCTAAGTTGGAACGATCACGTCGAACGTAAGAGTAAAAAGCTTTCTTGCCCCTAGTAGCTTTCTAGGGGCTAAGGTACTCGGCTCCTGGCCTGCAGGTAGCGGGATCTAATCCTGGCTACGGCGGCTGCTTTTCCGATGGAGGCGAAATTGTTGTAGACCCGTGTGCTCAGATTTGGTTGCACGTTAAAGAACTCTAAGTGGTCGAAATTTCCGGAGCCCTCCACTACGGCGTCTCTCATAATCATATCGTGGTTTTGGGATGTTAAACCTCACAGATCAATCAATAAAGTGAAAAGCTTTCTTCTGCTGCAGGAATCATAGCTCGCTTAAAATGTTTTCTTCCAGTTAACATTAAAATTTACTTTACAGTGCTCAAGTGTTTTCAATTATACAATACTGCAACTTGATCTAGGTCACGACTACAAAGAAAAGCCTAACAAAATTGCACTTAATTAAAAGAAAAGCTAGGCACTCCATTGCACACGTTCCACGCTTATATTTTACGAAACATCTGCTCGCGAAGTTTATTATTCTACCTGTGTTCTTTTTATACAATAATCGCTTAAGTTTAACCTACAAGTCATACGTAAAGTCCAATAATTCTATTACACTTTCACTGGCTGATTAGAGTGTACACCACAGTATTCGTCATACTAGGCATAAGGAAAAATGGCATGTCTCTATACCTCGAAGCAAATATGACGAACAATCTTTAAAACATACTGTGCTAGTGATGCTTAACAAGCTTACAAAGGCCGATTTCGATCTTCTGCGCCACTGCAATCGAGAAATAAGTCTATTTTGACAGTCGTGCCACAGAGATTTCTAACGTTGTACATAATATATTGCTTTTTCTTCCTTTCCTTACCCTCGTGGTTTAGTTGTGAAGAACATGATACCAAAAAGCGTATACAGGTGCGTATATAGACCAGCATATACTTGTGTATCAGGTATGCAAATGCGAATCCGCAAAATCCGCGTTTCTATTGATAGGCACATATTTTCTTGTGTGTACATATATAAATATATATTGATGCATACAAACTTTCTGTTTTTTAATTGCAAATGTGTTGTTATCGCGTAGTACTTTGTTTTTAATGTGGTGCGTTTATTCTTTCTCTGTAATGTGTTGCCGTCATTCGTAAAGGGGGCAGGACCTCTGTCAAGCTGTAATAGCTTCTAGTCCAGTCCCCTCTATTTCAAGTGTGAAGAGAAATAAAAAATTGAATTGAAATGAATGTTGTGCCCGCCAAAGTGACGGGAGTCGGTCCTATTTTTGAGGCGGGTAATTCGAAGTGCACTAACTCGATGCGGGCCACTAAGATGTGATTTTCTATCAAAACAACCCCTTCCTTGGCCAAAAGTGACTCTACGAGGCTTCTGGACCGCTATTTCAACAATCAACGTTGACCTAATAGTTGCCTTTAGTGCCCCTTAATTAACTTATGCGCTTATTGGTGTAACAAACGGCCCTTTATGACAGCAATGTTGGGTCGCCCCGCCACGGTGGTCTAGTGGCTAAGGTACCTGGATGGTGGTACATCTATATCCTAATTATATGATGAAAAGTTGTGAGATGGTGCTTCTTGAAGTGTTTACTAGACAGACAGACAGATGCACGGATGGATGGATGGATGGATGAATGGATGGATGGATGGATGGATGGATGGATGGATGGATGGATGGATGGATGGATGGATGGATGGATGGATGGATGGATGGATGGATGGATGGATGGATGGATGGATGGATGGATGGATGGGTGGATGGATGTATGGATGGATGGATGGATGGATGGATGGATGGATGGATGGATGGATGGATGGATGGATGGACGGACGGACGGACGGATGGACGGACGGACGGATGGACGAACGAATGGATGGACGGACGGATGAACGAACGGACGGACGGATGCAGGGACGAATGCACCGATGGACGCACAGACGGATGCGCGGACGGATGGACGCCCCACTCATTGTCATGCACTCCGTGGATATGCTGGGAGTTTTTTTTTCTGTACCACAAGTTCAACCTTACTTTATGTAGTCAACTGCATGTTTGGTAGGTTTATTGTCTAGGCCCACAGCTACTTTACACTTTTGCCGAATTATCCAGTTGCCAAGCAGCTTTTGCTTTAAATCTCGCGTTATAAATCACAGTCTACGGTGCATCTACAGTCTGATTACATTACGCTTGTCTTTTCTTGCTACGGCTGAAGTCTCCTGTACGTTTAATTTTCGGTTTTCTTGTTGTCTCATGTATTATGCATCGAAATAAACTTGGTTCTTCAAAGTTGTTATGCAGAAGTAGAAACCCTTTACGTTTTTCCTAGCTCACGCAACATAAAGAGTCCACAAGCAGCTTCAATATATTCGCTAGTCGGTGTCGTTTCTGGGATGCAGCACCCAACTGTAGTTAAGGAGAGCTGCCCTCTCATCTTCTAAATAAGATTTCCACAACCTCGGCTGAACTTATCTTCTGAATAAGATTCCCCGAACCACGGTTGCATCGGCCAACTTAGCGCAGCTGCCGTGTGAATAACAGATGGTAGACTCTCGTAGGAGCCCGTGAAGCGATTGAATTACTTTCCCAGCACGAGCAAGGCTTGCAGGCTTCTCATATACTTAGACACTCGCAATACAGCCAGCGTTACCACTGCGTATATTACAATAATAAGACAGTGCACAAGAAGTTTGTTCGTATGACTGTGGTAGCTCAGCATTATATGCTCACAAAAAAAGTAAGAAGCGAGTCTGTCCTCATGAAAATAACAAGTTTTAAACTAATCAAAGCACCAATTTCCAATCAATGAAAGGCGATGCGTGGTATCCTACAGCGGGAGGGACGTTCATCACAGTGAGGACACTGGCATACGGGTGGTGTTCTATGCGTTTCAGCAACAATTTTTCTTCTCTTTATCACGCAGTCTGTGTATCTAGGCATCCGTGCACACACTTGAATCTAAACGAAATAAAAACGACTTGGTTGAAGCCACTTATAAAGAACAGATCTACTACTTCGCGCACACCAGTCGAGTGCAGCATTCTTAGAAAGAAAAATTGAACACTTGTTTACAACGTTTAATATAATGTGAAGACATGCTGTTGGCAAGCGAACACTATTATTATTCTTGCTCAGCAGAATTTTACATATCAGCGAAACCCTGCTTCTTTCAAACATAACGGCGTGCAGTTTATTCACTGTGACTACATCTGACGGTCAAAAAAAGACAGGTAAATCAGCAAAACGAATTCCAACTATTCAGCCTGAAATTACGTTCTGAAGGCTCTCAACAACTTACCGCCAAAACAAGTGGGAAAGAGGAAAGGAGTTGTGCCTGCATTGTCTAGGCAATTTCATTATGGTGAAATTTGCCTTGTTACGAAGATGAGGACAAAAGGAATTCGCACTGAACTGCACAAAATGAAGCCGAATACTGGGAGGTTAACGCAAAGAAAAAATTACGTCAGAAGGACTTAGCGCACACACCAGTTTCATCGCAACTTGGCGTCAACAGCTGAACACCCTCTGCGGTCCACAGAAATACAACGTAGGCTTTATAAAATACTCAAACTTTCGCTAATCAGACAGCCAACTCATGCCAGATATAGCTCGGCTTTAGTTCACCGAAAAATGCTTTTGTTGGGCGAACTCACTGTCAGAAAAGCTTGGGATAGGCGAAGCACGCCGGGCAGGGTTTTTCAGTTCTCTTAACAGATATAGGTGGGAAATAACTGTATAGCGAATTTCAGTACGAATTATTATTTATGAGATATTTCAAAGATGAAGATAGCTAGATATATTTAAGTGTCATTGATAAATTTCTCGATAGCGAAGACAACATCGTTGTGACTGACTGTAGCTCAGAGTTGAGGTGCCGAAGGAGATAACACCTAATTCTGATGCTTCCAGGCCCAGATTTCGAAGAAGTGTTGTTGTTGTTGTTGCCCCTTCGCACTGGCACATACCCACTATGGGGGATTGGCCATGAAATCTAGAAGTAGCCTATATGAGATCTACTAAAAGGTTTATCCTAAATGAAAAACTAATGATATAATAGAAAAGAATAATTAACTAGAAAAAGAATATTAAACTAAACAAATAATTGAAGATTGAATCAAGAAGAGTAAAGGTGAGGTAATACTACAGTGTAAGACAGAAATTTTGAGTAGACCAGACAATCGAGCTTATCTCACCCGGTCACAATCAAATGAATATGCAAATTTCATTCAAAATTAGACAAGTGTCGTCAGAAATATATTTAAGCAGGCATTATTATGACATGCGCTTTGATTCTCGAATGAAATTGCATACGAAGAAGTGGTTTCGTCGCGATGATAATCTTCCTTCTCTTCTTCCTCTATTTATAACTCTCTTGATACAACGAAGCACTCAGACAAGAGAAAGAAATGATAAAGAAAAGACCCTTTACGTTGCACACAAAAGAGGCGAGAGTTCTGAATTTTTTAGCGAAATCTGCCTAATTTTTTTTTTGTTTTCTGCCTAATTAAGGTTTAGTGCTTGTTACTGTTTTTTATTTGTTCATAGATACAAAGTGCTTACTTCCACACACAGGTAGAGTCTTGTAACTGCTTTGAGAAAAGATAATACTGGCTGGTGTAGTAGGCACGGCGGATGGTTTCACACATAAAAAAAAAGACGAAGACCAAAGAAGGAATGACGAACGTTGGGAAATAAAGGCATGTAATAGGTTTATTGATTAAAATTTCATCGAAAATCACTAGTTTCGCTACTCAGTATGCCATTTCCCCGCAGGAACAATGCGATAAAATAACTTTTTTGCTTTCAAATTCAGAAGCAGTGCTTTTTTCCAAGTTCAGGTTTGTCAAACATCAGAAGACAGTATATGAAGGAGCTGTTTTCAAGAATATCAGCACCCGGCTGCAGCGGCTCCATTCTCGATGGAGGCGAAAATGCTGTACGCCCGTGTGCTCAGATTTGGGTGCACGTTAAAAAACCCCAGGTGGTAGAAATTTCCGGAGTCCTCTACTATGGTGTCTCTCATAATCATATGGTAGTTTTGGGACGTTAGACCCCACATATCAATCTATCATCATCAAGAATTTCAGCAAATATTTATATAGCATCTAAAACTAAAAACTTCCTTAGAGAGAGAGAGAATACAATGAGGAAAAAGCAGGGAGGGTATACCAGAAATTGGAGCATCCGGTGTGCTACTCTGCACTAAAGGAAAGAAGAGTGGGGGAAGAGGATGAGAAAGAAAGCGAAGAGCTAAATAGACGTGCTAAGAAGAAAAAAAAAGTGAGCTGTGGTGCTATTATAGCCTATATAATAGGCCACTACCACGCAAAAAGTTCAATAAGGCATCCACTGATTTTCTGTGCGAAGACAGATCATGTCTTCGCATAGAACTGACTGTTCTGTTTAGAAAAAATGTTCAACGATATCGAGTACTTCGTACTCAACTATGGGAGAGCGCTGAGCCGTCCCGCTATGTTTACACCAAAGCTCGTCACCAAAACTGTTCTGACAAGAGTCTGGCGCCAAGGCAAGCTAACGCAGCAGCTAGCTGCCGTCTTTGCACACTGTAACGAGGGCAGTGACAGAGAACGTGCTCTATCGTTTCATCGCTGCTGCAACGATCGCAAGCAGAACTGTCTTCCATAAAAGACAACATTACCTTTACATTCCGCCTTTATTTTCCCGAAAGCAAAGAGCTTTTATTTATTCTGGCCTAGCTTCTGTGCCAGTATGGTCATATTCCTCTGCTTAGGTGGCATCTTTTACTCAAGACTACCTCTGACAACTTTCAGTCACCTCTCGAGTCGAAACGCAACACCATGATTGGTCTGCATTGCTTGTGCTGCTTCCGAGCATCTATTTAGCGAAAAACTTCATTCGAGCAACTGTTCCTTTTCTTTATTTGCAAGTTTCGTCGCCTGTACGGGGCACTGTGGGTGATACTATATGGAGTCCACAGAGAGTATCAGAGGGCGTCTTTCACAAGACGCCAAGTGTGTCTTTCACAAAGAGTTACGTCTTTCTCTCCATTTCACAAAAAGTTACGTCTTTGCACTCGGCGTCTTTCACAAGACGCTAAGTGCGTCTTTCACAAACAGTTACGTCTTTTTAAAGCATATGCGATGGCCTAAGCTGCTCATCCCCGCTGCGCTGTCTACAACTGTGCAGCTCGACCTGGTGATGGCATACTGAGTGCAGCCCAAGATGTAAACATATGCGTTTCTCGCGAGGCGAGATGTAGCGGCGACCATAAATTGGGGCTTGACGCAAGCGAAAATCAGATGTTCTCGTTTTATTACCTACGTTGTTGCAGAAGTAGTCGGTGCTGATGAACTGCGCGCTGCACACTTTCATCAGTGATGTGACCGACTTGCCAATGCTCAACTTCGCTATCCATTTCTTTTCCCCGCTTCATCCCTTGGGAATTAATTGAAGCTGAATGTCGTCGATGCTCTGTTTGTATACTGCGGCGCGCAGCACATGCGATTGCTTTTGAAGCCTTTAAATTTAGGCATTTCGTGGCCGCGATCACGACTCGAACGCAAAGCAAATTCACCCAGGAGCGCCGCTACCCCACCGACCAATAACTCTGAAAAAATACCGCCGGTGGTCGCGGGGCGGCGTGACAGTCTACGAAACTTGCGAATACTGAAAGAAGCGATGTCGTCTTCTTCATGGTGTTATTCAATTGGTTGTTTCGTATTCCTGGTTTTATGTATTCAAAAAAAAGTAGTTAAAGAATTAAATACTACTCTTGCAGCAACTCATTCATCAATGTGAACCATAAAAATGTGGCTGATTTACCATTAGGGGAAAAGTGGAGAGGGCGGGGTCATGTATTTCTTGCTAGTAGCCTAATGACACTTTACATGCATCATGTTCGATGAGTAACTGTATAGTCCGAGATAGTTACGTGCTCATATTTCGAAGTCATAGCTGGTTGACCAGACGTGAAGTGGTTAAGCCAGGGTTCACCTTTTAAATGCCGCACTATGAAGCAATAGGAAAAAAAACTAAAATTTATGTTGATAATTTGGATTGGCCTTCTAAGTTACCTATGATCAAAAATACAGCCACATTCACAATAAATAAGCATGTTTTTTCGGATGTTCCATTTTTGGAACATTGGCATTTCCCATATGCAAAACACACATTTTCTCTGGAACAACTTTTATTGACTTTTCAGTCGGGTTTCCTTATTCAGGATAACTGAAGAATAATATTTAGCGTCATACGATGTCTCTGAAAAGTATAAATATTTATAACAACACTTTATGAAAATTTCTTCTTTCATACTAGTGACTGTACTACAGTGAGCAAATCACAAACCGTGGTAAGCGGCAAAGCCTTTTTTGTGCAGCCGCTTTTTGCACTGCTTCCACTGATTCGTTGTATTCTTCTTGCATTCCGCGCACCTTCCCTGAGTCGTTGAGATGATGTAGTGGCCATCAGTTTTTCTGTCCGCATGTCTCAGATGAACCCGGGGTCTTACAATGAGTTTCTGCTTGAGCTGCAGCAAGGACATGGTGACGTCACGCCGAAAGGCGATGTGCGTCATGGCGGCATCACTACCCTTGTGAAGCTCGCAGTGGAGGAGCCATCCTGCGACGACAGCCATGTTCAACCCATTTCTGGAAAGGTTCCACCACCATTTCTTGCTCCTCAGTCTCGGTCGATAGCTTCCGAGGAAGCCATCCATCACATCTACTCCGCCCCTGCCCTCATTGTATTTTCTGATCAATTATGGCTGAGGAATGTCCATCTATTTGTTTGAGCGTCGTGAGGAGTGTTTCGCACTTCCAACAGGCTCGTGGCTGAGGTGGTTAGAAGAAACTGTGACGACTGCATTGTCATTCCACCTGCATGCGCAGACTGTCCCGTCACACTTCTAGAGGAAAAATTTTCTTTCTTCCTTTTCGATGTTTTTCAAGCTCTTTAGTGGACAACCACTGGTTCTTGTATCTCGCACAGTCACTGTCGCTCGAATCCCCTGGTCAGCCAGTTCCGTCAAGAGGCCGTGCGAAGTGAAAAAGTTGTCAAAGTAGACTTCGTGATGTTCAGGCGCTTCCAGGACCGACACCATATTGCTAACAACCCTGATTCTGAAAGGTGTCTTGTCGTCCTTCTCGTTCCTCCCAAAATATATTTCCATCGCATAGGGGTACCCATTCGAAGAGCACATCATCCATATTTTGTACCCAATTCGAATTGGTTTACCGCAAATAAACATTTTGCACGAGTGGTGGTCATAATAGAGCACCATTGACTCGTCGATGCTGAGGCTTTCATTGAAGACTCCAAACTGGCGGAAACATTTGGAGATTTCGTCGTAAAACGGCTGAAGTTTGCCCATTTTTCGCCTGCTTTCAACTGAGTCTTTTCAACAACATGAAAGAACCTTTTCAGCTGCCGGAACCTATTGCGGGGCATCACTGTCGCGACTATAGGCACACAAAGATCTTCTGCAGTGCTCTAATACGAGTCCTCAGACGGAACAGAGTGGTACCCGCCGAAAAGTAAGAGGCCGAAAAACTGACCTATGTCCACTCCTGTGACGTCCACCTCCTCCCCCTTTTGGAGTGCGTATCTTGCAGTTAGTTCAGCCAGAGAACCAAGATACTCTGGAGAAATAAATTTGCTGAACAGCATAAATGGGCTCATGTTTGCACGATCAGGAAATGCCTCTAGCTACAAAGGAGGACTCTCGCTGGAAGTGTTTTGTCAAACGTGGCATGTTCACGCCATACTGGTGTATGGGAACGCTTCGGAGCATTTGTTTTCCGAGCGTTCGTTGAAGCTTTGCGTGCCTTTTCCAGCAGCGAATCGCCGCCCCGCTGGTTTCTTTCGTCATGGCTCAGGACTCGAACATGCAGAAGGCGAATCAACGTCTTCATTGCTGCACTGCATAACTTCAACGTGCCCACAAACATCATCGGGAACAACTTCAGAAAAGTCGTTTTCGTTTACGTGCTCCTCGTCAGTTTTATTGCCATCTCCAACAGGCGGCGATTGGCATACAGACGCACCTTCGCGTTTGTCATCAGGAAGGCTGAACAAAAGGTCAATTGCTGCCTCTAAAGTGAGGAAGCGTTGTGGCTTGACCCACAACGAAAGTTATTGCGGTGTAAAGCACAGTACTACAAAAATAAAACCAGCCGCAAGGTAGTTTTCTACTTACATTCACAGGGATTGATGCAGCTAGGCACTGTAGTTCAATGCTGCTCTTTCCACATGTCTGGCAAACTTAAAATGACGCCGAGGAAAGCTTATGTTCAAGTGTCTGCCAAGCGCCGTACAGCGGGAGCCATCGACAAGGCAAAAAAAGAAAAAGAACGAGGCAAAACGTTCGTGCGCGTCTACGCTGCGTTCGACATTGTGAAACGCCAAGGTTCCAAAAAAGGAACATCCGCACAAAACTCTCAAGCTGAAAACTGGATTGTCTTTGTTATTTTTTATTGTATTGCCGCGTAATCCCGAACTATTTGCTGATATTTTAATTCTGCTTTGCTCGCTGCAACATTACTTTTTCCTGCGGAAAAATGCAACAAACATCTGGTGGTCAAGGAGCGCAAAATATGCCTGTTTTTAAAAATTTATCTAATGATTCTTCATAGGTTCATAATAGAAATTAAAACTGCTACGTTTTTCACAAGCATCAATGAGTATGCGTAAACATAAAATTTTAATATGCGATATATTGGAGAGGAAATAAAAAATTAGGTTTCGTATGTTCTAATTTTGGAACATTGGCAAGTAAAAGGTTAAGCCAAGACACGCGTCCATGCTTATACCATTAGCCATAGCGTGGAACGTCACAACTTAAGAAATACTAAACGCTAATAATCGTATGAATCAATAAATAATGCTTCAACAATGAAAAAATAACAAAACGTGGTGAACAAATATACATAAGGCCGTTAACGGAAGCGAGTGATTTCCGGGTTTAAGGCTCCGACGTTGGCATTCAAGTCACGTTTGCTACAACGTGATCCACATACGACCAGAGAAAAATGCTCCTGACGCCAGCCCGGATTCCGGTTGCGTGAAGCTTCGATCCGTAGGCTTTCTCTGTGTTTCGCTTTCGAAGGTACTGGTGAATCATTCGATTACGGTGTCGTCAACGGCCAGTCGACGGGAAATCACATCGTGAATCTCTGATGGCTGTGCGACGGGCCCTCCAAACGGCAGAAGCAACCAGCTGATTCTGCGTCAGGTGTACAATAAACTTGAAACCTGCTGTCCAGCAAAACTGACTTTTTCGAAGAGAAACAATTATAGCTCCTTGAAGTTTATGATAAGAGCACTGATAAAAATTACTGTAAAAGTAGCGATTTCGTGGGTCTCGTAAGGGTGGCTCGAATTGACATATTGACCATTTTACACGCTAAATCTGGCGAAAAGTTGCACGTATAAAGTTGTATGTAACCAACAAAGAAAAAACATATGTGCGCACTTCATCCCCATCACTACAACTTGAAGCTGCTCAACCCCTTTTTTTTTCAATTTCCTCAGCGAAGTCTACATGTCCCCCGATAAGGACACACTGACAAGACAATTTCATGCTCACTATGCTCTTGTTTTCCCTCTCGTTATTCATTCAATCATTTTGTTGTAAATTCAACCTGAGCACACTTAATTAAATCTCGTTCACGGGGCTCAGATGCGTAATGCCTCTTGTCCCCGGTGTGGTAGAATTTTAAAGACACAAAAGGGCAAGCCTTTTTGCTGTACCGGCTTTAAATAGGCTGGAGCGTACCGGCATTAAGCGAATAAATGCAATGTTCCTCTTCATTCCACTGCGTCAAGGAAAAAGTACCGCATTTCCCGAGCGCATGATATCTCGTTGCAGCAAACCTGCAATTGAGGGTATACGAGACCCCGCACGCATTCAGGGTTGGAAGGAAGTGAAGAATTTCCCTTTTGTCCTACTTTCTGCACTCTGAGCTCCCCTCCTTTTGCATCGCCTGTTTTCGAAGCCGCAGTTCGATTTCACATTCAATCTCGCAGTCAGTGCTTTTTGGAGAACAACGCTACTACTATAAAAAGAATACTGCAAGATCGTGACCACTGATGCTTCTCGCCGTCGCTTGAAACGCACGTAAGAAACTCGAGCACTTTTTTGTTGTTTGTTTGTGCATGGCAAATGGATTTTTCTTTAAATTTGCACACGACGATGCTGCTCACAGTTTATCCACATCTGCAAACGATGAGCGCAGTGGTTTTCGCAGAAGCGAGATATTGTGGTCTGTTCAGATAAGGTAGGGTAGTCTCAGAATAGTTTGCCATTGAATGCATCATTATTGTGAAACTTTTGCAAGAACAATGACTTATCAGTGCAATAGGGGCTCAGATACATCACCGAAAAAAAAGAAAACAGGGAAAAATCCAACAGCAGAAAAACTGAAAACTGAGCGTTCGGCTTCTTGCTTTTACCTGCGTTTTCTATTTTGCACCCTGGCACAGGTTATTATTCTGAAGTTCATTTCTGCCCCGCCGCGGTGGTCTTGTGCCTAAGGTACTCGGCTGCTGACCCGCAGGTCGCGGGATCGAATCCCGGCTGCGGCTGCTGCATTTTCTATGGAAGCGAAAATGCTGCAGGCCCGTGTGCTCAGATTTGGGTGCACGTTAAAGAACCCCACATTGGCGAAATTTCCGAAGCCCTCCACCAAAGCGTCTCTCATAACCATATGGTAATTTTGGGACGTTAAAGTCCACATATTATTCAATAAAGTAAGTTCATTGCTTTCTCGTGTGTTCTGCACATTTACCAATTCTGCACCTGGCTCTCACAAGCTAAGCGACGTCGACGACTCTTGATCATGTGCGTCATTTCCTTCTGTTTTCAGTGCAGAAAGCAGTTCTGGCTACACCGGTCTTAAACCACTTGACAGAATGACACAGGTTTCAGCCACCCAGTGGGATCCGTTGAATGATGCTTTGTCGCGCAATTCTTTTCCCAACTGCCCTCCAGTTTGCCTCAAGTTTTTCGTGAACCTTTGTTTTCCGGGCCTCACTTAGCTAAAGCAAACTCTGGGCTGGTGTTTTCGTCATACTGGCATTGTGGTGCTTTCAAGGACTCTTCTTCAGCTTCATTCTTTCATATTGTTATTGCTTCTTGCCAGCTCAGTATAGCCCATTGCGTATCTCCTTCGGTTAACCTCCCAGCCTTCTATCTGCATCACACACACACACACACACACACACACACGCACCACACACACACACACACCACAGACACTCACACACACACACACACACACCACAGACACTCACACACACACACGCACGCGCACACACACACACAAACACACACACACGTTTTCCATCTCACTCTTTCTCTCGCTCACCCAGGCACGCAGTACAGCTATAGAGATGGCTCCGACGCATGAACTAATTTTGTTGGTGCTTTCTATGTGTCGGCCTTCTGACTCAAGTACAAGGCTACACTTTGTTGCTGCTTATGCAACGAGAAACAAGTTTAGACTAGGCTTGAGCGAATATTCGAATGCTTCGAATATTCGAACGAATAGTAGGGTATTTGAATTCGCTTCGATTCAATTTTTTCATCATTGAAAATTTCGAAGTATTCGCAAGGAACGAACAAATGCATATAATTCCGAATGTACTGCCTGTAAGGGTGGTTTCACCGCGGTAAAAAAATACCACAACGTGAAAGCATCTGTTTAATAAAAGGAATTCGCATTGCCGTGAAGCCCTTCTTCAAATTTAAAGGGGCCCTGAAACATTTTATGAGCATTGTAAGAAAAAGCTGCCAATCGGTAGTCGAGGCTACCGAAAACATGCAAGCCAAACTTTATAGTGCAGCACGCGGTGTGCGATTCACAACAAAGTCTCAAAGTCAGCGGAAATTTGCTCTCTTGTTTCGGCAAATGACTCGACAAGCTCAGAAAGCAGGTGTGACGTAATTTATTTCCTAGTGCTATCCCTCCCGGCTTAGCTTCCAGCACTTTCGTTGAGACGAGAAGAGAGAATTCCCTTGCAGCATGCGACAAATCTTTGCAGCTCCGCGCATACTGGAAGGATTCTAAAAATTTTTCGGGCGGTGAATTCATCAATAAATAAGCTTCGTCATTGAATCCATTTCATGGCTCCTTGAAAAAGTGTCGCACGGCCCCTTTATATAGAAATATTACCCTCAAATCAATTCATTTTATTAGAATTAAAAGCTTGTTTTGGTGGATTATGTGCTCAGAGTATAATAAACTTGAAAATGTTACATATTACAAGGGTTATGACTCGCATACTGCCAAAGTCAAATCCTGCTACTCTTCAAAATTTTTAGACTTCTTTTGAACAGAAAAAGAAAGGGGCATTTGCCCTATTTAAATTTTTATAAAATATTGTGCTGGTCAGTTGGGTCATAATAAATATGCCTGTTTTTCTTCATATGTCATATACACTATTCAAATTCTATTCGAAATTATTCGACCAAAATCACTATTCGCTTCCAATTCACTTCGAGCCTAAAGTTCACTATTCGCACAAGCTTAGTTTAGACGTCCCGTGGTTGGGCGTTGTGCTGCTTTGTGAATATCTAGTTTGCATCGGCACGTCACAAGTGTTTTCTTCATTGTTAAATAGGCAACGCAATACCACTGACGAAGCCCATTTACAAACCTATACACATGCGGTCCTTTCAATTAGGCTACGCCCGTTTAGAAAAAGTGGTTCACGATTTAAACAGTATGCCACCCTATAGCAAAACCCCTACCACAAACTGTGCGCGACATTGTATTCTTGCCTTAGCTCGAAACGAGAAGATCGAATGCTTAAGTCTACAACTCCACTGTATAAATTTGAATTTTCACATTTAGGTGACCTTTGCTTACCGTGCTACTACAAGATTGGCAGCATCGCTGATTGTGTACACCTTTATATGCCACCGTTCTCTCAAATAAAAAAAAAAAACGTGCTAGAATAGACTGCAAAGTGTAATTTCAGCCAACTTTATTCTATGCTGGACACATAGTTAGCTATCTACCAGCAAAAGAACGCATTTATGAAGGGAAGACTGGGTGAACAAACAGATGCAAAGCGAAGCCTAAACTGCTTGTTAATATAATAACTGCTGGGGTTTGATCTTCAACAAAAAAGAAGCGCAACATTGTTAGAGACCCCGTTGTTGAGGTCTCCGGAAAGTTAGACCAACTGTGATGCTTTAACGCGCACCTGTACATGGGCCTTACGTATTTTCACCTCCATCGCAAATGCAGCCATCCCCGCTGGGATTTGATCCCGCGACCTGTGGGTCAGCAGTCGGGCAACATAACTACTCTACCACCGTGGCTGGTGTGCTGCCGTGGTAGGTGATGATGATGATGATGATGATGATAATAATGATGATGATGATGATGATGATTTTGATGATGAGCTCTTTTTGCTGTACTCAGTAGTTGGGCTTGCCCAATTTCTATGGTGCATGCCCTCCTGTCGAGTTTTGCACGAAGGGGCACAAGTTACCGATCGGCTAAACAACTTCGCTGTTAAAATGATACCAATTCGATGTTTCACATGTGAAAATCGTGTTTCATTCCAACGCCTTCATTCTTGCTTTTATATGTGATATATTTTCTTTCACTTTCTTTTTCTTGCTTGAGTTCAGTCTCGCATTGTGGCTGGCGGCGTACGATGGTGCCAACATTGGCTTGCGGTTTTCGTAGCACTTATCGCTTATCTCCGCATATCAACTCGCCATGCTTGCCAAGCTTTATCCCAAGAACCGTGATGCGTCCGCCGGTACAATTGGCTGGCGGAGGTATAGTCCCTGCAAAACATGAACACGCGTAAACATGAAGCCGAGCAAAACTTACATTCTCGTTGACAGGATTGATTGATTGATATGTGGGGTTTAACGTCCCAAAACCACCGTATGACTATGAGAGACGCCGTAGTGGAGGGCTACGGAAATTTCGACCACCTGGGGGTTCTTAAACGTGAACCCAAATCTGAGCACACGGGCCTACAACATTTCCGCCTCCATCGGAAATGCAGCCGCCACAGCCGGGATTTGATCCCGCGACCTGTGGGTCAGCAGCCGAGTACCTTAGCCACTATACCACCGCGGCGGGGCTTCTCGTTGACAGGAATGGTTGCGTTCGGAGTCATGAACCATTCGTGCTGCTCGTCGTTGCGCGGCTCCAGCGTGGTACCTGAATTCCGGTCAAAGCAGTATGCCGTGGAAGGTCGCTAGTTCCTTGTGGTTCGCTGAAGACGACAGGTAAGCACAACTGGCTACAAAAATATCGTCTGTATAGCATCTGTCAGCTCGGGACGCATATTTAGAACGACAGACGGTCATATTTGGATATGTATTCTGCAGACTTGACACAGTTATTCGCCCAGTTTCGCAGGTATACTTGGTGTATTGGAAGCGAGGGTGACCACTGAAAAGTCTAGCACTGCTGTCGCTGTGACATAGTTTACGACATCACGTGAGTGAGTGAGTGAGTGAGTGAGTGAGTGAGTGAGTGAGTCAGAACTTTATTATTGTCCAGTGCGGACGCTAAGGTTGCCACGCGTCACCCGACTACTCCCACGTAGGGACCGGCAGGTCTAGCCTGACGGCCCTGTCGCGGGAACACTGGACGGGAAAGATTTGGTCCTGAAGTTCTGGGCTGTGCAGAAGCGCATCCCACTCGGGTTTGCATAAGTCGGCGCAAGCGACCAGCACTCCCAGAGCATGTGTACTAATGTAGCGGTATGCCCACAAGCGGCGCAGGCGGCATCGGGGAATTGGTGAGGATAAATTGCATTTAGGTATGCTAACGACGGGTACGAATGGGTTTGAAGTAAGCGCAACGAGACGGCCTGTGCTCTACTGAGTTTTGAATGTGGCATTGGGAATGCCCGCCTCGCCATGTAGTAATACTTAGTAATGTCGTTGTGTGTAGTAGGTGTGCCTTTATATCCCACGTCGTCGGTACTGCAGCCGTCGCCCAGGTCGAGAGCAGTGGTCGGTGAGCGCGCGCGCTGCTGTGTGGGCCGACTCGTTCGGGTTCGGTGCAACGCCGTTTACGGAGCCAACATGCGTAGGGAACTAATATATGGTGTGAGGGACAATGGTATCACTGGTGGAGCTGGTCGAAACCCTGGTGGCCGGTGTTGATATGCGGCCCTTTTGAAAGGCTCTGAGTGTGGATTTGGAGTCGCTGTACACCTCTTTGCACCGACCATTCAGCAAGGCGAGTGTGATGGCCACTTGTTCGGCCACCTGGGAGTTAGTTGTGCGTACCGTGGCGCAGTTCATAGTCGAGCCCGTCTGGTCCACGACCACCGCTGCGAACTTCTAGCCGTCTCGATGTGCTGCAGCGTCAACGAAACTTGAATTTTCGCCACCCTTTCCCTGATGCTTCAGCAGAGTCGTCGCCTTTGCCCGACGACGTCCCTCATTTTGTACAGGATGAGTGTTACGGGGTATTGGGGCAACAATGACGTTTTCCTGTATATGGTTTGATATACGCACGCTATTCGTTTCCACTTCAAATGGTTAAAACCTACCTCGCCAGGTATGCATCGACCAGCCATCGTAGTGGACAACCGAGCCAGCTGCTAGCGCTTCTGCGCTTCCGTTATTTCGGCAGCAGAGTTGTGCACACCGAACGCGATCAAGTTCTCGGTGTGTGCGCGTCCGGGAAACCTCAATGCTTTCTTGACGATCTTTTTGATAATCACGTCGAGCTTGTCCCACTCCCACTTAAGCCAGTTGTGCATGGTAATGGAAAAGTGGCAGAGCACAAACGCATTGATGAGCCTTAACAAATTGTTTTCCTTACTGCCTCTATGTCTCCGGAAGACTCTTTTGACGAGTCGAAAAGCGTTGTCAGTCTTGGCGACAATCTTCCGCAGAGCGGTGCCATTGCCACCCTTCGCTTCAATAAACATTCCGAGGATCCGGATAGTGTCTACCCTCGGGATTTCCTTCCCGTCACTCGTGTAAATGTGTATATCACTTTATTCGACAGGTTTCCATTGCTTAGGTCCGCCAACCCGTTATTTTCTATAGAGCAGGAACTCCGACTTGGCGGGTGAGCATCCGAGTCCCGTTTGGCGCAGGTACGATTCCACCTCGGCGACTGCTTCTTGAAAGGCATCCTGCACCCGGCCTTCGTTGAAACCAACGCACCAGATTGTGATGTCGTCGGCGTAGATGGTATGCTTGATGCCGTTCACGCTAGCCACTCTTTTTGACAGTCCGATCATGCAGAGATGGAACAGCACCGGAGAAATCACAGACCCCTGGGGCGTGCCTCAATGTCCGAGTAGTACGTCTTCAGAGAAGAAGTTTCCTATGCACATCCTCGCTTTTCTGCATGCCGTCGTTAGTGCGGCGCGCTTGCTTTCCACGCCGAGGCAGTTCATTTTCTAGCTAACAGGTTTATTTGTAGCTCGATACCGCAGTGCCGGACGCACTCGAGTCGGACTTAATGTGAATGAGACCTTTCAAAACGTCGCGGCAGTGATGTACTTGACTGATAAAACTGAAATTGGCGAAGCAACTCAGCGTTCATCTTAAGAAGTGCAGCCCACTCAGCAGCGACATTTCGTCGTGAACGTCCGTGCATATTTTGTGTCCCGAATCGGCGATATAACATTCTGTAAATGTGACGGTGTACTTCGCGGATTTGTAGGCACAAGGAATCATTACCTTAATTTACACTGGCTGGAAAGAACTATTGCCGAAGCGTGGAATCGCTGCAACCGTTCTGTTCGGCTCTCGCATGGTTAATGGAAAACATTATGCGGTCTCTATTACTCGCCCTGGCGTGGGTTGCCACGCATTCCCTAAAATCGAGAAGCAGCGGGATGCATGTTCGATAAAGCCGAGAATAGGAAATCAACCCCGCCTTCATTATCGCATGTGCGGAAATTACTTTCACAAAAAAGCTTTCGGGTACTGCCTTGGGGCAAAAATATTCGGTGACAGGAAACTGGGACCACATGGGACTTTCCGGGAGTGTACGCACAGGAATTCGCGATGTTTATTCACGCGAGAACAGCAGGCTTTCTTCAGCTGGTCGCATATTTAAACGGCTGTCTTCGTGTTACAAGCCGTGATGTGCTGCGCTGCTGGTAGGCGAATCGGTTGATGCCAGAGACCAGCAGAGTCACTGATGACAACATACGGTAATTGTAATTATTACGGCATTTCGTCTAAAGGCACAGTGAATTCCGCTTTGTTACGTTCAATAGTTTTGTCGTACTCGAAGTACAACAGAAGCTTGTACAGTGAAAATGCTTTTGTTGCTCACACTATCTTCATTGCTACTAGGTAACGCATCCGACCAGGCATTAAAATCAAATGTTGTGCAAAAGAGGGGATAACAAGCTTTTTTAGGTAGCCCAATTCATTTTTCTTTGTGTAGCGCTGCGAGCCCAGTGCATCCGCAAACAATGCGTCAAGGGCGGAGTGGTTCCGTTCGGAGTAGGACTACCACCTTCCTTAATATCATATCAAATACCTTATCTACTCCAAGAAAATAGATACGTTCGTGAACTTTTGAAAGAACATAACACTGAAAACAGTCCGAAGAAAAAAGTTAATATGTACTTCCTTTCTTGTAAGGAGCCTTAATTGTATTATTTATTACAAATATTTATTTTCTGTCGTTCGTGCTTTTGCATATTAGATGAAAATTGCTCAATTTCTTTCTTTTCAAATGTATTTCTCTATGGTACTTACTAATTCTGTCAGAAATTTCTCCTTGTTGCATTTTTATATATAATGATATATATATATATAGATATATATATATATTTATATATAATTTATATATTATTATATATATACATATATATATTATTTATATATTATATAAATTATATATTATTTATAATTAATTTATATATTATTTATATATACATTTTTATATATAATGATATATATATATATATTATATTGGTACTGCAAATTGGTGATGACTGTAATGTCTTATTTTAAAACGTATGTGTCGACCTCTGTTATACTTGTTGAATTTGAATTTTGTGTACCCTCATTCAAAAGCAGAATGAAATTTGTATCCTTTGTTCCACTTCACCTGAGCAAATGTATGGGTGGAGGGACCTTAGTCAGGCAGAGGTAATCTGCCTTTAGTCCCTTCAACCTAGGCAATCATTGTTTTTGTCTCAATAAACAGTGAACTAATGCGAAAGTATCATTCACCTTCGGCCACTTGATACCAGTTTAAAAATTCCAGCAAAGTGTCGCTGTGGATGTGCGCGGCAGTCCACGCACATCGAAACGTCACCTCTCAGCCGCGTCTATGGCGCCATGCGCACGAGCTTCGTAGAAAGGGCACGACATGCCGTTGACCACACGTTGGCTCGCTGAAACGTATTGTTGGCAAACCCTCCGGTTTCTTAGCAGCTAATGCAAACACAAGCAACGCTTGCAATGTGAGAACAGCCACGGCTGAACAGCGTCGATCACAGGAGATGTCCAATAGTTCGAACAATCCGTATCTCGTAATGTCGTTTTAAACGTCACAAAATGATTCTGGCAGATTGCACCACTGTATGTCCTCCCCGCCAATAGATTGAGCAAAGAATACGTACTACCTAGGTTAGTACCATGCGGTAGCAATAAGGTCGCAAGTTATACACATACTACGAAGGTTACTATGCCAATAATCTTTGCGTACAGGTTTTCACTACCGAATGTAGTGATGACGATCTTCCCCGCTGCGTGTGTTGCCGGCTACGCCTATCCTATAAGGATGTCACGTAATCGCGACGAGATTAATCTGTTTATTTTAGCGTCATTGATATTTTAGCATCATTACTATTGCATCTAACATAGAAGGACGAGCCCTTAAATTTCTAATTCACCCGCCATAGTAATCTAGTCGCTAAGGCACTCGGCTGCTGACCCACAGTTCAGGGCATCAAATCCCGGCAGTGGCTACCACATTTTCGATGGAGGCTAAAATGATTGAAACCCGTTAACTAAAATTTATGTGCACGTAAAAGACCCCGAGATATCGACACTCACGCAGCGCTCCACTACGGCGTCTCTCACAATCATATCTGTATTTTTATGGCAATAAACCGCAATGATTGTTGTTAATTTTACATTTCCAATTCTTCTTTACATTTCATAGTAATTCTTTCCTTCATTTCAGTAACATAATACTTCCGATATTCAGTGATTTGCGGTATTTCCGGTATTTTCATATTTCCGGTATTTGGTAAGTTCCCACTTAAGAGCATAACATGAACTAATAATAAAAAAAACTCAACCGTCCAAGCAGAGCACTTTATTCAGTCTGAGCGGATTATGTTCGTCTCTGTTGTTGGTTTGAAAGCGTGGATAACGAAAGTAAGTCGGTGATTCCGCACCCGGCCATCAGCGATTCCTTCAGCTCTCTCGACAAGTATTTTACGTGTCGAGTGAATAAGCTCATACTTCTCTTCGTCTTTTATCAGTGGATATATGGGATTCAAGGAAACCATCCGATCTGCAAAATAGTTTAGGACAAGCACGATAAATAATTCATGACTTATGACCATATTAAGGTGTATAGCATGATCATAACGACTCCCCAAAGGTCTCCTGCTGTCGATGTTAAAACTCACAAGATGTCACATTATTTAAAAGAATATTAGCGACTTGTAGTGACATTGTATTATCTGCAGTATGCGCTAAAACCTATTTCCATGGTCGGATACTATTCACTGAGGTTTTTTTGTGTATTCAGAGGAACAAGCGATTTGCGTTGTTCTTCAGCAACTGCTGAACGCGTCATTTGCTACGGCGGCGTATTAAGGTTAAGGTGGGCGTTGAAGTCACTATCATCAGACTATTATATTTTTTTCTCGTTTATATAGAGTCTCCATAGAGCAGACAGGAGAGCAGAGAGCTGAAGGTTTTGAGATAAAAAGATGACACATTATATTCATATGCGATATTGTTGACAATAAAAAATAATGCATAAACGTTATATCATATTGGACTGCTGGTGTGTGCCATAGGCGCACTTTGTTGTTTATTAGAGACACGCGAAAGTGAACTTAAGAAAAAAGGACAAGAAAAACAAGAGAGAAGGCATGGAGGTTAACCAGGCACAAGCCTGGTTTGCTACCCTATGCTGGTGGATTAAGAAGGGGGTATAAAGATGAAAGAGACAGGGCCACAGGCAAGGTACTTATATCAACCGCCATATAAAAAAAATGCGACGAATTGTTTCCTCGTAATTTTACAAACTACACCAGCGATCAATGTTGTTATAGAAAGAAGTAGCAAAATCAATAACATACCGGTTGCGTCGTCTAAGTTTGGTATTCTGACCAATGGCAAGCGCAGTACCTCACAGGCGAGAGGCTTTAGGTTCGTCTCGTTCAGGACATCAAGCAAATATAACCTCAACAAGGCAATATCCGTGCTGTGGGCAGTGCTAGGCACTTCCGCTAGCAGAACCTGTTTGCAGAAGGTTTAAAAAAGACGCAGCTTTAATACCATGAAGAGACCTGAGGCACAATATATCATGCATTATATTATTGGAATGCTAAAAGATATATGTATAAAACAAGTTTAAAATCTAATTGATGAGAGTGCGAAATGCCAACAGACATACAGCCCCGAAACAAAGTGTAAATGCTAAGTATTTTACTTTCCTGGTAAATCTGGCTGATACATAAATATGTTGTCTTTTTTTGTATGCGTAGGCATAGTAAACGCTGACTGCAAACATTTCACCGTGTACTCACTCAGCCTTACGCCCCTGACACACGGGCACCCTGAAGTCCTTTAGACAAGGGGACATCTTTCGGAAAGGCGTTCAGGCACAGTGACACACGACAAAGGAGTAACTCCTTTCCGGCAAAGATCATTTTCGGAAAAGCAGATCCCGCATCTACTTTTCTGGCAGGAAGGGAGTACCCTCGCATACAGTGTGCATAATTTATCAATGGAAGAAGACGTGTCACAACACTGTGGTGCCCTGTCAGTATTTTTGCGCTGAGAAAAGGTTTTCATTTTCAGCAGCAGTGCGATTTGTTCAAAAGTGAAGGCCTATAGTCTGTCCATACTCTTAAACGGGTTGAATATAGAACGAACATCTGGGTTTTCATGACCCGCCGCGGTGGTCTAGTGGCTAAGGTAATCGGCTGCTGACCCGCAGGTCGCGGGTTCAAATCCCGGCGGCGGCGGCTGCATTTCCGATGGAGGCGGAAATGTTGTAGGCCCGTGTGCTCAGATTCGGGTGCATATTAAAGAACCCCAGGTGGTCGAAATTTCCGGAGCCCTCCACTACGGCGTCTCTCATAATCATATGGTGGTTTTGGGACGTTAAACCCCACATATCAATCAAATCATCTGGGTTTTCACGCACATCACAATCAACCAAACCTAACCGAATTGAAAATACCATGGTCGAAATTTCCCGAGCTTTTCACTGGGGCGTTTCTTATAATCATATCGTGGTTTTGGGGCGTAAAATACCAGATATTAATAAACAAGTGACAGTAAAATGAAATGTACTACCTCTGCGTACTTTTTCCACTGTGGTGATTCTGCCAGAGCCATAAAGACCTCCACCATTGGGACACAGCTCTCGAATAAGACAAAGCACTCTGCTCCTGGTGCCATCAGCTTCTCCATGTTTTTCATGGCTCGAACGTTGTCCTTGACAACGTGCATTAGGTTGAAACAAAACGCACGCGCGAAGCGGCCATGCTCTGTCACAAACTTGTCCACGTCACCTTCTACGATGTCCAGATGCTCGTAACGAATCTTCTCGTGGCTGTGATGGGTCCTGGCGTATTCGAGCATTGCGGGCGAATTGTCGACGCCCACAAGTTCTCGACACTGAGACGAGCAGCGTTTCAGAAGATAGTTGAGGGTGAAATTTCCTGTGCCGCATCCAATGTCAATGAACCGTGGAGCTGGCAGGTTGGCGCCGCTTGCGTTGGTTTTACTGGTTATCGTCGGAGCGAACGCGTTCTTGAAGGTGTCGAGCAACCGCACATTTGATTCCCATCGCAATTTCATGGTTTCATCGTACACGGCTGGTGACTCCGCTTCGTACCAAGGGTGGCGTGTAGGACTTCTCGAAAATTCTAGTGTGTCCATGACAATAAACCTATCCTACTGGTTAGAAAAAATATTACGATAAAAATAATGATCATCCTTTGAATCATGATGAAATGCGCGTACCATTCCTATTTCAGCATTTGCATTGTTTAATAGGACAAAATCAGGAGCGACACCACACTAATAAAGGTAACCATTGCAGATTTCATGCGAGAACCCTACACTGTTTGTGGTTGACCTCCCGGCCTTTCTTCTCTCTTTCTCTCTCTGTCTTGGAAACAATCCTGTCTTTCGCTTGCTTTGCTGTTTAGAATAACAATGACCAGATGGTAATATTGGGTATGCTACCCTGCCCTCGAATTGGGTAATAGAGGTTTGAAAGAGAGAAAGGAAGATAAAAGTAAACAAGCAAAAGTGAAGACACACACGCACACACAAAATCGATTCACTTTCACAGAAAGTCGTTCTCACAGGCCAGTAGTTCGCAAGAAGCCCAGTAGCGCTTGCACGACCTTCTTCTGCGATTATTAGTCTAGTCGATGGCGTACTACACGTTCCTCTATCTACTAGAATAATACGTCGTCAATACCACTCTTAGAATACGCAACACCGGACTTCTTCGTGGTTAGCAGATTGCGCAACTGCTGCATTATTGGTTGCAACGCCAGAAAAGTGTCCATCAGCCGTATTTATTTCGCTGCCATCTGTACATTTCGTAAAACAGGTATTGATAATTGCATTTACGTTCCTATTGGTCTCTTTTGTTATTACCCCTCTTCACAGCTGCTGCACGTGTCACAAGAAGGTTCGACACACTCATAGTCAACAGAACAGTATACCGTGTCAATCAAGCTGTGGCACGTTATTTTGATTACTATTTTTTCTTCAAACATATACGCCTGATGTCACATATATCAGCACACAGCGCATAGACATGAAACATTCAGGCGTTTTTTTTTTTCATAAAAGCTGCTACAACCACTCTCGCAATATCCAGTTTCATGTATTCCAAATACATCAGTTCACGAAATATCAGTCCATGGTGATACGGGAACGACGTATCTAGACAAACGCGCAGTGGTATACTACTGGTCGGTCCCTAGGTGCGGAATGCTATAATGCGTAACGACATCCTGCTACAGCTAACAAATGTTTAGTGCCGAAGATAACGAAAGAAGAGTCTTTTTTTGATGCAGTGTATGCCTCACCGCATGTAGGCACCTACATACAAACACAGGCGTTTTTACAATGGCGAAACATTGAGGCCCTTTTTGCTTCAGAACACTAGCATTGTGGCTTCACCGAACGCAACTTACTACGCGTTCGGTAAGCTAATTTCAACTGGCAGACCATTCCACTTCACATACTTCCAGAGTTCCGGGTTAACATTAGGTTGTTGTTGTTTTTTGTTGTTTTAACAGCTACAGTTGTTACGAGATTACAAGGGCCATTTCCGGCGCTGTAGTTTTCCGCCGCCACCATTGGTGTTCGTAACCGCCTTCACTTTAAATTAGAAAAATGAAGAAAAATGTTCTAGTATCCGATTTGATTTTGATTTTTTTGTCTTATTTTCTGCTTTTATTATGTCTCTGTAGTGAGTAGCACCCTTCATCATGTTCACGTGAATGTTTATTATCGAATTGTATTGTTCATCCATTTCTGTAAGGACCCTTCTAGGGTCAGCAGCATTAATAAATAAACAAACAAACAAACAAACAAAGAGAGTTAACAAGGGTTCTTAAAATTCTGCTCTTCCAGCTGTCGTTGTGACGGTGCAGTGCCTTTTGTACAGGCTTAGATTTTTTTTCATTTCCATTAATCTGCGTTTCCTGTCACCCCATTAAATGGCAACTCATTGTTTTAAAGAGGAAAGGCACAATGAAACATGGCTGATTTCATATGGCCATTTTGTTTCGGTCCAAGCTGTTATCAGATTATAACAACAGCCGATCGCGCCGTATACTTGTCCGTTAACACTACAGCCATCAGCCTCCGTAACCGCTATCGATTGAAATAAAAGAAAGGCACAAAAAGCTTTCTAAGCTTTCGAAAAGCTTTCCAAATCCGCCGGGCCCTTTGCACAGTCATCGAGTATTCTACCACAAAGCCATGCCGGTGCTTGAAATGCCTTCGGAATCGTCCACCATGGCGTATCTGTGGCTAAGGTGCTCGAGTGCTGACCCGAAGGTCACCGGTTTGATCCCAGCCTCGGTGGTCGCATTTTTATGGAGGTGAAACGATAGAGGCGCGTGTGCTGTGCCTTGTCATTGCGCGAAAAAAAAAAAACACCAGATAGTTGATATTTACGAATCCCTCCACTAATGCGTCTCTCATATTCCTATCGTGGTTTTGGAACATAAAACTCCGATAAAATTAAATGCCTCCAAAAAAATGACCCTATAAAGGCGTCACTGTGCGCAAGAAATTGTGTTAACATGTATTATCGAGTGTGGTAGGAGAGTAAAATAACAAACAGGCGTCACACAATGTGAATTGTGTGACACCGTAACATTCCGACTGACACAACATTCTTAGACTTTGAAAAGGCATTCGACAAGGTTCCCCAAAGTCGTCTTTCATTAAAACTATCTCGTCTTAGCATCTACCCTTGTGTTTTAAACGGGATGCGAAGCTTACCCCGCCGCGGTGGTCTAGTGGCTAAGGTACTCGGCCGCTGACCCGCAGGTCGCGGGATCAAATCCCGGCTGTGGCGGCTGCATTTCCGATGGAGGCGGAAATGTTGTAGGCCCGTGTACTCAGATTTGGGTGCATGTTAAAGAACCCCAGGCGGTCGAAATTTCCGGAGCCCTCCACTACGGCGTCTCTCATAATCATATGGTGGTTTTGGGACGTTAAACCCCACAAATCAAATCGGGATGCGAAGCTTTTTGACCAACCGTCACCAATCCGTTCATGCCAACTCATGCTCTTCATCGATAACACCCGCTCTTTCAGGTGTACTGCAAGGTAGCGTTCTTGGTCCCCTCCTCTTCTTCATATACATTAATGACCTCCCTTCAAAGATTTCTTCTAACGTCCGTGTTTTCGCCGATGATTGGGTTGTTTACCGCGCAATTACCAACCCGTCTTATTGCCCCATATTACAATGTGATCTCACCCGCATACAGAACTGATTTAAATCTTGGCTCATGTCATTGAATGCTTCTAAAACTATTTATATCTAACAACCGTCGTCATCATCAGGTTGTTTTTAAATACAGTATCAATAACGACCAGATTTCTACAGTTGATTCGTTTAAATATCTTCGTGTCACTATCTCGCGTGACCTAACTTGGACAGGTCATATTCGCCGCATCATTAATTCTGGTAATCGCAATCTGGGGTACTTACGCTGTAACCTTTCACTCGCTCCCCCTTCTATTAAAAAAGTTGGCTTCGAAACTTCTGTCCGACCGGAGCTAGAGTATGCGCATGCCATTTCCGATCCTCACCACAATAACCTCATTAACGTCCTCGAGTCTGTCCAGAACCATGCGGCCCGATTCATACTATCTATTCATAACCTCAAAAGTCTTGGCACTAAAAGCAAACATTAACTTATCCGACAGGGCTAAACGCTTTCAAACCGCACGTTTAAACATTTATCGTAAATTCTTCCATTCTTTGCCTTCAGATAACCCATACATCGGAAGAGCCCATCGCATTTTTCGTCACAGTCAAGGTAACGCCGTCTATCCAGTGCGAGCCCATACCGCCGCCTTTCACCAATCGTTATTTCTACGCACACCCCGAGACTGCAATGCCCTGTCCACCGAGGTCACGACTATCATCGACATCCAAGCATTCAAGCAGCTCAATGAAACTATCCGATCATAACTACCTTCATATTAATAGCCTTTCTATCACCCACTCCCTCATGTAGTATTATAAATGGGACCTTTGAGGTAATAAAATGAATGAATGAATGGATTGCACTACGAGTGCGTCATTGAATGCTTCCGTCCCATTAAAGTTGTTTAGCCAGAACTTTTCGTTGTGAACAGTCACGGCACAAAGTACTCAAAACGCCGCACAGAGGAGTTGCGGATGTCGCGATTTTCCGTAGAATGACCAATACTGTAAAGTTGGTACTTCTCTGTACTTCATAAAAATTATGGTTAATTCTGGTTTAGTTGGTGCCATAAAGTGTACCTACCTGTAGTAGTTGCCCAATGAGAATTAGCAAACCACTCTAAAAAGACCGCTTCCCCAGGTTTCACTGCGTCTTTGCTGTCTGTTTCTCGCACGGCTGGCTTTTTGTTCGGCGTTGTTTACGTTTTCGATCAGGGGATCGACCCGCGTGGGTTTAACTGCAGGTCATAAAACAGCATTCTGTGCCGTGGCGCCGAGATACGCAGAACTTGCGGCTATACTCAAAATATGACGTCAAGGGACCCCTCATAACAAGCAATCCTTTAGCAGCGTTTTTTTACTCTGGCTTAGAGATATACTCCAAAAAACAAGTATGAAGCAACAAAATCAAGATAAGGCGTCAAGATTAGTACCGAAACACGGACCCATTTCAGACGAGACGGTGTACTGCTTCGCGTTTTATCGGTGCTCGCTGCCCGTGCGTCTATGTCAAAAGCTATGACATGTCAGCGCTTCTATCAGCGCTGAATGCATAAGCATTATTAATAACATTAGAAATAATATTTATTATTATTATTATTATTATTATTATTATTATTATTATTATTATTATTATTATTATTATTATTATTATTATTTGTAGTAGTAGTAATAGTAGTAGTAATGTGTGTCATTTTCCATTCCCAAACGAAGATATCACTGTGAGAGGCTCCGTAGTGGAGTGCTCTGGAAATTTCGACCATCTGTTGTTTTTTAATGTGCACTGACATTGTCCAGTGCACGGGCCTCTGCCATTTCGCCTCCATCGAAATGACATCCCCGTGGCTCGCGCGATCTTCGGATTAGCAGCCTAAAGGCCGTTTCACATGACACAAAAAGTGGCGATTTTCAGGCTGCGAATTCGCTCGCAGCGAAAAAAAAGGGCAGTTCGCTCCCGCCGCAGCGGTCCGCGACCTTCGAATAACGCGTTCGAGCATTGAACGCGTTATTCGAAGGTCGTAGGTTCGATTCCTGCTCACGGCTGGTTATATTTTCATCCACTTTTCTTCATATTTACATTCCACTGGTTCTAATAACTTCCCCTGTACATTCCTTGGCATTACTGTCTGTTAGATCTCATATATATATATATATATATATATATATATATATATATATATATATATATATATGAGTCTGTGCTGTCGTGGCTGTAATTGCTATGACATAAATGACTGCATTATAAACATTAATTTTACGTAACAATTTTCAAAAATTATAATCGCCGTGCCGTAAATGACATTCTGATCTTGTCATAACGGCATGCTATAGCGAGACAGGAGTGTAGGTGAACATCAAACGCCATGAAAATTATGACATGCATGTCAAATGTGCGGCATGCTCATGACATGGCCTCGAGGCGCTTGCAGCTCGATATAGAATGAAATTCGTATTGCGTGATGGGACTATACGGCGAACATAAGTGACTGGTTGTAACGTGAAAATCATGACATGCATATCAGGTGAGACAATGACCAGGTTTGAGACACTTTGAGCGCTTGGTGGATTGCTCAGCAGATCGCTGTTTCAGTAGGTGCTCTCTTTTTTCACCTAATTATAAGTGAACTTCGCTAATATCACATCCGTGTCCGTCGGTGATGGACGTGGACCTCCACGGACGTCCGCCAGTTACAGTGGCGTCGGCGGTGGCCGCATCCAGAAAGCGTACGGGACTCTACACCGACTACGACAGCGAGGGCACTCTTGTATACTCAATGAGCAGCAAATAGCCTTCTGACGACGACAATTTTAAGCTGGTGCTGAGCCGTAAAGCGAAGAGGCGGGACGTCAGAACATCTTCGTCATCGAGTACGTTGAACGACAGTGTGCCAAGGAGACCCGTGACAAACACTATCATTTTTGCTCCTGAGGTACCGGACGGTAACATGAAGCGCCTCAACAGGCAATCTGTTTCGGTGATGCTGGAAGGACTCGTGCCAAACGAGATCACAGACATCAGAGTGAACACACGTAAGAACGTATTGGCCATCGATGTTTTTACATGATGCGGCACTTAATATACTGCGCAACGTCGACAAGCTGGGGGGAATGAAAGTTCGCTCCTACATTCCAGTGAGCTCTAACGTCGTCACTGGAGTCATCTATGATGTGGATACTGCCATTCCCAGCTCCGACTTCGATGTTCTGGTCAAACCGGCCCATGAAGCCAGCGTCATCGCAAAAGTTGTCCGTTTGAAAAACTCACGCTGCTTGAAGATCATGTTCAAGGGCGACTCTCTTCCTTCACACGTAAAGGTGGGCCATTTTCGGTATTGAGTGCGACCTTTCATACCAAAGCCCTTACAGTGCTATAAGTGCATGAAGATGGGCCACGTGAGAAGCGTATGCGAAAAAAGGACGGTGTGTCCTCGTTGCGCGGAAGCCCATTCTGCGGATGACTGCGAAGCAACTACCCTCAAATGCTCGAATTGTCATGGGTCACATGCAGCTTCGTCAAAAGAATGCCCCAAAATCCAAAGAGAAATAGCGGTATTGAAACAAATGGTCAGAGACAATTCGTCGCATCGAGAGGCTGCCAGGACCGTCCGAAGAGGCGTCATCGTCGCCGCAGTTCATCAAAGAATGCCGCAGACGCTGCATCGAAAGCACCACTACACCACCCTTCTCTTCCACCGCCCTTGCCTCCCAGACCGAAGGCGGCCAGCGCGGTCAACAAACCAACGAGCAGCACTGTTGCAGATGAATCAGTTTGGCCTTCATTGCCGAAATCACAGCCACCTGCAAATTCCAAGTGCACATCGACCATTACATCACTACAGCCAGCCGCTGACAAGCTCCCTGAGGAGGACACAGAAGTCATTAGAATGTTCCGAACACTTCTGGATGCCATGCGAAAGCTGTGCAGTAGCCTGAAGTCTCCACTCGCTCAGAGTGCACTACAAGTACTGGATGCTCTAATTCCAGTATTTGCAAGTCTCCAGTAGCAACCATGGCTCGACCAATTTTCTCTTTCCGCAACGAGGTTCGACAAGCGTCGATAATGCAGTGGAACGCGAGAGGCCTGAGATCCAGCATCTCTTCATTCCGTCAGTATATATTCCTGAATCGTTTTCCTATAATAGTTATATGTGAACCAAACGTGCAACAACCTCCTAGAGTATCAGGGTATGAATCTTTCGTTTCTTCAACGTGCGAGAAACGCAGCAAGGTGGCTGTTTACATTCGCACAGATTTCACATATGTGCATCACGCAGTTCAACCGCATGATGACAACCAATATGTCTGCTTACGTGTTAAAAAGGAAAAGGTGTCATTCACGCTCATTGGTGTCTACATATCACCACCGGACGATTTGAACAAGACAGACTACGATACATACTGACAACAACTACGGGCCTGTGGGTTATAACTGGAGACTTCAACGCACATCACTTAATATGGGGTAGTTCGACGATCAACGCTGAAGGGAGAAACCTCGTGTCATTCGCCTCCAAGCATGACCTATGTTTCTTAAATGATGGCAGTCCTACATACCTGCGGGGCCTTACGTACAGCAGTTGCCTCGATTTGACTCTGGTATCCAGAAACTTTCGGGCGCAAGTGCACTAGTTTTCAGACATCGAAACGCATGGGAGTGACCACATTCCAACTTATATGCGAATAAGGGGTCTTACTAACTCCTCTCCTAAGATTACAATACGAAGAATTGATTGGTCCAAATTTCAGCGACTCATGGAAAATACATGCCGTGAAGACCCTGACCAGAACTTGGAGGATGTCATCAAACAGGCAATGAGGGAAGCTTCCTGTCTCCTCCCGCTCACCAGCAAGCGTTGAGAATTCGACGTTGAACTGGAAAAACTGCGCGCGCTTCGCCGAAGGGCGGAAAGGAGATACAGGCGGACGAAGGCAATATGCGACTTGAGGCTGGCACGACACATACAGAAAAAAGTCCAACGACGTTTAGACAAACTTGAACAGGAATGCTGGAAATCATTCTGCGAATCATTGGATCCCCGAAAGCCGTTGTCACGCATCTGGAGCACTATTCGTGGCCTACGCTCGACTCCCCAACAAAGACATCCTTTCATGGCTTTAGCCCTACATTTAGGCCCCACCCAACTTGAAGTGGCAAATGAGTTTTGTACGCGAATCGCTGGTGTGTCCGCCTTGTCCGCTAGCACCATTAGGAGTGTTATCCCTGAACCCCGCATCTCTGAAATGGACAATCTTTCAGCTATAGAAGAACTTGACGCATCTTTGGTGGCTTCCCGACGATCATCTTCACCAGGACCCGATGGAATCACCTACGCTGCTTTAGCCAAACTTCAAAAGGAGGCAAGGGGGCAGTTGTTAAGCTATTACAACCACTCATGGCAGGCGGGCATTGTTCCCCAGGATTATAAGATAAGTCGACTTGTGCCACTACTCAAAGCAGGTATGTCACCATTTGATATGACATCATTTCGCCCTGTTGCCCTCGCAACTTGCGGAGGAAAAGTCATGGAAAGGAAGATACTTACACTCCTAGAATGGTACCTCGAGCGCTACAACGTATACCCAAACTGCATGATGGGTTTTCGGTGAAGTAGGTCATCTCTTGACAACGTGATTGATCTCACAACATTAATCCAGCAACAGAAGAGCCTCAAGTGCATACCACTGGCACTCTACCTCGACGTCAAAGGGGCTTATGATAACGTAACACACAAAGCCATTCTAGACTCGTTGGAAGCTGTCGGAATCGGTGGTCAGATGTTCGAATTGGATTGGATTGGATAAACTTTTATTGGATGTTCGAATGGATCCAGGATTATTTGATGAGCAGGTCCTTTTTTGTACAAACCTCAGATGGACCTACCACCAATTACTATACGTCCCGGGGCGTCCCTCAGGGCGCCGTATTAAGTCCCACTTTATTTAACCTCGTGGTGGTAGGACTTCGTGAAATTTTGCAAAGTACTATCCTCATATCCATATATGCTGACGATATTTGTCTATGGACTTTGGCTGTAACTCGTCTACAAGTACGTGCAAGAGTCCAGCAGGCGGCCACCCTGACATTGCTCATATCTCCGCAAGCAAGGTCTTTCTGTCTCAACGGAGAAATGTGCATTGGTTGCGTTTACTCGCAGAGCCATCACACAATACCCCGTTACCATCAACGGACAAAATATTCCGTACCAGAAGAACCATCGCTTCCTGGGTGTGATTATTCACAGGGACCTTTCGTGGAGTGCCCACTGCAATTACCTGAAAAGAAGGCTAACTTTCATCGTCCATATAATGCTGTTCCTCTGCGGAAAATCTCGGGGCGCATCGATGAGGTCAATGATGCAGCTATACAGGGCACTGTTTCTGGGATTTTTGCACTACAGCTTGCCATTACTGGCAAGTACGTGCAAGACGAACATCCGCACCCTCGAAAGTCTGCAAGGACAAGCACTACGCGTGTGCTTAGGATTGCCGCTATGCACCTGAACCTACGGGGCAATTATGATCGCAAGAGAGCATCCAATTCAAACATGCATCACCAATGACAATTTAGGAGCCCACATAAGACACCTCTGCCGAGTTCCTGGTCACCATGTTGCAGTGTTGCCACTTCAAAGACCTCAAGCGATGTTTTCAAAGATTATTTCTGCCCATAGAGAATGCCTTCATTCTGGCTTCACTTCAGCAACAAGACCAGCGTCACCTCCATGGTCCTTACAACAACCACAGGTGTGCCTTACTATTCCGGGAATAACAAACAAGAGCCGTCGTTAAAACAGTGGTCTTACGACAGGTGACATTCTCGGTAGTCAACGAAAAATACAGCCAGAGGACCCACATTTACACCGATGGATCGGTCTCGGCTGACAGCTCCACAGGTGCTGTTGTCATCCCGGCGTACCAGGGCACTATAAAGCTCAAACTGTCGCATAGGACAACATCCACAGCAGCGGAGCTTGCCGCCTTACGTGCTGCTATACTTTATATCGTGGAAGCCCGACCTCAAACATGGGCTGTGTTCTGCGACTCCAAGGCATCCCTTCAGAGCTTGCAATCAGCTTTACGACAAAGGGAGCATCAAAAACTAGTGAATGAAATAAGAGAAGTGATTCACGAAGTTTTATCGAAAGGACATGACATGGTGTTCCAGTGGTTACCAGGACATTGCGGTATTGTCGGTAATGACCTTACTGCTAGTGCTCCTGATCCACCCACGCGGACGCCCAGACAACCCCAATTCCATTGTCGAGAACCGACGCTGCAAGGGCCCTACACTCGTTCGCTAACCCCATGTCGGAAACTTGGCTGAGTGACCCCAGTGTCAGGAACCACCGCCTACACAAATTGGGCCCATCGAGAAAGCTTCAAGTTCTATCGGACCTCTCCCGCCAGGATGCAACTTTACTGTGCCACCTGTGGTTAGGAGTAGCTTTTACAAAGGCGTACTCCTTTCGCATAGGAATGGCGGATAGCTCCCGATGTGAATCGTGTGACACTGACGAGACAATAGAACATCTACTGTGTTCATGTGAACGTTTTGCGAGTGAACGCAACTTGCTACGCGAAACGTTAGAGACACTAGACAGTAGACTTTTTTCCGAAGCGAAGATCCTTGGCTGATGGCTCTACGCGTCGCTGGCCAGCAAAGCGACGTGGGCATTGCTAAGTTTTCTAAAGACGGCCGGACTGCGCGACCGCTTATGAGCGTTCAATGGACAAGGTCACATCGACACATACGTTGCATTTCACTTCTTTCTCTCTTCTCCTTTAATCCCCTCACCCCTTCCCCCAGTGCAGGGTAGCAAACCGGACGTGCGTCTGGTTGACATCACTGCCTCTCATTTCTTTCCTTCCTCTTCCTCTTCCTCCTCCTCCTCCTCCCTTGAGCACTTGGTGTTCAAATCTAGCAGTACAGTAAAACAGCGCCTATACCAACGATCTGCTAGCTGCAAGAACTATCACTCTTTCGAAGCTCCAGCAAGTTGTTTTTGAACAAACTGCGGTCTAATGCAGCAAAGCCTTAAAAACTTCCGTAGTCGCCTCAACGCAGCTTAAACTATTATTATACAGTGGTAGCCAATTTACCGCGGAAACATCGGTACAATTGAAGCACGTGTTTGCTTAATGTTGCTTTCATTTATTCCTGCAACGATTGGAGGGACATTGATGTTCTTTTTTTTCGTATACGTCTAAGCAGAGGATGATGATTTAAATATTCCCCGAAAATTGTGAACATTTATTGCAAGTGCGTTCGCTGTGCCCAATTGAACAATGTTTTTGTTCTTTCATTCCTGTTCTTGATAATGTGAAGCACAATTTTTCCATCATTAGTATAATTCTTTCCTTCCCAAGTAGATGATTGCTAATCGATTTGCTGGCAATTGTCCCGACCAACTGTAGACTGCAAAAAATGTCACCAAGTGCTGATGAACTCGGCGATCAATATTTTCCGGGTGACAGCTGTGCACGTCGGACCCTAATTACGTGGCAGGCCTGGCGCGACGCAGCAAGATATTGATGGTGCCAATCTCTCTGCTTAGTGCAAATACAGGATGACAGTGCTAACGACGAAGCCGTCGAAAGGACACCACTCTGTCTTCGGAGCAAGGTTGCTTGTTACCACTAGTTGGGGTGCACGTCCACTCCTTTGTACCTTTTAAGGGGACAGAAAAATGGGTCTTCGGTGGCTAAGCAATGTGTGCGGCACACTATGAAAAAAAAGCGATCCCAAATAAAGGTTTAAATTATGTAATCCTGTAGAAAGCGTTACTGTGCATTCAGTGAAGATCTAATAATGTTCATTGAACAAGAGGGGAAATTAGCAGTGATGAAAATGAAATTTTTGTTAACCTCTTGGAATTTTCGGACCGCAATTTAGGACAGTTTCAGGCCCCCAAATATGTCACCGCATTCTAGTTCAGCTGGTTTGGCCGGGGAAAAGGCCTGGAGAGTAAATGCTTAGCTGTTTTGTGTTCGAAAAAAAATGTCCTAAACATTTAACTTTAAAAGCTTATTTCATCTGAAAGAAGAAGATCGTGCACATGTTTTTACTTCACTGTACCTATTGGCAAGCACGCTTCAAATTTAACGAAGCGTCTTGTACAGTGTGCACGTTCATTTTGAATATTCATTGACCTCTAAGCTAAGTAAGTTAACAAACCTGTGATGTTAAAATGTCGCTTTCAATCAGCGATACCACCTGCTAGCTTGCTTTACATTATCCTTACTTGGCGAGGCATACTTGTTATGTCTTCTTTATCATTTTTTTGGTGTTACGTCCTAAAGCCGCAGTATTATTATGAGTACTGCCTTTGTGGAGGGCTTCGGAAATGTTGACTGCCTTGGATTGCATCACGTGCACCTAAATATGGGTACTCGGCCCTCAAGAAATTTCGCCTTCATCGAAAAGGTTATGGCAGCCATGATACAATGGGGCTGTAAACTGAGAGGGGGGAGTGAGCACTCACTAGCAAATGCCGCCAGCGTCGGCATTGCGAGGCAGAGACAAGGGAACCCAGTAGAGGAGAGAGGCGAAGGGGTGCGCTGTGTTGGTGCTCCCGACACCGGATTGAGTTTGACAATAGGACACTTCGCATCTAAGCGTTATTGAATACGCTGAGAAAGCAGAAGCATGCTTTATTCAGTCTGCAGATCAGTGGAGAGGTTCGCCTCTGTTGGGTTGAATGCGTGGATAACGAAAGTAAACCGGCAATTCCGCACCCGGCCTTCTGTGATTCCTTGGGCTCTCTCGGCGAGAATGTTTCGTGTCGATTGAATGAGCTCATCCTTCTCTTCGTCTTTGATAAGTCGGTAAATGGGATTGTAGGAAACAATCCGGTGTGCGAAAGAATTTAGGAGAAGCATGGTGATCAATAAGTCATCTCTAAATACAATTATGTCCATAACTTGACAGCGGACTCTCCGAAAGGTCCCCAGTTTTCGATGTTAGAACTCTCAGGACGACAATTTTTTTTCAAGGATATTGAAAAAAAAAACAAATGTAACTTTGTAATGTCGGCAGTATGCACTGCAACCTGTTTTGGTGATCGGATTCTATATACTAGATTTTTTAGTGTAACAGACTGATAGACCCTCTGCTTCTGCGTTATTCCTCAACAACTGATGTGCACGTAATCTACTCTAAAAATGAGGAGGGTTAAGATTGGTGACGGCGCATATAATGACACTTTCGCCTACACTCATCATATTCCTATACTAACGTTCAAAAGCTCGTGTTGAGAAAATTTTGGTGTGCGTGACACTGTCGGTTACAGTGTCGTTGATCATGTGCGAAAAATCGTAATTGTTTCCGTGATCAAAAATTCAAAATTTTGCCAATAAAACGAGTAAACTCATCCAAAAGATGAAGCTTAAGCATCCTCCGAGTGTGTTCTCTTTTCGCTTGATTATTGATCCTATCTATTGCTTTACCTGTTGCGTCGTCTAAGTTTGGTATTTCGACCACTGGCAATCGCAGAACTTCACATGCGAGAGGTTTTAGGTTCGTCTCGTTCAAGACACACCACAACTGCGCCCTCAACGAAGTAATGTCCATGCAGCAAGCTGTGCTAGGAACCCTCTCTAGCAGGACCTGTTTGCATAAATTGCAAAAAAGCGCATATTAGTTAGTAAGAAGAGACACTTAACACAATATATAATGCATAACATTAGTGATATGTTGATGGGCTAATAAATGAAACAAGCTTTAACTGCAAATTGAAAGATTTTTGAAACATAAACAGACATTTACGACGAACGCGAAATGTAATTGTCTAGAAATTGTGGCTCTTGCATAATTTTATCCCATTGTTTAGTTTGCCGTTTTTCTGCTTTTCTCTTCATATCATAGGAAGCATTGGCTTTAAACATAGCAACGTCTACTAATTCAGCCTTAAATATAGGTTTAACGTACAACAAACACTTGCGCGTCCACCTATACGTAAGAATCAATATAATGTAACAAAAGCGACAATAACAAGCAGAAACACTGCTCACTCTGATTTTTTTTTCCATTGATACTTGTTGAAATGTATTACCTCTGCATACATTTTCCATCGTAGTAAACCTGCCAGAGTCATAAAAACCTCGAATATTGGGATAGAGTTCTCGAATACGATAAAACACTCAGCTCCCGGTGCCATCAGCTTCTCCATGTTTCTGAAAGCTCGAGCTTTGTCCTTGATCCAGTGCATTGAGTTGAAAGAAAACAAACGTGCGAAGAGACCGTGCTCGGTCACAAATCTGTCCACGTCACCTTCAACGATGTCCAGATGCTCGTAACGAATCTTCTCGTGGCTGTGATGTATCCTCGCGTATTCCAGCATGGCGGGCGAATTGTCGACGCCCACAAGTTCCCGACACTGAGATGAGCAGCGTTTCAGAAGATAGTTGAGGGTGAAATTTCCTGTGCCGCATCCAATGTCGATGAACCGTGGAGCTGGCAGGTTGTCGTCACTTGCGTTGGTTTTACTGGTTAGCTTCGGAGCAAACGCGTTCTCGAAGGTGTCGAGCAATCGTGCATTTGATTCCCTGTACATTCTCATGGTAGCGCTGTACACCTTTGGTGATTCTGGTTCGGCTAAAGGACGGTGTGTGGGCCTTTCCGATAATCTGATCGTATCCATGACAATTACCCAAAATTCCTGCATGCCAGGAAAAAAAAGTCAAAAAAATCAAGTAGTCCTTGCATCTTGATGAAACATGCGTCCTTTCTGTATTCCAGTGTTTCCATTTTTGCTATGACAAAATCGCGTCTGACACCACACTAAGGCAAGTAGCAACTATTGCGGACTTTATGTGAGAACACTACACTGTAAAAGCTTAGAAACAACCAGTCTTTCATTTGCTTTGCTGTTTAGGATAACAATCACCTTAAATACATATGAGCTAGCGTAATATGTCAGCCCTATGACAGCTAGAATACGCACCACAGGTCTTCTGCAAAGTTGGGAGACAATAGGTCTACTATATTATTTCTTTCGTTGCCAGAAAAGGGCCCCTGTAGCGTGTTCATTTCACTGCCGTGTATTTTCTGCCTCCCTGCAGCTGGGATCACAAATTAAATTTCTAGTCGTCTACTTATCCGATCAATTTTGTAATTACCGGCTTTACACAGCTGCTGCGGACGTCACAGGACGGTTCGAAACACGCAAGGTAAAAAAAAAACAGTATGACGTCTAAACAATACTGTGGCACATTACTGAGATTCCCCCTTTCTTTAAATGCATACACTGAATGTCAAGCGTACCTACCCACAGCGCTAGAACAGGAAACACTCAGATGTTTTATTCATTACGGTTGGTACAGCAGCTCAAGCAATAGCCGATTGCATGTATTTCCTATACAGCCGGTCATGTCACCTTAACCCAAGTGATACCGGAATGACGTAGCCGGAGAAACGTGCAGTGGTATAATTTAATACTGGTGTGTGCATAAGTGCGTAATGCTACAATGCATTGCAACATCCTTCTACACGTAGCGAATGCAGAACGTCGAAGAAAATGAAAAAAAAAGAAGTGTCTTTTCTGATGCAGTGCATGCCTTATTGCACGTGCGCACCTATACACACAAACAGTGTAGTTTGACAGTGGTGAAATTTTTAAGCTATTTTAGGTGCGAAGCTCCTTATGGCGTGGCTTGTGCATCCTTCGTAGTACGTAACCACCTGTGGCACATACCCGAAATAGCGGTCCTTACGATTTTGACCTCCAAGGTGGTTCCGGTGAGAGATTTCTTCTGTGCGTTGTTGAACAATAAAAGATAGTGCTCAGTGCACATGTTAATGGCTGCTAAGGGGGAATGAGAGACAGGAGCATTCGGCCTTCAGGTAACGCGCACGCTGCAATCCCCATTAGCAGCTATTGGCATGTACATTGAGCACGATCTGACAAGAAATTGTTGCTACGTCATACTCGCTGGGTGTAACTTCCTTGCTTTTAGAAAGGTTTAGCGAGCTTTGGGCCGCATAGCCATGAATACAGTGAACTAGTATATACCATGAACTCGAGGTGGTTAAAGGTGGGATGTGAACCCGAAGCGCAAGCCGTAAGAAAGTGTGCATGTACCACCTCCCGTTTAGTCCTTGAGATGTCCGCTGGACGGCGGTGCTTCTATATGGAGAATATCTGATGAAAAGATGCGAGATGGTGGTACTTGGAGTGCTGAATAGATGGACGAACGGACACACAGACAGATGCATGGATGGACGCATGAACGGACGCAGGCGCGGATGCATGGACGAACGCAGGGACGAACGCACGAACAGACGCACGCACGGACGGGTGGATGGACGCATGGACGGTTACACAGACGTACGCAGGAACGGACGGAAGCAAGGACGAATGGACGGACGAATGCTTCGCCCCGCTCCCCATCATTCACTCCGTGGATATGCTGCCTTTTTTTTGCTTCAGGACGCTAGCATTATCGGCTCGCATAAAGTAACCTAGATAATACATGATCGGTGGGCTTATTTCAACTATCAGTGCGTTCTCCCTCACATACATACAGATTCTCGCGTATTCATCAAGTCATTCAAGTTCAGAGCACAGTTCTGAAGGGCTCGTTCCTGTCTTGCGTGGCATCAACATCGCCACTTCTGTCGGCGTCGGCGGTGCAACCGAGAGACTTAAAAAACTAAACAAAGGAAAAAATACCCATGGTCGATGGGGATTCGAATTTGGGCCCTATGCTTGGCAGTTGAGTACTCTACTACAGGGCCATGATGATGCTGATAGCTTCTTTGAAATAAAAACCGTATAAATTGCCATGTCGAGCAGGAAATTGTATTAACATATGTAATTCAGCGTAACATATTAGTAAAATAACAACAAAGCATCACACCATGTTGATTGCGCAGGACATGTGGGCTTTAATCTTTTCCCTTCTACTCTAATATGCTGAGCGATAATTCTTCATTGTCATCAGACACATAGAACATCAAAAAATATACTGGACATGATTCATTACTGATCGGTATCACATGTTTTGTTTATTAGTAGAGAGAGGAATAATGGCACAGTGGTTGCTATTTTTACACTTCGAAAAATTATGGCTTAAAGCGTAGTCACTACCTTCCGGAAAGAGAAAACTTCAAAACCAGTGGACACGGATGGGAAAACGACAAAGATGAGCGCAGGCTATCAATTGAAGCTTTATTAAAGACGATAGTCCTTCTTAGAAACCTTCGACGCAAAAATTTTGGTCTGTCTGTCCATTTATCTCTTTGTTTACCCTTAACGATACCCGGTACTCTATACGACACCAGCCGATACCCCGAACGGCTTACCCCATCCGCAGCGCCCACCAATATTGCTCAAAATACAGCGTGCATACTTTTGTAATTGTCAATTAAAGAGCACTTACTGCGTATATCTGAGGCACCATAACAACACGACAATATTATGTATCTATTTTTCACTAGAAAATGCATACATACGTAATTTTAAGGATCGTAGCCTTTGTAACGCTGCGCTGGCCATGCAACGCTTGCACGAAACGGCAAGTGTTTTCAACGCTTTGCTAAAACGACATGGTGGTGGCCCCTACCCGCCGCCTTGCGTTTTACACCTTATCACCTCAGAGCGCGCACAGCGCACGCTCTACTTTCCAGGATAACTGCCAGATATCGCTCGTGTCTCTTGTGTGACGGTACTTGATGCACTCGCTCGCCTCCGCTGCATGCTCGAGGCACTCTAACGTAGCGCCTCCAAAGTACCATTCACCGACTTTCATGCGCAGAACATCAAATAACCGTTTTGTTCACTCTCTCCACACGCAAGATGTCTTTCGACGACATTTACAGATTAGCACGCAGATACGGGGCCAATTTTTATCACGAACTCAATTTATATCTGACAAACCAGAAGAAAAAGAAGAAAGCAAGGTTAGCATTTCAACAAACGACAAATTTTATATACCCGAAGCACAAGGCAGAGTATCAAATTCATTACACGCATTATCAATTTACCAGATACCAGTCTTTTCCCCGTCCATGATTTCTACCGTGCAGTATACTTTGATCATGTATCACCAACTGGCCCAATCCTCTTCATTGATTTGCCGCTAGGGCTGTGCGGCAATGGCCTTGCACAGCTGAGTTTGCTTCTGTACTACGACTGCGGCGTTTCGATGAAAGAGGAAGGAAAGAGTGCCTGTGTATGCACATTTAGTTGTTCATTGATGAACTTAGCTCACCAGAAGTAATTCGCTCTCCTCTTCAATAGCGAGTGTCTGATAATAATATTTACTTTTCCTAAACGACAACATTTTATTTGGTTATGGGGAACACCATTCAGTGAAGCGGTTGCTGCTTGTTTGTCTGCTCGTATGCATTTGATTCAAGCTGGAATTTCATGGAGGGAGAGGGGGCTGGTACTTGTTTAGCTGTAGCTATCGGACGGCGGAGACGAAGATAAAATATGCAGCAGTGCTCATTCACGTCTCTAAAATGGCTTGCTTCGTTCATTCCTTACTCGCTTGCCTCAATTGCATCACTGAAAATGCCAGCCTTTGCTGTGCTTGACTTCAAATAAAATTTGAAGTTTATAACTCAGGGCCCAATACATACACTTTTCAGTTCACCTTTGTTAATTTTTTTGATGCCATAAACAACAACCCTACCCCTCTTCCCGGGCCGAGCAGTGATACGTAACAGCTTTTGTTGGTGAAACAATAATAGAGCAAAATAGAGAAATAAGGGCGCGTGGCAACTGCGCGTGGAACTGCTACTAAAAAGAAGTTCAAACTAATTACATAATCATAAAACCCGGGTTCTTATAACAGAGCTGCTCGATTTCAACCCTTTTTTTTCAGAACAGCGTCTTTATCTTCTAAATTGCAAGCGCAACATAATATGAAAATGTTTATTGTGCAAACGTCATAGCACATTTGAATTTTCATGGTAATCATGAATATTGTCTCAAACGCGAGACTAGCGTAAAAATTATGTTGTGTTTATTGAGTTAAGACAGCATGTTGACACTCGAAAATGGAAGTCAGCCAATTCTGAAACACTAACGTTGTGAGACAAATGTGCTGACTCTATCTATTACCAGCGCCTCGCGCCGCGGTGGTCTAGTGGCTAAGGTACTCGACTGCTGACCCACAAGTCACAGGATCGAATCCTGGCTGTGGCGGCTGCATTTTCAGTGGAGGCAGAAACGTTGTAGGCCCGTGCGCTTCTATTTGGGTGCACGTTAAAGAACCCCAGGTGGTCAAAATTTCCTGAGCCCTCCAATACGGCGCCTCTCATGATCATATGGTGAGCTTAGGACGTAAAACCCCACATATCTATCATTATCTATTGTCAGCGCGTATAATATATATGGCATATTGATTTCGAAAATCAAATGAGCACCCAGCTTCATGGCGGAATGCACGACTATTTAGGCTTATAAGCTACTACATGTTGAGTTCCTCAAAAATACTCAGGTTTCTCTTCACGTTGCTCTCCGCCAGAATATAGGGCAGGAAAGTTCAACACTCTCATCTGGTTGTAATCAGGCCCAAATTTCAGAAAACAGTTCCTACCTAAATCTACATGTACAGCTGAATTAATTTACACCAGCAGCACTGGTGAAGGACCGTTGTTAATTTGTGATATTTATGCTCAAACGGTGACGATGCAGCGACACTTCAATAGCTAAATGACCTAGTGAGTTTTTTAAAGGCCGGCTACTATTTACCTCGAAGCTTTCGCCCACAGTGAGATGGCAGCAACGTTTGGCACTCGGTCAACACTTTCAGCACGTTTCATTTGCTTTTCTGATAATTTTTTGTTTCTAAAGTGAAATGCTTTTCAGATCACGCACTATTCCACAACACCAGTGCATAAAGCAAACTGTGCCAGTGGTGAAGTGTTTAACTGAACGGACACCGAAAAATTGCACTTTTCAGAATTGACGACTAACTCGTTTCCAAAAATAAGTATTTTTAAAGGTGAAGTTGCAGTGCGTAAGACTGAACAAGACTCTGCAGCGGCTGCATTTTTGATGTAGGCGAAAATGGTGTAGGCCCGTGTGCTCAGATTTCGCTGCAATTTGAAGATTCCCAGGGGGTCGAAATTTTCGGAGCGCTCCACAACGGCGTCTCTCATAATCATACGGTGGTTTTTGGACGTTTAACTTCACATATCAATCAATCACTCAATCAATTATTCAAGCAATCAGTTAATCAATTCATCAATCAATCAATCAATCAATAAGGCTCGATGTTCCTCCAAAACACTCATGCCACTTTGTCCACTCGGTGCAAGAACAGTCGTCTAGCAGATACTGCTTTCCTTTTGTTCTTTATTTCTTCTTCAAAGAAAAGATGCTCTGCAGGTTACGTTCGCATTTTTCCGGTACACTGCGCAGCATCGCGTTGGTTAAGAAATGTGACGTCGAGCTAGGACGCTTCGCGCCGCCTTTCGCGACTCACAGATGGAAACGGGGAGACGATATATGCCAGAGTGATGGACGATAATGCCGGGCGGCAAGGCGTTCGGAATTCGCGCTCCTGTCTCGCCAAACACTGGAGCCCTGCTTTGGTTGACATGTTAAGGGGCCATCTCCTCATGATCTGATTGCTCCCGCTTTCACTTTTGCCTGCTGATGCTCTCGTCGTGATTTCGTCAACGTGCTTTGCGCAGTTTTCTCAGCGCCCGCTGCGTTGTTTTCCCGTGTGTCCCCGTTCATTATCGCATAGGTGAGGGGGCTGTGCCACGTTTTCTAGTAAATGAAGGCTCACGCCCTGACGACCCTAGATGATCACCTATAGTCTTTTACTTGACTTTTTGTCAGGGAGCCCGTTTGTATAACGAAGACATTTGAGCTTGTTAAACGTAGTTGGAACGTTATACCTGGCTCGGAGAAACGTTCTCATAGCATGGTGACCATTGCTTATGATTTCTAATACTAATCATGACAACGGCATGCGCAAGAAGACTTCAAAAGCTTAAGCTCGCGAAAAAATAAAGCATGCGTTCATATTTATATGTTTCACGTGTATAACCATATGTTGTGAGAATTATGTGCATTAAGCTACTATAAACTATTTGGCTTCGTTAATGGGCCAAGGGGCGGCGTATACGGTTACAGACTGGACGGTCATGTGTTGATAACTGATGTGCTGTTGTTTATAACATCGAGACGCGATTTGTATATGCACTGTAACTCAGCTTCAACATATTTGAGAGCGTAACTGGGTAAGCTGGAGATGGCGCGCTGGATCTACCACAGATGCTCGCCTTCCCTAACAACCACTTTCACAGCCGCGCCTGGCTTCGCTGAACTCTGCGCTTGGAAATGCGTTGAAAAACGGAAACCAGGAGGAGATGAGAAGAGCACTAGAGAGGAGGAAAAAGTTGGTGTGACTTGATGAAAAAATATTTCTTGGTGGGGCGAGATTCAAACTGGTTACCCACAGTCTGGAGGAGATCACCGAAAAAAAATTCTGTTATACGGGCATTCTAGCCGAAAGAGAATATATGGGAACCATATGATTGCGCTGCTATGGGTGACAGGAGGAGAAAATATAGAAAGAAAAAGAAAGAGACAACGAAACACCGAAAAAACAAAATAATTAAGGGGAAATAAATTGGCAGGCATATAGAGAAACAGAGAGAAACATAATTAGAAAGAAAACATACGATCGCCATGTGTAGGAAAGCAAGGAGGTGGGAAAAGAAAGAGAGGGTGAGGAGTACTCATACAGGCTGAGCAGGGCGGAGTGAAAGAGGGGGAAACCACTAGCTTCTCCTTTCTTCGTTGGTGTATGTAGCTACCTTGCAAGCATCCCACTACACCCCATCACCGATTCACCACTTCAGCGACCATATAACCAATACTCTTGAGAAGTAGCCAATATAAAATGCAAGATGGTCATGTACTTGTATCCAGGTGCGCGTTAACGAACCATAGATTTTTCCACTAAGTCCATCCCTTGTTTCTACGTGACCGCCTATAGTTCTATCTTTGCAGGCTGCCCACTACTTCGTCCTCTCAAACATCCCACTACGCGCCATCGCCGTTCCATCACTTCACCGACCATAAAGCCGTTATAACGAAGGGGGAATGGAAGCGACGTATAGCTACCACTTAACAATAATAAAATTTTTTGTATGAATATATGCTGTGTTTGTCACGTCTTCGATGATGTAGTGGGTGATATTCGCCGATGATTCACGGATTAGCGATGAAACCCTCCAGCGCTTCGTCCCCCTTATCATATTTCACTCCGCGGATATGCTGTGATTTTTTTCGTCATTTCAAGGTGCCCTGCGTGCAGTAGCGTTCTTTAGTGTACGGTGAGGTTTTGGCTGCATTCAGTATTAATTTTTGAGGTAGTTCACCTTTGATGAAGTCTGAAGAGTGGACTAAGTACGTCGTGTCGTTAAAGTGGAGCTTGTTTCTTCAGAAGGCCATGAATTTTCCGTTGACTATTTTACTATACCTATAAGATTCGCGGAAAGCTGCCTTAAAGAAACCACCAGGCCCGCGCAGAACGCGCTGCACAGTCACAGCGAAAGCTGGAAGAGCGACCTTTCAGAGCCTTTTGTAAACACTATTTGGCTAACTGTTACAATCACACTTGCAGGGTACCCACTACACGATAGCTCATAATTTTTGTGTAGAATGAAGACACTTACTATGCCATCTTTCATCATTCTTCGGAGAAGCGTGGTACTCGCAACATGCTTGCGAGGAATTTTGTGCAATTTCTTTATGCTGTGGCTGACGACGATAAAAAATTATGCCTGAAGCTTTTTTAATGGGTTGTGGCACTCGACGATTCACTCGTTGCGCAGTTCGCATTGTATGACGCATGGTTGTTTCTTCGGAACATTCCATAAAATGACTCATTGCTCATAATAACGAGGTTTCTTTCCCGACATCAAGGCACCCTACGGCCAGTTTGCAACGGAGCGTCGAGCGCCAGCGTGGCTGGGCGATACAATACAGGGCTGGTACGCAGGTGACCACAGTTCGAATTTCATTGTGTTCATGGTGTTCTTATTTAATTATTTATTTTCTTACTTCGTGCAAAAGTCGTTACCGCACCCGATGGCGGCGACGGATGACTCAATCGACCCTTGTTGTGATCTGATAACATCTTTCGCTGTAAAAGAAAATTTTTAGCAGTACATTTCACTCATCCTCTCGAAGCCAGCTGTATGCTCACTTTCGTAGACTGCATGTGCAAGAGCACCATGCTGCAACGCATGGCTGTGTTTTTTCTCCTGGGGCTTTTTCCACGACCCACTCTCGTATTTATGAAACCATTGGTTGACCTCTAATGTTGCGTGTAATATCCTTGTCGCTCCCATGAGCCAAATACATTAAACTAGGCACGGTTTATGGTATTTGCAACAAGTGCGGACTTAATGTAAGAATACTATACACTGTAAAAACTTGGAAACAACCAGTCTTCCACAATTTGCAACATGAGTTGCAAATCGTGTTATGTACGTCGTTTATGTGCGTGTTGTATATAATTCGCTTGCAGACGCATATGACTTGGCAAAGTCACTTAACACGTGAAATTAGACTTGAAAACTGTACATGGAGACTAGTGCATGCACGCAAACTTCAGTAGTGCGTAAGCTAATTAGCTCTTTCAATAGAAATAGTTAAACTGCCACTTTATGTTACAAGAAATATCTCTCTGGATATGCATCCAACAAGAACCACCAGGCGTAACATCGCGCTTAACTATGACACAGTTCTCGCTTCATTTTCGTGCTAGCCAGTGTGTGGCATCTGCTTGTTTTTCTTGTGAGAAATGCAGGCACCAAGGCAAGACAGGAACCAATTTTCTGTTGATGTCAAAGGGTATAAAACTGGTGCTCCTATTTCAATGTTGCTATACCGGAGGGTGTCATGCTAGCAACAAATTTCTCTCCACATGTGAAGATTTCACAATGGGCATGAACTCATTGTGGTCTTTCGAGGCAGCCTCCATATCTAACCCGTTGTCGAAGCATTGATACTTTCAATGACGATTTCTTCGTATTGTGCACGTGATTGTACGCCTATTTTGTGAACGTGCCACTGAGCTCAATCTGCATAGCAGAATTATGCCCTGTGCAAGCCATTACTTCTATAAACAGAACAAGTTATTCATAATATTCACAACAACAAAATTTCTGTAAATAAACGCAAACAAGATCATCGTCATCCTCATTTATTGTCAATTAAAGACCCTTTTCAGCGTGTTACATCAGACAGATAAGTAAACATTTCGCCATTTAATAGGACTGATGTTTATCATCGTCATCCTCATTTATTGTCAATTAAAGACCCTTTTCAGCGTGTTACATCAGACAGATAATTAAACATTTCGCCATTTAATAGGTGCGAATGTTTACATCAGCGCTAGTATAGCCTAAACCTCGAGGCTACCATCATTTTAGCCTTGTTGAAGCCTCTCAGCACAAAAACTAACTGTTGTTTTTATGCATCTATGTTTCCTTATTTCTCAGGAATTCCCCTAGCTTCTAAGAAGACGATAAGATGTGTGCTGTCCAAAGCGACCCAAAATCGTTGCTTCCTTTTGAAATCTCACGTTAATTTTACAGCATGAGCTGTTATGGGCTATTCCTACCAACTGCTTTGTTGACATTGTCCTCAGCAGCCGCCGCTTCCACCACATGTATGTGGGTCCGTTTATGTGCGCGCCATTAAATTTCTGAACTTTTTGTATATCCAAATCACGAGATGATTATAAGGCTCACCATAGGGCAAGGCTCTAGAAATTTCTACCACCTGGGCTTCTTTATCGTGCACCTGAATCTAAGCACACAGGCCTCAAACATTGAAATGAGGCGACCGTGGCCTGCATCTGATAATGTAACGTTCGAGTCAGTCTTCTAGCACCGCTATCACCGCAGCGGGTGGCATTTTGTATTTCTTCATTGCATGCAGTGCCACAATTTGCAACATTACTGAACACACACTGGCCTCAAATGAGACTACCCTACTGTGCAGTCTTTCAAATAAAGGACATAGAAAACACATACAGAAATCGATATCATGAGACTCCCTTTACCCTGAGCTCTTGCACGTAAACAGGGTACACCCGCACACGCACTCACAGACAAATACAAACCCACGTGCTCCCACAAAAATTCACCCAAATATGCACTCAACCTGAACCCACCACGCGGCATTATAAAGCACGTACTACGTGCACAGTTGCACCTATCTCCCCCATTCGCCATTTCAAGCAAACACAGCAACGTACCTTTAAGGGCAGACACAAACGTACCATACATCAAGCTCCACCGAACAGATAAGGCCGTGTTTGAACACGAGAGCTCCAATTTCAAATTTGAGGATGCACTCGTTGCACAGCAGACCTCAGCCCACCGCTGTTTCCAAAATCGTTCACGTGGATGCACGAAGAACTGTGCTTACTGTTAGTGAATGGCAGTGCGCGTAAGGGTATCGCATTGATACGATTTCCTGCGCCTCTTATTGTGAAAGATATCTCAAAGCACAAAAAAAAGGCTGCTCCTAAAAGAGCAGGGTTTGTTTCCTTCAAGAATTCTTCTCAAACTAGAAAATGAACTTGCATAGGCTTTTTTTTCCTTCTTGGAGGATAAACGAAGAACACCAATAAGTTCTGCTTTTCCGAACTTTGAAGGTGGTACTACGTGACAATCCAGGATGTTCGCGATGTAAATTAATGTGCGCCAAACATTAGAGCTCATCGAGGGTTTTCATTTGCGCCGTTGCGATACTCAGCGTTATCCCTTCATGCCGAGTGTGTTCATACATGATTACAGTCATCTAAACTCCTAACAGAGAAGTACGTGGTGTTTTCGTAGAGCCAATTTATAGAGTAGATGAAAAACTTCGCTCAAAAAAACTATATAAGCCGCCTTTGTGCAAGTCTGTCAAACGCCGCCTAGTCGTTTCTTCTTCTTTGGCTATATCTCCTTTTTTTGTAACTAATGTGGCACCTTTTGTAGCCTACATAGTCTCAATGACGGCATCACAATGTACACATATCTTACGCAGGCCGCACCAGACGCCACCATTGAAAAGGTTCTTCTCGAAAGCGGCGAGGAAACGCTGCTGAACTACTATCGAAACTCCTGCTAACATGCGAGCCAAATAATGTCAGTTCTTAAAGCAAGAAACTGACTCCTACGTTTAAAGGACAAACACAAATCGTTCACTCTTCGCTCGACGCATACACGGACCCAAAAATGCCATAAGTTGTAGTGCACGCCCATTGGCTGCTTTGAGCATTCGTGTATGCTGCAGAGTTAACACGGCCTTTATGCGGTCTAGCTACGTACCCGCATTGTGGTCTATCGTGTGTGATTATCACACACGATAATAAGAACTCCATACCAGCACACTTACAGCATGAAATTGAATATCCTATCCGCAGTGCCCTTCAGTACCTGCACAGTGGAACAGTACCCTCTAATTGTATGTAAAGTGTAAATATATTCTGAACAAACAGAATAACAAGATTCCAACTTCATCAAATGAATGCCTACTTGTTATATTGATTTCTTAATTTGATATTTTTTGTAAGTTTTGTTTGATTGCTGTGTTGATGTAAAAATATCATTAGTCGTTCACCGAATACCTCCTTTACGTCATATAGAGTTGCTTTGTAATATTTCATACACTGCCTATTTTGTTCCTACTGTCTTTTGCGTGCTTATTACGTTTTTATGCTTCACCAAAAATGATAATATAGTATGCCTACAGGCTTTAACAAGGCCTGCTATCTCCTGCTGGCCCTCTGAAATAGCAGATAATAGGACAGCTGTGGGAAATGGCTCATAGATCACGACACTGTCTTTGCTTCGTTAAGATTGAGTTCCATGTCTGAATCATCCACTCAGCACGAACGTCACGAAAATACAGTTTGTTCACAAGAATAGCAAGTTACGTCACAACTACATTTTTTTTTTATTACTGGTTCACAGACAGCAATGAGTTCTTTTAGCGACAGGCTCTTTTCTGCACGCGCACCATACACCTTTATTTGAAAGATAATAACTTTCATTCATTGTTTGGTTCATTTCAGGCATTTTCTGAGTCATTACTCTAATTAAGTTCGTTAAAACTGCTGGCGTGAAGATTTTGGCGTCTATGCTCACAATATTTGAGGACAACTCAGCCACTGCTTTCAAATATGGATGATCGTTATTCACTACCTATAATATCACACTCGCCGCCCACGACTACCTTTTATCACCAAAAAGCAATTCTGCTTAACCTGCTGATTAAAACTTGTATGCTCGTCATTTTCGAACGTGCAAATGAAACTTCCTTTTCAAATACTCTACCCCCTTTCTTGACAAGAACGTAATGAAGCTTCAATAGATTCATTTGTTGATGCGACAGACATGTTAAATCTCTCAGACGAATCAGACAGCGTTTCCGTAGATCTAGAAAGAATCGCACAGCAAGGGACGTCACTTATGATGCAAGTTCTAATTTAGAACACACGATGGCCAGTACAATCTGGGTGGTACACCTCTGCTCCACTATGTGGTTCCCTACAGATACTGATTCTTCATATTAATTCACGTCGCATTTGTACGGAAAAACTCTTTTAGTATTGATACGTATAAGGCTGGCGATTTGAGAGAGTGGTTCCATTGAACATGCACGTTCAAGTTCGGAAGCTAAAAGCTGTAATAAATATTTAACAAAGCAAATGTCAGACTGACATAACAAAAAAGTTCATTTGTCACGCCCACCATGTTTTCCAAAGAAAACAAACAGATGCTGATGATAAGGAGTCAGTCACAAAAATACAAAAAACGCGTTTTTTTTGTTTTTTTTTTCTTTGTCCACTATGTAACAACTCATTCCAAGAAATATCGGGTTCTAGCCGCCTTCGACGACCTCTTCAAGAAAAAAATATTTCTTTGCTTGCCTAATCCTCATATACTGTAGTCTTCTTTTAAAAGCTGACAAACTGGAGTGAGCAAGCAACAATACAAGTGCTCACAACCACTAAACATTTGCTACAGGCTTCGTCGATGTAGTCAAGTGACACATGGTAATGGAAAGCAGGCGGTAGTTGAGTAGTCGCTACCACAACCTTAGTTGAGTAGAGAGTGATAAAAAACTCGCCTGTTTCCACGATGTTGCCGAGTTGAGAAATTGTGAAAGATCACAAGAAACGAGGGTGGGGGTGAGGGGTCTGTGAGGCAGAATGATTGCTAAATATGAACATAAAGTTAACCCATGTAGCTACCAGGAGATGGCTCGTGAGAACCACGAAGCGTTCAACGTATATCCAATTTAGGCCTCTACTGAAAGCCTCTACTTGTTGCGATTGGTGCACATCTGGTGGCTGAACTCGAAGAGGATAGTTGAAATATGGCGAAGCGTGCACAAAAATTCTGCAGTGCGTGCCACTTGGGAATCTTGTTCGTTCATGGAGATACAGTGCCATTCTCAGTTATCTCTTAAGTTCGTCAATTAAGCGAAGAACGGAAACTGACATTTTTCTACGCTGTGTTTCTTCACCGAAGTTTTTTCACAATAAATTTTGTAACCAGACCAAATTTTGCACGTCGACAGGCAGGGCTAGCACGTAGTGTGTCCCATGTGTTTAGGTCAGGTTAAGCTTACAATTATTGAACATCCTCTACTTTCCATCTGCCTTCTTGTCAAATGATCAACCTTTATATAAAGTATAACACAGCTTTTTCCTCTTGAGACAACTGACAACATGTGGGTGGTTTTCGTGAAGCATGTATATCTGAAGATCCACCATTGGATCATCCCATTTACAAGCATCAAAGTTCACCTTCATTCTATCGACGTTGCTACGTGTACGAACCACGTCATGAAGTTAGCCGGATTGTTGCTAGTCTTTTGCGGCACAGCTTGTCATGAAACAAGACCGTTCCATCAAACAACTTTTGCAACAGCTGTGACTGATGCCATACAAACATCCAATTAAGCGTCATATGAGATGACACAATATACTACATGCAAATTCAGAAAGCTGTCCACATCTGTATTAGTCGTAAGCTGTTCGCTGCGAAAAGCTGGCGTTTGACACGCGTTCCAGCGTGCGGTGTTGGATGTCGCAATTTCTGGTAAGGCTACATTGACGTCTCGTTCATTAGATAGTTTGATACGCACACCATAGTGATCATTCACCTGGCCATGCAATTTAAGAATCTTCAATAGCTTTTCGTTTGAGACGCGCGTCATCATGGTTATTTATCTAGCCGTGTAACTTAAGAATCTTTGATAGCGTTTCCTTTCTTCAAACGTTAGACGTATTCAGAATAAAAGGTGCACAAACTGGTATTCTTTGCAATATAACTTACATGTACACGCGAACGCGTTGTGGTCGTGTCTGCTAATATATATCGCAATATTTCTTTCTTGATATTTTCTTGACAAAGTCATAGCCAATTCAAAAAATAGGAACACGAGCAAATAGCGTATGCCTAACTCACAATTACAATACGCACATTACGCAACCGCATCGATCAGGAAGCGTCAAATATATATATCCTAATCTTTCTATATTTTCTACACCGCTTAATTGAAAGTTACGACGTGTCAGAATAACTTCCTTTTTTTTTGCTCCTATTTTCACTGGTGAAATCGCTCGCTTTCTTAGGCGAGTTCTCCCGCACAGAATTTCTCACGATCGGAAATAGTTCCCGGCAGCATTGCCTACCAAAGTGAATCCTTTGACAGTCGTTCTTCCGCTTCGTCTTCACTTTCCCACGCTAGCACCTGATGTCTGAGTCAGTCCACTAAATTTGTGGTTTACTTTTTTTTTCCTTATTCCTCAGGTCTGACTTACGTTTCCGATCGAAGCGTCAACTGATTCGATTATGCCGAGAGAAAAGGGAGCAGCTCGCAAAAGTCGATAGCGGCACAATGCGTCTTGGAAGGTTTTGTCGGTGTTCTCAAAATCAAAGATGGAATACTTTCTTTCAGACATTTTTTCCTTGTCTTAGGATGGTAAATATAAAGTGGTTCGGCTGGCGGCTAAATCAGCATCAGCAATCCGATTATACACCATTTGATGCGACTGCGAAAAGCGGGACCAGAAGAAGTGGGCCCTGCGGGTGTATCTGGAGGCGATTTCCGTTCACCTTCTTGTTTGGAGAAGTGGTGGTGCTTTTGCATTTTTTAGGATGACAGCTTTTATAGTCTCATTCTCACGTCCATCCGTCCGTGCCCTGCAAAGGCGCCAGCTGTGGTCTCTCTCCTTCGCCCTTTCTCAGCAATCACCTGATGGCACAGGGGCGCATACCAACTGTCGCACTGCCACAGCTGTTGCCTGGCCACTCCCCCTCACATTCTTTCACCAATCCCGTGTTTTCTGGGACTGAAAAAAACAAACAAAAAGAACAAAACGCATTGGTGAGTCAAATGTCCGCAGGCTTTCGCTGAACACACCTTGGAATTCACAGTGTGCTGGAGTAATACTGAAAGACGCTTTCATAATCATATTAACTTTTTGCTAACGTAGACAGGCACGTGGTCTAAGACAGGGATTGACACCAGAGCTACTATCAACTCATCAACTCAAGGCTCTTATGTAGCAAAAGGAAACCTGTAAACTGACGCTATCTTCCGCTGCCCATGCACACTGTCGTAGGTGCCAATTCAGAGGCTATAATTCCATATGTCTGCGGCTACTCCTTTTTACGGGCGAAGCTCCTTAAGGCGTGGGCTGGTCGTACCCGATGAATGTAGTACGTAACCACCTCGTTCCAGGATTCACCACTAGGTGATAGTTGCTGGTGAAATAAACCAATGCAGATGTTATGAACAGGTCCAAGATTGTGGTACTTGGAGTGTTCACTAGATGGAAAGATGGACGCACGGATGGACAAACAGACAAGCAAACGAACTAATGGATGGATGAGCGCACCGACAGATCCATGTACAGACAGACAGATGCACGGACAGACGGCCTGACGTACGCACGGACGTATGCAAGGAAGGACGGACGCACGTTAGAACGGATGGACGGACGCATGGAAGGACGAACGCATGGACGGACTAATGAACTCTTCGTCCCACTCATCATCATTCAGACCGTAGATATGCTGTGATCTTTCTTTTCTTCAGTGGTGACACTCCTTTTTCAAGAAATAGTCACTGATGGTTAGATGACAAAATATTCGCCGGAAGCGGATGTTATATACCTCTTCATAGGTGTCGCTCTCTGTATTTGTTCGTGTGCGTGTCTGCGGTGGAATAGGTTTTTACGATGTTTACAGTGTCCTGTATTCTTTTTCCTTTTTGGCTCACACGATACTTGTTCAGTAAAGGCCCTCAGAGCACGAAGTTTACGAAGCTTAATCGTAGTGCTTTTAGAGACACAAAGAGCAGATTATAAAGAAAATTCTCATATTCACAAAGGTTATATAATGGTTTTAAATGCGAAGCATTTCTTAACGAACCTCGGCGACTTTGAACGTATCTATCTATCTATCTATCTATCTATCTATCTATCTATCTATCTATCTATCTATCTATCTATCTATCTATCTATCCATCTATCTAGCCACCTACAACTTTTAGCTCTCCTGGTTGTTTCGATAATAGTATCGACACCAAAGCTGGTGTGGTGTAACATGACTGTATGAATAGCATATTTGACTAATCTTAACATGAATATCATGACATGTATGTCATGAATGTCATAATATACATTTCATTGTCCTGCAGCTCTTGCGGTGGTTTCGTCCACATGGCATGTTGCAAAACTGGTACGGTATGACATGATTGAATGGCGAACACAAGCTACAGACTTACATATTAAAATCATGACATGCGTGTCATGTAACAACATGACTACATGCCACGCTCATGATGTGCTCGCAGCCGTTTCGCTAGCCTCACTTATACCAAATTTGGTATTACGGGACGTGAATGGATGGCGAAGGTATGATACTGGTGCAAACTTGATAAACATGAGATACCTGTCATGTATCAACATGACTACATGCTACGCTCATGATGCGCTCGTGGCCGATTCGCTAGCTTCACATGTATCAAACTCGGTATTACGTGACGCGAACACACGACATAGGTAAATGACACACCGAAACATAATAATCACGACATGCGTGTCATGTAACAACATGACTACGTGCCACACTCATGATGCGCTCGCGGCCGTTTCGCTAGCTTCATATATGCCAAATTTGGTATTACGTCACGCCAATGGATGACAAGGTACGTGACTGGTGCAAACATAATATTCATAATATGCTTGTCGTGTGAGAACATGACTACATGCCGCCGTCAAGGCCCCAACACATTTCGACGTGACGCGTTGCGCGTGCTCGCCGGCGTTCATTTCGTCGCGTCACGCTGGCGTTGCCACGCCAGGCGCCGGTCCTGCCATATACTCGCAAGTGCGCCGTGCTGCGTTGCTTTGGCGCGTGCGCGTTACAGCGCATCCGGCGTCTCTCCGTCACAAAAAAAAATGGCTGCATATCCACGGAGTGAATGATGGAGAGTTGGGCGAAGAATTCGTCCGTCCATTCGTTCTTGCTTCCATCCGTACATGCGTCCGTCAGTGTGACCGTCCATGCGTCCATCAGCCCGTCCGTGCGTGCGTCTGTTCGTGCGTCCGTTCATGCGTCCATCCATGAATCTGTCTATGTGTCCGTTCGTTCATCTATTCAACACTCCAAGTACCACCATCTCGCATCTTTTCATCATATATTCCCCATATAGAAGCACCGCCATCCAGCGGACATTCCAAGGACTAAACGAGAGGTGGCACACGCACACTTTCTTACGGCTTGCGCTTCGGGTCCACTTCCCACTTTTAACCACCTCGAGTTTATGGTATATACTAGTTCACTGTATTCATGGCACTGCGGCCGAACGCTCGCTAAACCTTTCGAAAACCAAGGAGGTTACACCCAGCGAATATGACGTAGCAACCCTTTCTTGTCAGATAGTGCTCAATGTAGATGTCAATTGCTGCTAATGGGGATCGCAGCGTGCGTGTTAACTAAAAGCCGAATGCTCCTTTCTCTCATTTCCCCTTAGCAGCCATTAGCATGTACATTGAGCACTATTTTTTATTGTTCAACAACGCACAGAAGAAGTATCTCACCGGCACCACCTTGGAGGTCAAAATTTTATGCTTGTTACAGACTACGAGGGACGAACGGGTGCCGCTATAAGGAGCTTCGCCCCTAAAAGAGGGAGACCCAGTGTTGTCTGGGTAACGCATTGATGCGAAATGCAGCATGTCGCACTTCGCGCCAGTTGCCGTCGGGCCGCGCCGACGAATGCTGGTCCCGCCTGGCGTCAGATTGCTCTAGTTTTTGCTAACGTAGCGTCGCTGTGCCCAGCTTGCGCGAGCGAAAGCGCTACGTTAGAGTATTTTGGGCCCTTCATGATGCGCTTTCGGCCGTTTGTGCCTACCAAATTACTAACCAAAATACAAAATTTATCGTTACGTGACGTCAATAGATGACGAAAAATATGACTGGTGCAAACGTGATAATCTTGACACGCGTGTCATGTAAAAAAAACTTGACAACATACCACGCTCGTAGCGTGCTCGCGGCCGTTTCGCTAGCTTCACATATACTAAATTTTGTATCAAGTAACGTGAATAGATTACGAAGGTAAACGACACATTCAAACATGATAATCATGACACGGAAGTTAAGTACGGCATCATTTACCTCCACCTCGTAACGTACTGCTGATTTTAAAATGACATATCAACATCTCTCATTCATGCTTCGCATATCATCGATTCCCACTGTACGTGGAATCTGCCATTTTTTACGTACATTTCTTTCATTCCATATTCCAAAGCACCCATCAGCTGGAATGTCATTACAACGACTCATCGTGAAATAAAAAAAAAAGTTGCACGTGGAAAATAGAGGTAATGTGACATCTTTGAAGTCATTCCTTCCTTACAATTTTTACGTTTCATTTGTTTTTACTGAAGGAATGGTATTATAAGTTTCTATAATGTTGCTATACGCTTGATCTGTCCCTTAATAAAACTAGCGAAAGTACGAATCATGTGTGGCAATAAAGTTTCTAACATTACCTTGGTCGTCTGGTGAATTTCCAACTTTTGGTAGTGATAACGCCGAGGGGGATGTACAGGAAAAATAGAAAAATTGCGTACCTGTCAGCAGAACGATAACAACAACAGCATGAAGGCTGAGTAATAATTGGCATTGGCATTGTAGTAACTCCCTGGAAGTTCGTTCTTATTATCACTTCTTCTGTTTTGCAGCAGCTCCCCCTACCATCCCCCTTATATTTCAACATCCGCGAGCACGTAAGGCAATTCAAAGTTTGCGCATGTCTTCAATCAAATAGATGTTGCTTCGAATATATAATTTCTGTTTCAACCCAAAGGGCGAGTAATGGGTAGCGCGAGCGAACTTCTACATTATCTTTTAGAGCAAAAAAAAAATCAACTTTTAGCACTCGCAAACAGGGCAGCCTAATATAATATCTATAAATCAGAAGTGTGCGGAGCTGGAATGAATAAGGAAGTTACCTTTCTGTACATTAGCCCCACCGGGGTGGTATAGTAGCTAAGGTACTCGGCTGCTGACCTGCAGGTCACGGGATTGAATCCCGACTGCGGCTGCTGCATTTTCAATAGAGGCGAAAATGCTGTAGGCCTGTGTGCTTAGATTTGGATGCACGCTAAATAATCCCAGGTGGTCGAAATTTTCGCAGCCCTCCACTATGGCGTCTCTCATATACAAATGGTAGTTTCGGGACGTTGAACCCCACATATTATTCAATTTCTGTAAAATAAAAACCTCGTTTAGCGGTTAACCCACCCGACGCAATGTTGGTAGGTCACAAAGTGATCCTCAGCACCAGCTGCGTCGCTCCGGGTCTTCCCGCAAAATAACGGCCCCGCACCACTAACCGTATTGTCATAATATATTTTTTCGGCAAATAAATCGGTGTGGTCTTCAAGTCGGCATATCTGCCCAAGGAAACACCCCGCGGGAGTCCTTTGTGAAGTTCACTTGCGTTTTGTTTGGTGCACTTGGCCTGGATGCCTTATGCTCACTGGTCTACATGCTGCTTGCAACAACGGAAAGCGATGCTTGGGCTGTGTAGTTCTTTTGTCCACTTGAATCTGCTCTGATGTACGCCTGTTTGCCAGCAGCTGCCCTTTAGCCCTGCGGCACCAACCAAGCACGCCTCGACGAGCACTCCTTTCAGCTCTTACACCTGAGAAGTCCTGCAAACGACTTACCTTGAAACGTGAACTTTAAACTTCTGTTAAGTGACGCTTTTCGTTTCCTTTCTTTTAAAATTATTTCGTGTGAAGAGGTTCAAAGTTTCTAATATAAAAATTGATGTATTGATTGATTGATTGATTGATTGATTACAAAAAAGGTGAAAAACCACTCGACAATCAGCATTGCGCGTATTTCAAAATCTATGGAACAGTTTTTTTTTTTTTTGTACTCGGCTTCTTTAAGAGAACCATCAAATCTATGTTCAGCGACAACTTTTCGAAATGGAAATACCTCGCTCGCTGGATTCCGTGCTGACCGGTTGTGCCCTCGCGATCTCCGACGTCAGCGTAGCTCTGGCTGACTGGGCTCGCCCTAGGGCACCTCCTGACGCCGGCAAGAGCTCTCGTAAGTGGTGCCCCGTCCTCGGACTTCTGTGACCGTGTTTTCATCTTTACTATCTCTCCTATCCTGTCGATATGTCATCACTCTCTGGCTTACCTCATGCCTCTTTCTCTCTCTCTACACCTTTATTCCTATCCTTTTAATCCCTCCTAACCCCCATCCCTTGTGAGCTACTGTTGAGGTGTCGCTCGCTGAAGTAGACAGTTACGGGGCTCACTTTTCTCTTCCTTTCTCTCTTAAAACCACTTTGTGGAAATACCGCGATGAACGCATTTTCTAAGCATAAAAAGTAATTAAACAAGAAAAAAAGAAGTAAAATTGCTCCATACACTCTACTTGACTTACGAAAGGGTGAAGTACGACGTTTCCTGAATCATCTCGGTTTAAATAATCCTTACAGCGTTTATGTAGAACGTTATCGTGAAGATGCCAACTATAAATAGGCATCCAACACCCTCATCATGCCGTCTCGTGACCTTCATTCGCGCGCTCGACAAACGAAACAAGCGTTTAACAAGCTCATGCCACACAGGCCTACATGCACCCAAGTCCCAGCGCCTCCCCATTCCCTCCTCCTCTCGGGCCCCGTATTGTGACGGAGCCAACTTCATGTTCCGTCAACTGCAACTTCCGCTTCTCCCTCGTCGGCGAAAAAACGTTACAACTCTTCCACTCTTTTTCATTGCGAAGTTGTTAGCAACATTGCACGTCGAGCTGCTTCAATGGAGGTCTAATTACTTCAGCCATTGCACGATGTTACGAGGCAGATGTCACGACACTTCAGACAAGCAGCGAAAGCTAACGATGTCATTAGGGATCATTTGCGGCTGATGATCAGGTCGCCCGTAAAATAAAATTCTCCGCATTTCAAAGGACAAGTAGAAGCGTTAAGTAACGACTGCTTGCTGGGTATTAAAGAAAATACAACGCTCGATCCCTAGTTGTGTGCGGCTAGCATCACCCAAGGGAAAGCTTGTTAAAACGTTGCGCTAAATGCCGAGTTGATTTGCATGTTAGAAAACTAGCCGTGGGGCACCGAACTATGTGAACAGGCTAATTATGCAAGTATCTTATCTCTCGATGCAGGGAACTGGAGATTTCACTTACGAAAGCTTTACACTAAAGATCTATCTGATATGTGAAACAGCAGGCCTCACTGGCTTAAAAAAAATGAAAAATAACTATCTAGTTCACCAATTACTATCTTATTGTAATGAGGTTTAGTGCATCTGTATGGCTTCCAGGATCGGGGGAACTACAAGCTTTGTACCTCCAGCGATTTTTAGGGCCTTCAGTGTTGGTTTACTACTGCTGGTCAGGGGAAGGTGCCCTGCGATGAAGTATGCATACGTACATGTGAGATATATTATAACAAGTTCTCAGTCTGTGGCACAAGAGTGGCGCATGGAACAAAGTATGGACACTTCCACGCAATTTTTAAATTACAGTATTGTCGAAAAAGCTGTGTTGCGGCATCTGAAATATAGGGCATGAATAGTGAATACAATATATATATATATATATATATATATATATATATATATATATATATATATATATATATATTGTAAAGAAAAATGAAATGAAAGAGGACAGCAAGGACAGAAAAAGGCATGAGCGAACGGACGCACACAGTGTGAAATCCACCAAAAAAAAGAACCATAGAAAAATGAAAATACAGAAGTCAATTGCACCAAACTAACTCCTGAATAATTAAAGCAAAAGAGTCTTATTGCGTTGGTATACGTGTTTTCCCACATGTCCACTACAAGCGTGAACAGCCACAATATACAGAGCCTCGTTCAGCAAGGTTTAAAACACAGGCAGAACCATCCAGTACACTAAACTACTTACGTCGTGCGAAGAGCTCAATAGCTGCGAACAAATTTATTCTATTTTGCATTCGATGTAAATATTTGTGGCATCATGTTTACGCCGTGTACAGTGATACTCAGTTCACTCCCATCCCTATCGTTGCAAATAGTAACGATGTAACCAGTGTTCACCTTTCTGGAGAGCACCATACGATTTGTTTTTCGCTGCGCATAATGCTGTAGTGCAAATCGCATTCCTTTGAGCTCCATAAATCATCAAGCAAAAGCAGTTCTACTTTGCATATATAGTGAAAGTTGCGCAGCCATACTGAAGGCTCCCAGTGCGTTTAACTCTTAGATAATGTGTGCTGCGAAACACAAAGTAACTTTAAGTGACAAAAAAAAATCAGCAGACCCCACATATACCATAAAAACCGAAGTTATGCGAAGCAGGTTCGAGGAAGGTAACTAAGGTGTAATTTTTTATGGAGTGAAAGGCTACTAAATCACGTTAACGATATGTACACTTGTTCTACATGCAGACATATTGAACAGTCGCATATGTTTTATATAACCAGTTGTTTACAATTGCGTAACAACGTCAACAGCGACATGAGTATTACTAGCCACAGAAGCAGTAATTACCCTGATATGTAGCTCTTGTTCTTGCGGGGATGGTAGCTTAGGATAGTGTCACGTAGACCAACTTCGGTGAATGGGGCTTAAGTGTACAATTTACATTAACCGGTCGTGACGCCTGTGCTATAGCAGTACATATGCAATGTTCATAAAACCAGATTGCCAGTACTTCATCAACAATTGATGTTGATGCAGTACTGGCTATCAACAATTGATGTTGATTGAAACCAAAGCAGTTGCAAGACCTGGCGCGGCTCTGTGGTAGCGTATACTCGCCGACAACTTTCTGTGGCAGCACAGCCAAAGCAACGTGGGCGGAGCTTCTGCCCTTGCGTTATTACGCCATGTAGTCTGTTTTTGTGTGATTTCAGTTTCGGTTTCGGAAGAGCATCTAACATGTACATTTTCGCACGACCACCACGCAACAAATCTTACAATTATTTGGGAGGAGATATTTGAATAGTTCCTTTTTAAGAGAACGAACACGAAGCTTCTTTGAAGCATAGAGATTTGTTTAAGAAAGAAAGAAAAAACGTACGGCAGAGCATGTACTTGGCAATTCGAACAACGTACTCTTGGAGATGCAAGAACTTTCTAGAGACGCTAACGTTATTTTTTAGGGGACGTGAAGGCAACAATAGGAAGCAACAATCTTGGCACCGACCAGTCGTGAGCGGGCGTCTGACATTCTTAAATCGAAGTGGATAAAACACAATATACACTCGGCCAAGAGTTCAGTTTTTGCACAGTCAACAAGGTAATATACATGAGTGCGTCTCTTACCAAGGCTAAGCGCTAGGAACGACCTCTACGTAGACGCCGATGTGAGCGGTGAGCCTTCATTTGCTCGAGTGCTCCACTGATGAAAAGAAGAGTTACTTTTGAAGTATTCTGCTCCTAGCTGAAGCGGTCTTTGTGTACGCCGCCCTCTCATAAATTGGTTATCATCCGATAATGTTGAAAACAAATTTACGACGTTCAATTTTGGGATGAATTATCATATTGATTATCTAAGACAGATTATATTAGCAGCTTGAAGCAAACTTTGTCGTAAAACAATCAAAATGTTTTAATCTTGTGAGACTTTCTAATTTGATTACCGTGCGCGAAAGAAAGGTCCACCCCAAGGGTGAAGAAATTAATACAAGAGAAACAAAGTTTAATATTATAGAAGTGAAGCTAGTAGCTAACTTTTTTGGATACTATCTCGCGCCATTTTACAAAACACTGATGTAAGAGAATGCGGACGCTCCAGGGACACTTTTAGTACTGTCTCTTAGCGTTGAGAACACAGCAGCTAGAATTGTACACGCACCGCCCACTGGCGGCTGCCGAGATGGCGCACCAGCGAGGGGCGACCGCGCCCACAAAATCAAAGTTCGCGGTTGCTGCTCGCGCATATTCCCCTTGCGTCTGTTGAACATTGAACGGCCGGTCTAAAGAACTCTTATCACGTGCGCCCTTCCAACAATAAAGATGGGCCGGCTCATTCGATGTGTGCTTCAGCCACGTTTGTCGCCTCCACTAATAGCGCGATATTACCCGCGTGGAGAACGTACGATGCGCTGGAAGATATTATCAATTTGGACTTCATACAAGACATAGCGGCAACGACAAAAACCCACCGAGACTGTCCATATAACTGATATAACAATAAAAGATGTTTAGTCCTCGTACAGGCGCTTCCAGTCCTTAAGCGCTCACTGCGAGGCTGAATTTATGGAATACGCAAACAGAAGCTTATACTGACACTTCATTAGCCCAGACACAAAAGCACCACGCATATATTTCACAAGCCTGAACATACAGCGACTAACGCTTTTGCGAAAAAAATATGGTAAAAATAAAGCATCAAGCTCACTGCCTCGATAAACAAACGACATTTGTCAGAAATCAAAGGCTCTTTACAGCCAGAAGCACAGCAATCGTCACTACACATGTCTGAAAGAGCGTTAAAGGTGGTATAGTATATAGTTTAGGTCTACGAAGCTATTTGTAAAAAAAAATAGAAAGAAAACGCATACAGTCCTGGACGTACACGACAGGTAAAATCTTCAGCAAGCAGCACTGCTTCTTTTAACTGATATTCAAACCAAGCGAAAATACACCAACAAAACATGCCTGTTCGGAAGGGTCTATTCTAAGCACGTGCCAGAAAATTGCACCCTAGTGCACGTTACGAAGTATTTTACTTTTCCTGACCCAGTGCGCATATTTGAAAAAAAAGGTCATTAGATGATAACCTCACAGTAGTTGTACGCTTCCCTTGGGAAATCACGAAACCGTCCCAGAGGCAGTAAAGCAAAATTCACGTGGCTATTTTGTTGCGGTTTGCAGTAAACATATGTCCAAAGAAACGTTGCTCTTTGTTTCACATCTTTTTGGTCTTTTTTTTTGTTGGTCCAGCATGTTTTGTCAGTGTTGAAATAGGACGATCGTTTAGTGGGTGTGTGCAATGAGATGGAAGTAAAAACTGAACATTCTTACAAAAGGTAAGTTTGCCTGTACTGTAAAGGTGTCGCGACGCGTCCTCTTTACAGCACCGACAAACTGTGAGCTGTAGCACCGAAATGCAATTCCGTGCTGCGTAGCAACGTTTTGGTCTCGTTTACATGTCTTGCTTCTGAGTGCTGTGGTCTTACACGTTGAAATGCAGGTCACGTAAGAACATTGAGGACACTGATTCAGAGAATGCAGCCAGAACAGCATACAAATGGCAGGCGGAACAGTAACCACACGCAAAGCAAAACTATATAGTCCTTGTAGATACTGTACATAAGTTTCTAAAACTGACTAAAGCGGCCATGTAGGGCACAATCGCAAGACAAAAATGTCGATTTATTTTGTAATACTTCACTTGCTTACACACCAACCAATTGAGTGGAAGAATAAACAGTTAGTGCTTATTACGCCAACGTTTACAACGCTTTATCTATTAACAATGCGTAAGCATTCTAGTGAGACACCATTCTTCGAAATATCGTGTGACAACCCATGTAAATTGTAACGACTATGCCGATGCTCAAGTTACCGTGGTATGGAATCGGTGAGGAGATAGTAACAGCGTTAGCTCACGTCCCATCACGACGGTGACAACAACTTGATTGAATAGTTCTGAGAGAAATCGTGGGGGGACGTGTAGGTGTCACCAAGTCAGTGGCTCCACCAAAGACGGCACCGGAAGGTAGTCAGCGTCTTTCGCCGAGGCAGCTGCCGTAACAATTAGCTTCACTATTTCCCACAGTCAGTGCCCAAAGAAAGCGGAACCGTGCTGTCGCTACAAGAGATGTATATACTGTATACTGGCTCAAGTTGGTCTTGCGGGACAAAGAAGAATAATTAATAAAACAAGCCAGGGCAAAAACAGAACTTTTTCTATGCAAATCGCGTATCGGCGACTCGACATCACTCCGTCAGAGGGGTGACAACGTGCCGAGAGTCTCAACCATGGGTGGCTACAAAATGGGGAGAAAGTCCACGTAATCCTTCGAAAACAGTTCAATGCAATAACTCAATATCTGTATTCACGCCCGATACACAGCTTTGGGTATTAGGCGTAAAGCTTCGTTTTAGGCCTAAGACGCAGTTTTGTTTGTTTCGGTCACCTTGGGTAGTAATACGTTATGTCTATGTAATATGCAATGAAAGTTAATCGATGCCTGTAGGACTGTGGGAGGGTCCATCAATGCTTTAACAAACAACCTTGGTTGCATTTAAAGCATAGGGCTTCGGTAATCGTAACCCGGAGGGATAATTGACTGCATGAGTATTGCTAATATTATAATTATTACGATTAGGTTTATGCGCTCTATAAGCGCGCTGTGCTGATTTCACTTGAGAGTGTCCATCAACACTTTATAAACAACCATGATAGTGTTGAGACTACAGCGTTTTGTTAACGATAGAGTTGAAATAGGCTGCATGAGTATTGCTCTTATTTTTGTTATGTTGGTTATGGTTATGTGGTTTGTATATCCGCTCTGCTAATTTCAATAACGAGGAATAGTGTGTGTGGTGAGAGTGACGTCGCACCTGAGGATATATTGTTCATGTATTGTAATCTCACCTGCTAGGGAACCAAATGCCATTTTTATTTCGAACTAAGCAAAAGTACTGCTGATATTATCATGACTTCAGACATTTGGAGCTGTAGGCCTTATGAATGAAGTTGTCTCGCCTGACGAGCCTTTACACTCAGGTTGCCATATTGACCTATTCTTTTTTTGCGTAAAATTACTATTGGTCCCATTACAAAAGCTGACCCAGATTTTATCGTTTTAACATGCAATATGGGCTCTGCTAACGATCGCTCCTTTTTCAGCGCTCATGGCTCGAAAACAGTTCTTACTCGCTTTTTTACTCGGCCTCTGAGGGCGGATTCACCAGCCTTACAGCTATGCAAAAAAGCAAAATTAAATAACTGAAAATGCAATGTTGAAAAGAAATTCCTGACAATGTTCAAACGCAGACATCATACGTAGCAAAACTATTCTGTTTTTTTTTTTCTCTTTGTAACGTCATGCGTATTTCATTCTTACTTAGCGCATTATATGCATAGGTGCCGGGCATGCTCTTGGCTACGTTTTCCGAAACCTGAAACTTCGCTGTGTCTTTCTTACGGCATTCTCTTCCAGAACCCTGCTATCTATCACGACCACGAACATTAAGTCGTCGGGTCATTGTTCCTGTAAGCTGAAAAAAGGGATAAGAAAACGATGGCCATTGAACTTCTGAATCAAAAAGAAAGTGGTTGGGCGACCGGCAAAGCCACATGCTGCTGAGATGGTCATGCATAACTTTGATTAAAAAAATTATGTATAGCGAGGGTACGGCACAACTAATTCTTTCCTCTTTTTGCTTAGCATTGGCATGCATATTTTCACTTAGTACGTTAATCCTGCCATCACTAAAATGTTCATCAATAGGGCACAAACACACCCCATGACGCAACTAGATATAAACATCCGCCGGTTAATAACGGCAGTCAAAGAGACCATTGTGATGAGATCGGTTAGGGACCAACATTACCCACGATCAAGAAACCTCAGTGAATAGGATACCGCTACATTACATGCGTAATGTATTGCTATGTGCTATAGAAATGCGAAAAGAGCACGAAAATAGTCAGTCATCTAAAAAAAGCTACCGTCCGCCTCTTCCACGGCATTTCTGCGACAAGCCCTGTGAGATACAAAGGGAATATGATTGATGCGTCCCGTCACCGCTGCAGGCGAGTTCAACAGCGTCTCTTCTTCGTTCAGCCTTGAGGTGACAAGCCCCATGCAAATAACCAAAAATTAGATTTAAACAAAAAGGGCACAAAGTGTAAGTTGTGCATTTACTAGAGCCGCCTTCTATCAGGCACGTCCACCCTTATTTTCTTAACGCTGTTTTTTTGCGACTTTTCTGTGATTCGGTGTGTCTAAAATCTTGCTTCGAAAAACGGCTGCGCCAAGGTGAGTCATCTGTCTTGCTCTGTCATGCCATAACCGCCTTCCGTTCTGTTAATGCAAGAAGAGAGATGATACTATAGCTACGTTTTCGCTGAAAGTTCGAAATGCAATCATCACACAAATAAGCACGCAGCAAAAACAAAATAGTAACACCAATAAAACACCTCGTTAATCATGCAATTTTTTTAAACAACGAAGGTGTTTAGTGTCTCAGTGTCTAACTTGCGCTCCGTCGTGAAGAATTCGACAGGTGGGCATGCCCCAGAAAAATTTGGCAAGCTCCACTGCCAAGTACAGCTGGTGCGAGGATTAAGCTAAAGCTCTGCTTGTGAAGTTGAGCACGTGAAAGACGAGAAAGAAGGAAAAAAAGATATAAATTGAAAGAGATGGATAGAAAGAAAGCGATATAAAAAGAAAAATAGAGACAAATACAGAAAATAAAAACACAAAAAGATAGAAAGACCCATAAGAATAGCAACAGGGCGAGAAGGAAATAAAACAAAAAAGGACAGCTCAGAATGAGAATTTAAAAGATTAGTAAAGAGAAACAGTAACGAGAGACGGCCCATGCACAAAGAAAGAAATAAAAACGAAATATAGCAAAGTTGAAAAACAGAAAAAAATGCAGGGCACGGTAAAAAAAAGCTATAAACGGGTAAATAAATAAGTGAAATAACAGATACAAAAATAGTTAAGCAGCGTTGTAAAAGAAAATAAAATCAGAGAGACATAAAAATTGAGAAATACAAAGAATGCCACCCACCTCCGCTCTTCCTTCAGGCTTCGCGCAGGTGCGCGAATCTATCAAGACCAAAATTACACGAAACACATATGCGACTCATATAGCAAAAAAGCAGTGCTTCGAAGACAATATAGGCCAAACAGAACTGGCGCTAGTCATGTTTGGTCTTCGCTGTATCGCGCAGCTGCCTACAACACATATATGCCAACGGGCTCAAGTTCACACGCTTTTAAAATACACCTACGATACGTAGCAGAGTTAGTACTCATCAAAAAAGCCATTGCCAAACAAAACTTCTGCGGCCTCGGTAAAGTGAACATGGCGTCCTTCCAAGTTTAGTCTGGCCAATCGTTACGTGGACCAAAAATTAGACTGACTATAATTTCGGTTTATTGAACTCTATATATACCATCACATCCAATCAGATAGATATACAAAACACGCACAATGTAAACACAAGGACGTACTCAAAGCTCCGTGAATGGCATTCAGTCACGGCCTGACAGTGGGCTCTCAAGCAATCAAGGGGAGTAGATAATCATCGGACACGTAATTATGAGTTCATGGTAACCGTAAAGACTAGATGGGAGTGCGGATTAGGGAGGCCATGGCAGCTGCCGGAACGTCTGCCGGCAATCGCCAGCTTGACACCCGAATAACGTGCCCAAGAAGCCGCATTGATGGTGTGAAATAAAGGGAATACGTTTACTTAATGCGGAAAATGGCACCGGTGTTGATAAGGATTACATGGACAGGTGTCAGCCTTATGCTAGCACTCACTTCAAAATTTGAGGGAATGCTACTGATTCCAAAGACATGGACGCCATCTTGCCCAAGAACACTGTAATCTCAAGGTCCGCTTCATCGAAATCTCTCATTTGTGAGACCTTTCTTGTGTCAGTACATCTGTGCATTGCTCGGCATCGGTGCACTGTCACTGCTAATTTTATCTAAACTGTCATCATTGCGCAGTTTGTGGAATGTATGCCTATCTTCACAGCAAAGTGGTGGGCATAGCTGTACATAGTTCAACCTATCCCTGATGGTACCCAGCTAATAGTAGCAAACACTCAGCTTAATCGAACAACAGTTCTCGAGATTCAACTCTTATTAGCAAGAACTCCTGGACATGACCAATGTTTTGATACGTTCCGAACTTTAGAGCTCCTAAACTTTTCTTCATTATGTGAGCACAGCGATATTCTCAGTCAGTTATACTCAAAGACTATACACGAAGACTCAATAATTGGTGTCTGTGAAAGAGGCGATGAAGATAGGTTTCTCGAGGAAGCTTTGTAGGCTGCATGAACCAGCTACGTCACTTGGTATACTAAAGAATGACAATAATGCAAAATAATTCCCATGGTTTCACAAGCCAAAATGAATGTACAATTATGAGGCGTGCCGTAGTAAAGGGCACCAGGTTTGGTTTGGCCACTTAGGGACGAAGCTTCTTATGGCGTGGCTTGTGCGTCCGGTTGTTGTAGCTCGTAAACTATGGCACATACCCGCATACCAGTGGCACATACCCGCATACCAGTGGCACATGCCCACCCTCGGGCACATATCCTCATGTCCACGTGTTTCGAAAAACTTAACACGGCGTCTTTATTACTATCTCGGTGTTAACAAAGCGCTGACAGCAGAAATGTGGTACATACTCTCGTTTAGTCGTTGGATTGTTCGCTGTATGGCGGTACCTCAAGTGTTCGTTTGATGGGCGGGCAGACGCATGGACGTACGCACGAACAAACAGACAGACAAGCAAAGGGACAGACAGACAGACAGACAGACAGACAGACAGACAGACAGACAGACAGACAGACAGACAGACAGACAGACAGACAGACAGACAGACAGACGCACGGACGGATGGATGTACGAATAGACGCACGGACGGACGGAAGCAAGAACGGGTGCCCGTACGGATGGACCGACGCGCGGACGAACGCACGAACGGGCGCACGTACGAACGGACGGACGCATGGACAGAAGCACGGATTCATTGACGAATGCTTCCCCCCACTCATCATTATTCATTCCGTGTATATGATGTGTTTTTTTTAACGTGCACGTAATTGTAAGTACGCAGGTGCTCTTCCATTTAGCCTTTATGGCGATGTTGTCACTTTAGCCTGGAATCAAACCCATGTTCGCGTACTTACCAGTAGATCACCTGCTAAACTAGCACGGCATGTACTTTCACCCTGACTGATTATGGAATTCTGTAAGACGTGTATGTATATATGAAGCGACTGTCAAGCACCGTCGACGCTACCTGGCACATACAACACTGCGACGTGGCCACCCTAATAGAGTTCCTCGGTTTTCTTTTTCTTCCTCGCTTTACTGGTCGGGTACTTCTTGAAACTATTTTTCGTCCCATGCGGATACAAATTCCTGCATCCCTTGGGAAATCACGAAACAGCACCTCCGCCTGGCGCAAGCCTGACATTCTCCAGACCATCTCAAGTTACTTTGTAGGCCATATCAAGCAAGTTACTTCTGTCTCCTGTTAGTGTCACAGTGTTGTGCTGATGCGTAGCCTGGTGGAGAGACACGTGAAAAACACGACTTAAAGAAAGCGTAAGCGAAAAAAATGGCAGCATATCCACGGAGTGAATGATGGAGAGTGGGGCGAAGAATTCGTCCATCCATTCGTTCTTGCTTCCGTCCGTCCATGCGTCCGTCAGTGTGACCATCCATGCGTCCATCAGCCTGTCCGTACGTGCGTCTGTTCGTGCGTCCATCCCTGCGTTCGTCCATGTAGCCGCCCCTGCGTCCGTTCATGCGTCCGTCCTTGCATCTGTCTATGTGTCCGTTCGTCCATCTATTCAACACTCCAAGTACCACCATCTCGCATCTTTTCATCATATATTCCCCATATAGAAGCACCGCCATCCAGCGGACATTCCAAGGACTAAACGAGAGGTGGCACACGCACACTTTCTTACGGCTTACGCTTCGGGTCCACTTCCCACCTTTAACCACCTCGAGTTCATGGTATATACTAGTTCACTGTATTCATGGCACTGCGGCCGAACGCTCGCTAAACCTTTCGAAAACCAAGGAGGTTACGCCCAGCGAGTATTACGTAGCAAACTTTTTTCAGTCAGATAGTGCTCAATGTACATGCCAATGGCTGCTAATGGGAAATGAGAGGCGGAGAATTCGGCTTTTACTTTCTTACGGCTTGCGCTTCGTATCTACTTCCCATTTTTAACCACCTCGAGTTCATTCATGGTATATAAAAGTTCATTGTATTCATGGCACTGCGGCTCAACGCTCGCTAAACATTTCTAAAGCTAAGGAGGCTACACCCAGCGAGTATAACGTAGCAACCCTTTCTTGTCAGATAGTGCTCAATGTACATGCTAATGGCTGCTATTGGTGATCGCAGCCTGCGCGTTAACTAAAAGCCGAATGCTCCTTTCTCTCATTCCCCATTAGCAGCCATTGACATGTACATTGAGCACTATTTTTAATTGTTCAACAACGCACAGAAGAAGTCTCTCACCGGCACCACCTTGGAGGTCAAAATGTTATACTTGTTACATGCTACGGGAGACGAACGGGTGCCGCTATAAGGAGCTTCGCCCCTAAAAGCAAGAACGCCGTGGTTGCCGCGTCGCTGAGAAGTTAGGTCGTCTCGCAATGCCCCCGAGGAGTACTTTTGGTCGCTCAAATATCACCGTTTCTCGTGACCGTTGCCTAAGCTAGTGACCGACAAATGGCTCCATTCGTCGCATTGAATGTAACGCCATGTACCAACGTATTCCCGATGAATTTAGTTACAGTTTAAATTTAAGTCAACGCACGCTATGACGATGCGACCAAGTGCGTGTTGCTCACTATTGCACGAAGTGACACTAGCACTTGTTTTACGCTTACTTGACTGATTATACACGTTTACTTATATCACTTTTGAAGCAACGAAGCTTGCCAAAATGTTTATGAAGAAAAAAAAAATGGTACATAGGTTCCTAAAGTGTGTTGTTAAGGTGTTTCTAATTTAAATCTGCTAATTATTAACGTTTTCTGCTTACTATATATTGACACCCACAAATTGCAATAAAATACCACGTGACCTGCCCGATTGTGCGCCTATAGGCGCGCCCTGATTGCACTGCAGAGCGTGATTGCAGGGGTATGCTTGCCTCGCGACGATTCATCGCAGCGATAAGCAGACGCAGCTGTTATCACTTATGTTGCCGCTAGCAAAACGAGCTTCATCGCACAGCCATCATCATCGTTCTTCTGCTGTCGAAGCAGCACAACCGGCCAAATACTGCGGTCGTTTCCATGTTTGGGAGCACCGCAATCACGAAGGTAATGAGGAAGAACGAGACAGAAGCCAGGGACGTTAACCACGCACATGCCAGGTTGCCTACCCTACACTGGGAGAATAAGAAAGGAGAGTATAAAGATGACAGAAAAAGAGGAGAGAGAAGAGAAAGAGGCGAGAAAATTGGCACTATTGCAAAAGTAAAAGGCCGACACGTACAACCGTAGTCCTCATAAAGCGCAAGAGGGCTTTGACTGCCTCGTGAACTGACGACAGACAAAGACGGTGCTCCAGCAGCGTCTGCACAGAGAGTGGCCAATTGTCCAATTGCCGCAACGCGTCAGAACGTGTTCGTCTCTCGGAGGCAAATGAAGGGCAATGTCATAGCAGGTGATCGACCTCTTTTTCGTTTTCGGTAGACCTCGCATGCTGCTCTGTTGGTAACTCCAATTAAAGTTGTATACATCATCGTGAGGGCAGCTGCCAACCTAGGCTGACATCATGGAGAAGCTACACGTCGACGAAGTTCGTATTGAGGTCAAAGTTCAATGTTGAGGGGTTTTTAGTGTGTGTGTGTGTGTGTGTGTGTGTGTGTGTGTGTGTGTGCGTGTGCGTGCGTGCGTGCGTGTGTGTGTGTGTGTGTGTGTGTGTGTGTGTGTGTGTGTGTGTGTGTGTGTGCGTGTGTGTGTGTGTGTGTGTTTGTGTGGAGTCTCGTATGCCTTATGCTTGTGGTGTTTCACTGCAGCAGACATAAGTACGTGCCAGATAACGATGCGGCCTTGCAGGGTCTATCCTTGACAGAAGAATCGGAAAGGTGTGCTCCTTGGTGAAATGAGCGAGCCTCGTTGTTAACGGAATCATTCCCATCGATCCCAGACTGATGAGGTGTACAGTGAAAATTAATCTCGTAGCCTGTTTCTTTGATTTGGTGATGAAGCTTGCCGATTTCGTACGCGAGCTGCTCGTGGCAACCTTGTCGCAGAACTGACTACATGCACTGTAAGGCTGGTTGCAAGTCTGGAAACACTGCCCATTTGATTGGTCTGTTGAATGCAGGGTACTGTGGGGCACCAAGCAGAGCAGCAAGTTAAGCCACCGTAGACCTTGTGACCTGTAACAGTTTGATTCACAGCGTTCTTCCTCGAGCTGGTATAGCCCTCGTACTGCCAAAACTAGACACTGAGATCGAACCATCATTGAATCAGTGCACGTAGTTGCGGCAAATCTCGAGCAAGATAAGCAGGCTGAGTTGCTTTAGTGCTGGCGAATTCGAATTTTAATTCTTCTGCAGCTCTTTAATTGCAATACCTACTTGCGGAATTTTCAGGCACCACGGAGGATACAGCGGCTTCTCCGCAGGCGTATAACCTGACGTAAAGATGCACAATGTGCACAGAAAGGTTGCACTAAATGTCATACGGGGCCTTTCAGTAACGAGGCTTACCGAAATCACGGAGCCCATAACTGCGCAAGTGGGGGCTTCTCACCTCGTATTTTTCCAGTATCTTCTGGTAAGTCCGAAAAGACTAATACAAAACATATATCCAGTTAGAAACTGTAAATTTTTTGTATGCGGAAAGGCAAAATTTCCATTCGAATTTTTCTGAGATTTACTGTTTTGGAAGTTAATTATTTAAAAATACTTAATTATCCAATGAGAAAAAAAATGCGATACACTTCATGCAATAGTCGCAAACATCCATTTGACCAATTTCGTAAATCGTGCAGGAATACTTTTAAACTCTGGCTACAAAAAGGCGGCGTACCCTGTATAAGGACGCTGTGCTTTGTGTCCGGATGATATAGTCAAACTAAACGAGACAACGGCAATGGAATAAATAAAGTGATATTTTAAATCCGAAGCATTTCTTAGCGAACTTCGGCGACTTTGAGCGTCGCTATCTATCTATCTATCTATCTATCTATCTATCTATCTATCTATCTATCTATCTATCTATCTATCTATCTATCTATCTATCTAGCCGGCTACGACATTTAGCTCTCCTGGCCGTCTCGATCATGGTATTGATACCAAATTTGGTATGGCATAAGATGGCTGTATGAAGAACATATTTGGCTAGTGATAACATGAAAATCATGACATATATGTCATGAATGTCATGATTTACATTTCTTGGTCCTGCAGCTCTTGTGGTGGTTTCGTTCACACAGCATGTTGAGAAACTGGTATCGTATGGCATGATGGCATGGCAAACACAAGCGACAGACCCTGACATCAAAATCATGACATGCGTGTCATGTAACAACATGACTATATGCCGCGCTCAAGATGCGCTCGTGGCCGTTTCGCTAGCATCACATATACCAAAATTGATATTACAGTAGCTGAATGAATGATTAAGGTATGTGACTGGTGCAAACATGATAATCATGAGATGCGTGTCATGGGAGAATATGACTACATGTCACAGTCAAGGCGCCAATACATTTCGACGTGACCCAGTGCGCGTGCTCGCCGGCTCTCATTTCGACGCGTCCCGCCGGCGTTGCGACGCCAGGCGCCGGTTCTGCCGTATACTCGCAGGCGCGCGCCGCGCTGCGTTGCTTTGACGCATGCGCGTTTGAGCGCGTCTGGCGCCCCTCCGTCACGAAAAGAGGGAGACGCAGAGTTGTCTGGGTAACGCATCGGTGCAAAATGCAGCATGTCGCATTTCGCACCAGTTACCGTCGGGCCACGCCGACAGACGCTGGTCGCGCCAGTCGTGCCTAGCGTCACACTATTGAGTGCTCGCGTTTTGCTAACGTAGCGTCGCTGTGCCCAGCGTGCACGCGCGTCAACACTACATTGTAATATATTGGGCCCTTCATGATGCACTCGCGGCCATTTTGCTAGCTCCACATATACCAAATTTGGTGTTACGTGACGTAAATGGATGGCGAAATATATGACTGGTGCCAACATGATAATCCTGACACTCGTGTCATGTAAGAACATGACAACATACCACGCTCATAGCGTGCTCGCGGTTGTTTTGCTAGTGCCACATATAATAAATTTGGTATCACGTGACGTGAATAGATACGAAGGTAAACGACGCATCCAAGCATAATAATCATGACACGGAAGTCATGCACGGCATCATTTACCTCCACCTCGTAATTTTTCGCTGATTTGAAAATGACATATCAACCTGTCTCATTCGTGCTTCGCATATCATCGATTCTCCCTCTACGTCGGATCTGCCAATTTTTTTTTCTGTCAAATATATAGTCACAAAGCAAAGCAAGCCAAGCTACGTGTTCAAGCCAGTGTAATATAAAAAATGCACAAAGTGTGAAGAGAATGAATGCCACGGGGGAGAATGCCTTCCTCAAAAATGTTCTGCAACTGTGGCTTTGCCTCACTAATACCCTTAATGCAGTGAACGCAATGTGCTTTGCAAGGCTCACAATGAACAGGCAGGATTTTTGTTGCTTCTCTTGGCTACCACGAAAGATAAATATTATCACAAATAAAACTCATACTGTAACGAACCTTGTGCCGTCGTATTGAACATGAAAATTTTACCCAAAAACTGACAGCGTGGGTAACGAACGAGAGCACTAAATAATTGTAAACTTGTGCGTTGTTGCCGATTCTGTTCGGCAGCATGGACCCATTGAGTACTTCTGTGGCTTTAGCTTTCAGCAGATTTCTCGCTAAATAGGGCGTACATTCTTTGGAGACCAAACATCGTAATAAGTTACCTCGCACGGCAAAAACAAAAAAGAATTTGGAGCACACTACGTTCGCACAAGCATAATGCCCGAAGTGCCGTCTAAACAGAACTGGGCCAGTTCAGCGATAGCAGCTCTCTAATGCTTGTATTGTTAAGCTGAATAGCCCTAAAATGTACTTTGAGTATTCCACGGCAACCTAAAATTACGTGCTCCACAACATAACTTTCGTATTATGACATTAACATCGTTTAGTGAGCTTTGCAGCACCCCCCCATGTAGACGGGTCACACGGGATATTCCGGTCATGTACTTAAGGTACAAATATTTGCTTCTGTTGCTACTCGGTGTTAAACTGATACGACAGAGTTGCAAATCCTCCAAAAATCTGCATTATCTGGCACACGCAAAAAATCAGGGCACGAAAGTAGAGCTGTTTTGTTTGTTATTTGAGACATTATTTAGGCGAAGCTGGTGTTACCTTTTGAATTAGCGTTGTACATTCAGAAGCACATAAAAAAGAAAATTTGAGAGTACACAGAAATACGGGTGTACAAAAATAAGGTCTCCGAAAGTGTACCACTCACATGCGTATTCGTATACGCCGTTTTCCAGAAATTGATGATCTCTCGACGGCAGGTTTGCCCGAAATCAGCCGTTTGTGCTGCGGCACTCTTATCTTTTATCGACATTACTTATCAGACTTGTCACATCAATGGTCATATCGACTGTTATATCGGTGGTCATGTCAATGGTCCGTATCGATGTTCTCAACGACGTTCATGTGGGTGGTCACAACGATGGTCTCAACAATGGTCATATGGATGGTCATAATGACGTTATTGATGCTACTTGTCCTATAAACTTATGGCCGTCCTCATTGCCTCTATCAACAAAAGTGTTTCAGTGCTAAACAAGTGAATGAATATGCGATTCTCAGTATGGAGGAAAAAAACAGTTCACCGGGGCATTGTGCGATGCGATACGAAAAAAAAAAAGCACCTCAGGGGCACGTGCGCCAAACTTCCTGCCCAAATTTTCTCGGTAGAATGAGAGTCTGGAACTTTTTCCCTCGTTTATTCCTTCATTAATTCATTAAATTAGTGCGACGATTTCAGTTGCATTGATTGGTCTTTTACCTCGTCTCCGGCGACTCAGAAACAGAACATGAAGAACACATAATACTGACGTGAAAGAAATCCTAAATCATGCATGCAGTGCTTATCTTTCATAAACGTCCCGCGTGTTCTCCTTCATCGCTCACAGAATTCATTTCGCTACTGAAAGAAGTACACAATGCACCCTTGAAGACGTTCTCAGAGCGAGTACGTGTGGCCATGCTTTCTACATTCTCATTCAGCCGATAGCCATCTATCACTACCAATAGTAATTCAGAAGAGCCGCCATAGTTAAGCTCCAGAAACAAAAAGCACCCCTCTGCATAATACGAAATATTAACCTTATAAAGGCCTACAGTGCCTGTACAGTGCTCTTCGATCTTCTTGAATAGAGGGTTCTCAAAAACATTTCTGAGCTCTTTGGCAGATATTTTTTCCCTTGTAGCACTCAGTAAGCATACTATTCCTGCTGTATAATTTTACTGGGTCATCGGATTATTACCCATATCTACCGAAAGGCATCTGGAAAGTTTAACGTTCCCCCTTGAACTTTTTTGGGCGTGACAGTTGTGCTCCTTTGAAGTTAGCAAATTCCATATGTTTTAACGCTAACATTCACACCGACTCGGATAATAAAGGATAACATTTCTTTTCATATTGCATACAATACCTTTAACAGATATACATGACGAGAATAAATTTCAGTGCTAAAATATTTGTAAAAATGAAATTCAGTCGTTCACATTGTGAACAACTGCTAATAAACTATTCTGTGATGAATTTCTTAGACTTCATAAGTAATCACGATTACTTGAGTTTCGAGATGCAGGCGTAACACCTGCGTCCACCAGTACGTATACTGGTTTACGAACTACTTGGTTACAATAAAGAAGAAGTGAAATAGAAGTCAGTGTTGTCAATGTGGGACAATGAGTAGCTAATGCGGCTTCTACGGGTTTAAACGTCTCTTTCAAACATGGACGTGTGCCTTCGAAACGTTATTTATTTAAATATATTTTTCTTCTAAATGCAATCTTAGCTCTTTAGTTGCTAGAGACCAACATAGAAACTCATTTCTATAGATCATAATGTCACTCGCATATGTTTAAAAAGATTCTAGCAGACGATATTTTAGTTGATTAATTTTGCCAACCACGTGTCTTATCATGCAACACGCAGACATCACACAACGAGCAACTCTGGTCGACCACCTTAGGATAAACACTAATAATGAATCAGCTATTAATTCCAGCCTCTAAATCTACCTTTTCCGGTCAATAAACTGCGTTCGAGATGCGGCGTGGCTTGAGTTCCACACTGAAAGAGTTTACGGTTACCACTTGTCTCAGTTTTTCTTCCCCTTTGCACATACTGTCGCTCACACACCGTCATTAAAGTGTCGTGTGTGATCACACCCCTTCGATGTTTCTCCTTAGAAGCCGCATCACAAACATGCACATTAAATGAACTTGGTCGGATATACCGATGCAGTTTTCTGTAATTTTAGTGTTTTCATCGAACGTCTGCACGAAATATCGCCGTGAACTCCAATAATACACTTTCTGAAAGGCACCACTTCTCCTTAATTTGCTTCTGTCCAACGAGTGTTCTCGGTCTCGAGACTGTTGACAACTGGCTAGCCTCCTTATTTATTGCCTGTCTTGTGTCTCGGTCATCGCTTACCTGCAGACTGCGAGGTTGTTGTTCGGTGGCGCGAATAATGGTCTTGCCGGTGCACGGAAACGATAAGCTCTAATGCGTTCTTAGCACACTTTGCTATGTAAGGGTTAAATTGGAAGCGGCCCTATGTCATCTAGTTTGCTTCATCTTTGTTGCTAGTACCTCATGCAGCACTAAAGTACTAAGCAAAAAAAGATTGGGATTTCCACATAAAGCACGTTGGCCACGTTAATTCCTGCAGGTAGTAAAAGGAGGTCGTTAACCAGAATTGAGATATTCACCCGCGGAGTAAAATTTATCGTCTCATCGGACATCAAAAATACAATTCATTGTGCAAATGTCTTAGCAGACACCATTGGTGCTACGTAAATGCTAATAATTCAAATATTCAACCGCGAAGTAACTTTTGATTGTCTTATCGGAAATTAAAAACAAAATTCCTTGCGCAAATACCATAGCAGACGCAACTGGTGCAACGTAGGCGCTAAGTGTTTGCCAACCATAGAGAGACTGCAGCAGATCAGCCCATTAAACTTGAAGTGCTCATTCGGGGAATCAACAAGGATAGGTTCTAAGGGACCACTCAACACGGAAAGAAATTAGGTTAGTCCGATGGCGTCTTGATATCTAACCCTCCTGTACTCAGCTTTGTTGTAGCAGATGAAGAAAATGTACCGATAAAGATCACCGAACATATGCTATATACTATGACATACTTCTATATACTGCGATAAGAATGAGGTTAACGGCTGGCTTTTCAGTGTTTTCCTCCCCGTAAATGCAGCTCGCAAGAAGCATCAACACCTTCACTTATCTGGTTATATGATCGACTCCCGTAGGAAAGTTTGAACACTCCTGCCCTCTCTTTTTTTTCTCCTTCTTCCTAATGCTTCTCACGGTTCCCCGTAAGATACAACTCTCAGTAAAGTAATGGGTTACAACAGTTGTATTTGCACTCACTATAATTTTATTTATTTATTTGTTTAGTTATTTTTATTACTATTTATTTATTGAGTTGTCGGTGCTGAACAACCCGTATCACTGCCGAATTTTGTTTATTTATTTATGTAAGTGTTCATTAGTTCTTTAAACATACCCTTAAAGGCCCTCACTAGTAGGGTATTACATAGGGGAGCAGATAAAAAAAAAAGATACAATGCAATGTATACACTACAAGCATCAAAAATTGCAAACAAAACAAGACTTACCTAGACATAATAAAAAAGGCCACAGAGTAACTCAATACAGATTGGAAATATTGGAAAATATATATAAAACGCAATGCAAAATAACATAATAACGTTAAAATACAGCACAAAACATATAAAGGTTCAAAGAGAACAGAGCACAACACTATACCTACACCTCATTATCAAATTTTTTAAAGTTCATTGAACTTTACTATGTTATTTTCTATGGCAGCATTTAGAGGCAGCAGGTACTCTTGTATGACGAAATAACAAAATTAAATATGACATGCGATGCATTTGATCTTGAGAGGAATGCGAGGTTCTCGTGTTATCAGCATGACGCAAACCCGAGCACCTTGTTTTTGATGTTTTTTTTTTACCGCAGGCGTATTTTTTTTTTTGCTAGTTCATCTATCGGTACACACATTAAAGCCAACTGACAAAACCGTTTTCGTATGATGCGGGATGACTGTGAAAACTCTTCCTCGGAAGGATGCTTCCTGTTACCCCAGTCAACGCTGGCTTTTCCTACGGCTGTCGCCCCGGGGCAAAGCATATACACAAGCTATGGGTTTAACGCTGCCAGCTTAGGAACGCTCAAACTGGTCGTAACACGTTCGCTCTATCCTCGTATCTGAGAGCATATGTCAAATTCCCGGCTAACTTCTCAGTGTCCTTCCATCACCATTCGCCTTTTACCCTTGCCTTTCTCTCTCCCTCTATTTTTTAACCCTTTAGCAAGTGCCGAAGTGAATAAACGGTGCGTAAGGGTAAGTCCATGTCTCTTATAGGTTGTATGGCAGCAACGGTGCCGGTAGCTAAATTGAATTTCTAGACACTCTTTTTTTGCTTTCACGTCGTCTTCTTCATGGTGCGATCCCGAAGGCCTTTTCTTGGAGAGGCTCCTTGTTGTGACACGCTTGACGTCATGTCCTTCATGTTGCTTAAATTGCGTTTCGCGAGGCCCCTTCCACGAGCCCCTATCCTCCATTTCAACATATTTAAAGCTATATATAAAGCGCACCGAAACGATACCGCCTGGCAAGTTCGGGGTGCGTATTGACTGATGCAACACGAAATTCGACATTGAAATTTGGCATCCATACCAAGGTCTCCAAATGTAGAAGGGGTGAGGATGAATGTTCGTTATTGGCAGAGATTTTGCTAACGATCACGTTTAGTGGTAATAACTAGCACTAAATGTTCTTACGCGAATTTCTCGAAAGAGGCACTCCTTCGTTAAGCGACACTTATCTGTCACATGACGTTAGAATACGCCCCGGCAAATGGCATAGCAGAAGCAGGTTTTGCGTCCTTCGAACAAAGTAAAAACTGTAAACTATGTGATTCTCGCCCAACGTAATTAGTGTTTGGTTAATGTGATGAATGCTTCAAGTACTAAAAGAAGCCGCGCTCTTTCCCTACTATGAAATTCGGTTATTTATTACTATTTTGTGCCTTGTAACACATAACGAAGCGATGATTACACACTGTCAACTACATGGCATCAACATGCTCTGCTCTGCTTTATCAACAAATTCTGCTTTCTCAGTATTTTTTCATCCCAACTTGAAAATGAGTGGTTAAGAAATGTCCGCTACTTGTTAAAAAAAATTTAAACGACGTTCAAGTACCAGTTCAGTTAAGTCTTGGCCTTACTAACCCTCCTTATTTTAAAAAAGAAATAAGGTGCTTCATTTCTTTCCTGCCTCATTGGCTGCCGTGAAGACAATAAGACATTTCCCAAATGACCCAACTCATTGTAAAAGAGCTCTAAACGGCCATTACGTCAGCAATGGCTTCTTCAAATTTAAAGGAAACGTCCGCCGTTTTAAAGCCAGCCTTTTCCCCTTTCTGCCCACGACGTATGCTTCTGTACAGTCGACAGCAAATTAGTTCCTTCAAACGTTAAGATGCCGGTTCCATTTGATGTAAAGCCCGTGTACTCGTGCGCCACTGAAGTCACATCTCTTCATGTTGCTCTTGTTAGCGTTGCCGTTGCTGTCATATTTCCTATTGGTATACCGTTGTGTATTTCGCTGTTCTTGCTGTTGTTGTTAGGTGGCCCGACGCAGCGCAAATCGCTACCGCTTCTCTCGCGCTGCCAACAGCTAAGAGTGACAGACACGACGGCTTCCAGAGCGCCGTTTGTCTGGGCTGCCACTGAGTACACGGCAAATATAGGAAGCGTCGAAAGGGGGATGGTTCGTAACTCGGTATTGTTTTCTCAGGAGCGGAAATGGCTGTCACGGGATCACCCAGCGTGGGCGCCCATTGATCTCGTGTACAGCCCACTGAAAGCCGGAAGGAAGGAAGGAAGGAAGGAAGGAAGGCTTGGAAAACGGGGGCCGTTACAAAAACACAGCAGAACACCTCGTGTGGGTGAATCTTCGTTTCTTTTTTTTTGCGACGAGAAACACTACATGAGAACTGTGGAAGGCAATTGAGAAAAGCTCAGAAGGGCCATACGAAGAAAGAGGGTGTCGATTTGGCTTTCACACAGTAGCTTATATGAAGTACAGTGCAATCACCACTTAGCCCTAAGAATAAAAAGCAAAGTCAGAACGTTGTTCAAAAGGTTCTAGCGAGCTAGTAGTACCTGACATCCTGAACAATTAATCTGAATTTGTGGGACGTGTGCCGCAAACTTTAATTATGTGCATCCTTATTCCGCAAAATGCAATATGCAAAACCTTTTCTTGAACATTTTCGTTTAGTGTGAAATATTTACTGGTTGACCAAACCTGGCATTTTTTCTTAGTCACTAATGGTCCTGCATTATTCAATGTCATTTTCAAGCGGTCGTTCATCATCTTTCATCATTGGTGGTTCCTCTTTGTAAAATCACTCATTTGCAATTATATTCGTATTGTAAGATTGGAAGTAAAAAGCATGATGTAAATTTGTTTACGGAGTAGACATACATATACACATTACATTTCTGATCAGTCAGTAGTATTTGTGTACCCCAATTTTACATATACATACTTTTGTAATGCGAATAAAAAGTTGGCTTTATATAAATGCAAGTGTGCCTTTGTGACTTTTAGTTGCAGGGTAATAAGAACTCGTTTTATTTTATTAGTATTTGTCGAACAAGTTCTTGCGTTCTCGGAATCTATCAGTGAAGTAAATCGTTACACATACAAAATTTTGATCATCTATGAGTAGAGCCAGAAGTGTTCAGACACGCCTATTTCAAGCTTACTGATGCCATAATTTCACTAATTGATTTTATTACTGCCGTTAGTTTTACTACTTAAACTTATACTTCATTACACTAAAATAAGTGATACTTCGTATGGGCGCCATGTTATCTTACAATGAAACATTAGCCAGTTGGTCAATGCAACTCAAAAGATGTCTCTATTTTCAGTTGCCAAACGTGCCTGCTTCTACATTCTCAGTTGGTAGAGAAGCAAATATATTTTTTTTTCTTTCGCGTGGCCAAGTTATCAACAAAAAAAATCCTGGATTCCGCACATTTCACGCACGTTCGCGCTTATAAAAATTCTTCCTGCAATAACGGCGACTGGTCGATTGTGAAGCAACATTTAATACGTTAACAGCCATCGCTCGAATAAGTGGATTGCAACAACGATTTGCCCGAATATACGACGTACATACTCGCTGCAGCCGGGCTTCATGCCATGTGGTCGACGTCGTCATGACAACGACTGGGATGAGGACGCTTAGAAGCTTGCGTTGGCAATTTCAAGTAGGTTAAGAGAATGCGGCTTTGGAGCGAAGCTAAGATGAATACATTAATATTGCAGGGGGAAGACTTTACCGAGCGGCCAGAAAAACGGCAAGCTGTTATTAATGTGGGAGGGGGGGGGGCGTTTTGCCGGGAAGCCGTAATGCTCGATATTGATGGTTTCTTCTTCTAGTCCTCTTATTTATGCCTATTTTGCTGTTCTCTTGCCTGTAAGTGTGTCGTGGAACCAAAATAGAATAAAGACTGTTTGGATAATTGAAGTTTCTTTTAAGACGATTCTTTTATTTTGAGATATTTGCGCAAAGCACGTGTTTTGCAATATGATCAAAGGAGTGCACTTAACACACGCAGCCAACTGTATTGTAGTTTCAATAGCAATAAAATCGAAGATTTTTTGTTCATTATTCAACACGTGAAGTTATCCGCAGCCTTCTCGTTCAATGTGACTTCGCTAAAGGTCTGATATAGTTTGAGTGCTTGACTAATCTCTCAAAGGTCGCGAGATCAAATCTCAGCCACCCCTGCAGCACTGTTTTGATGAAGTTTAAATGCTAGAGGTCCGCGTACTTAGATTTAGGTGCGCGATAGAAAACGCCACGTGGTTGAAGCTTTCAGATTTGCCTTTACGACGTTTCTCTTAACCGTATCGTGGTTTTGGGGCGTCAATCTTGAGAAATTATTACACCATGGTGACTTTATTGAGTGCGTTATGGCAATAGCAATTATATATATACTCCGATTTCGCCACCGGCGTCGGTGTCGTCGTCAACATCGGCGTCGCAAGCACTCACCCCATATGAATACAAATCTATGTATGTGTAAACGCAAGAAAGAAAAATAATTGAGAAAAAGACTTCGGCACGCGGAATCGATGGTGAAACCTCCGAATCGTGAATGCGAGGCGTTAACCACGGAGTCACGGAGAAGCACCTCCTCTAACGTTCAAGCGGCAAGCTATTTATATTTACCACTTACCGCTGTTGACGGACATCTCGGAAAGAACTATCGTGTTTTCGGCATCACCAGAAAGATGACGCATATGAGCGCCAGCCGCCACATCATCTCGACACGGCGGCGGGCGCCCTCATTTCCCACGCGTACTTTTTACCTCGCGGAGAGGAAAGGGTCGACGCTCACTCGCGTGCCCTTTTCTCGTGCTGGGGAGGTTCGTGCGTCTTGGCTGGCGTTCGGCTTTCACTGGAACGAGTCTATTGTAGTTACCGCGCACACAAAGGTCACTGCAATCATTGCACCATCTCCGTCTGCGAAAAAGGCGCACTTTTCAGACACACCGAAGTAACAACTGAGACACTTATTCGCGTTCGTCAGTACCTGCGAGTACGTTTTGTGCGTCATTTGTGCGTGAGAAACGCGGGACACGTTTCGATCTGCTTGCTATTCTGTGCGTGACCTTTCAATTTGTTGTTCTCGCATTCATTGCTTCGCCTTTGCGGTAAAGCTGTCTTTTTTTTTTACCGAACACTCGGCTTACCAAAATGTAAATACAGGTGGTCACGAATTTCGGACACGGATCATGTGCCGGATACTTAACTCTCGTTATGCAGACCTATTCCTTGTATTTGTAAATAGTGGTAGGCACCGTCGACATACTAAGGCGCTTGTAGCGACGTCACCGCACGTAGGCTCCGCCCAGCCCAAAAGCTTACCGCCACCCTCTATGATCGCGTGATAACGGACACAGCAGCTGGAAAGCTGCCTCTGGGAACAACGCATCGGGGAGCCTCCCATGCGATGTCAGTAGGCACGTGATCACATAGGGAGTGGGGGGGGGGGCAATCTTTGGGCAGGGCGGAGCCTACGCACCGTGACGTCGCTACAAGTTCCGCAGTATTTCGATGGCACCTGCCGCTGTTTAGAAATATGTAATAAGTATCTGGAGGGTGCATGTTTTAAGAAATGCGTACGAAAATATTCTAAATTAAGAAAAGTATATTGGCTCGCTGCCTTAATAATTACATTTTGCTCAAGCGGCAGGCATCGTAAGATTAGTAGAGACACCTGTTATGGCAGTATTGGAAGAAATTAGATGATTCACTCTGCTTATTAGCGGAGTTAGATGGCCTGCTCAAAATGCGAAAATTATAGCCTTTCCTATTATAGCGATTCCCTTGCTGCTTTGGGAATTGCGAAAAGTGGCTGATAGTAAATTTAGCAGAGGAATTCAATCTGCCACACTTCGCGGCAAAGTAGCGTTAGACATGGGCACACTGAGTAGCCACCATAACTACTGTAAAATGACGCGAAATTCTTCCATGATATATCTTAAAACACTTTGAGTAAGCTGCGGAGTACTGCGCTGTATATTATAAGTGTTATTTATTAGCCACGCAGCTTATATTTGTCACTATAGCTGGCCTTTATGACAGGTACTCACGCCTAAATGTGCAGTACTATTGTACTGTATTGTAATACTACTGTACTAAATGTACAGTATAATTGGAATATTTCCATGCAGTTTTCATGAAGCCCTTGCCGAAAGCATGTGAATTTCATGTGTAAACCTGTGCGCATGCTTTAAATGTCTTCGCGTATGCGTTTATTTGGTGTTGAATGTTACGGAAAGCAGATGTACTGTATCACCACGCAGAACTATCCCATATAACTTACCGTAGTATGGACGTCCAAATTTCATTGATTTTATCCGTAATGATCTCAGTGATTCAGAGTTTGAGTTCCACTCCTTGACACATGCAAAGATAAACGACACAGAACCACTTGCATGTCATGTCAATTGTTTACTTCAGTTGAGAGGCTATGGCCTATGTTCTTGAAGCTGCAGTCCTTTTTGATAACACCGTGAGATGCTTCTCGTGTCAGAGAGGAATCACTGAGAGGAGGTGTTCGCCCACATCATATAGGATGCAAAAAATAGTGCACTTTGCCAGCCAAACGTTGTACAAATGTACCACCTACTGAGCTATTGAAGCTACCGCCCGAACAGCTGCGCTCTCTTCTCATAGCTGTGACTGTCAGTAGGCAACGCATAGTGCGATACGACTCGCCTTTTTCGGCAGTGAAGGTGACGCATGAGAGAAGAATCCACCGGCAGAAAAGAGCAGCGTTTTCTGTGGTAGGAACTGCAATGCGCTCATTCACCAACTCACTTGCCTCCAAGCACGTTCCATAATTAAGAACTAGCGCACCTGCGTCAGTCTGGAGAGAGAATTCGCAGGCAGGTGGTTTCTGTTTCGCAAGTTGTCTGGAAGTAATGAGGATGACCAACGTACAGAAGTACGCATAAGCTTCCAGGCCACGTCTGAAAAGTTCATGGTTACCGCGACCAAAGATACCGTGCGGAACATACGTGCCGAGTGTATTTCACAACTTTACCTGAGTACATAAAGTAGATGAGCACAAGAGGGTTGGGCAACCTAAAAGCTGGCCATAGTATTGGTAGACCAAAGTTGTTTTCTCGATTAAAACAGCTGGTGATTCTGAGTTTAACGCTTGATAAGATAGTGTTGAAGCGCAATTTATTCAAAACAAAGTAGGAACTTATAGTTGCTACACAATACAGTGCAATCATAATGACTATAAGATAGAGCAGATGTTTTACCAGATAATTAATTTACCTCTGTATCTTATCGCCCGTCCTTTAGCCACAAAGGTCGTTTATACTTAGCTTTACCAACTAGTAGCAGAAAATCACCGACAACCAGGCAGAAATCTTTGAAGAGCCTAGACAAGGTAATTACTTTCTCCCTATAGACTTTTGGAGCCTTCCATGCATTTGTCGCTTTTTTGTGCAAAACGATCCTAATGAAGCCCTAGGTAAGTCGCATGGGGATTCTTATTATGTGTTGATTATAAGGGAATTGTGAGTCTTCTATGACCAGTGGTAACTTTGCGTAGCCAGCAATTGTCATAAAATTATTGTTTTCTTCCACGCTTACAATATTTCATAGTTGTAGTTCAATAACACTTGCGGCAAACTCACACTTGCTCTCCATTTTGCAGCCTTTCAATTCAACTTCAAGATTTGTACGACTCTTTTTAACAACAATATTCTGCGAGATAAAAAAATGGAAGCCCTCAGGATGAGCGACTTAATATTGTCATTTTGAAGTTCACTAGTTCTGTTGTGAATTACACACCTGGATGAACAATGACAAAACTGTTAAGTCCACCTATAACGACAAATTACTTTGTTGTGTACAATAGTTTGTTTCAGGAACTAAGTAACTGTCGTTTATGCCAATAAATGACAGTGAGAAAGTATAGGAGCAATTTTTTTTCTTTTTTTTTGTCGCTCCAAAAGGTTATACATGTCGCTCCAAAAGGTTATAGCGTGTCAAAAAATGTCTGTTTGAGCTAAGGAGTTCACAATGAAAACATACTGTGAGCTTCACGGTGCATTATGCTGGCTAGATTTTATTTGTAATTTATATCTGTTTTGCACGAACTAAGATATTCTCCACAGACGACGTCCACAGACTACACAGACGTGCTACGGTTCAGACGTTCATACGGTTCAAAGAGTGTTCAGCCATCGGACAGGAGGAAGCTCTGCTATCTATACGCGAAAAATTCTAAACCAGTGGGAGCAGTGCGCGCTCTTCGATTATTTTCCTTCAATATTCCTCTACGTATCGCATCTCAGTATTCATGCAACATAAATTATCGGATTTGGCTATAAGATAAAATCTTCATTGCGCCTGATTTGCATATTAGCGGAACGGCAATAAATTATTACTGCTCCTGAGAGCACTAATCATGTCTTTGTAGAGATTCCTAGAAGTAAGTTATTTCATTATTGGGTCATCGACTTCGCTTAAATATGTTATTTATTTTCCCATCTGTCTTATGGAGTCTACTGTATGGAATAAATTATGGGGCTTGGTGGCGAAAGGGCGGGTGATAAGCTCCATTAGGCTGTGTTCACTATGGATGTAGCACCAAGCAGAGACTTGTAGGTTTGTATTTATATATCCTAGCTTTTATGGCTGGTGCCCAGTAGGCTCATGCTCAGTAGAAGGAAGTGGAAGGCCCGCTTGAGATGTGCCTGATGAAGCATTTTCCTTATCAAGCCTTCCACGTACGGAGTTCAAAACAAGTAGCACCACGTATCAAGAGAAAAAAGATTATTTTGATGGTAAGTAGTTTTGTGAAGTCCAGGAACACAACATCGATGCGTCAAAAAAAAAATTGCTGGTGCCACACCTCTTGTGAATCAGGTTCATGCGAAGCAGTCGGTGAGTAGTTGACTATGTTAGATCATTGTTACAAGGTCAATGAACATTTAACTATAAGTGTAGTAGTTGCGTGCCCATTGTAGGCTTACAAAAGTCGCCTTTACTGGCGTTTAATATGCAACTAACTTACGATATTACCTGTTAAGCGTTATGCTTTGTGTCCGAAAGTTTTATATTAAGATATTGCAACCATATATTAGAGAGTTTATATTTCAGAAATTGCACCACACTTGCGTGCTCTATTTTTTGTCTTTTTTTTCTTCAACGTGCTGACCAAAATTGTGGGTGTACGTGAACGCTTTTTCAGCGTTTTTTGTCAGCTCATTTTAGGGGCTTGTGCACTTTTTAGTGTTCAGTAAAATGTCAAAGTGAACGAAAATTGTCCCATGAGTTAGATGGGGCGTTTACGTAACTGGAACTAGAATTGGTAGTTTAGGCGTTTTTTTATTTTTAGCAGAAAAAGCAAATTTATTAGTGCAATACTTATGCATTGACAAACACAAAACGAAACGTAAGAAAACGTAACAAATCTTGCTTTCATTGCACGTTCACAATTTTAGTTCCACTTCTGCAAAGCCTTGGTTGCTAGATTTTGCATATCGCAATGCTGTGCGATTTTTACTTCTTAAGGATAAAATACATATAAAAAATTAGAAAACAAAAGACAGAAACACTCTATACAATTTCAGACAAATTGTAACCTGGAATGCAGCCTGTGTATTTCTTAAAATTATATGCACAATTATAACCACAGCATTTATTACTACTGCTGTACAGGCCAATCTCAATATCTATTTTTAAGCTCTCACCCCACCTCATATATACATACCACTTCTTTATAATTCGCAATTGTTCAGGTAGTAACCTCTAACGAGAATAGTCAAATCGCTAACGCTACGATCACTGAGGTGATGTTTAATCGGGGATAGAACTTGCACAAGGCAGGGCCGCAGAAGATGAACGATGCTGTCATTCGTGAGGAAGTTCTTGTGATAACGCTATCTCGTCATGTCAAGGCAGAGTCATTTAAGATATCGGATATATAATTATTGAAACTAACTCGTCAGTCACATAACAGCTCTGAGGAACAAAAAAAAGAAAAGGTGAGCCCTAAATGTTTTAGTACATTGAAACACCCCTTGTTTTGCTAGCCATGCATAAGTAATTTCTCTTTTGTGTAAGAAACATTTTAGTGGGTGAGTTGGTTCAAAGATATTATACGGTATTGAAGTGCGCGAAAAGACGAGTACACGAGAAACCATACATGAAAACATGCAGATCACCGTGACCTATGTTCGTGGTGTTCGGCATGGTTTTTTTTTTACTTGTACCGTCATCTTTTTGTGCAGTGTAATAACATTTATGGACACAAAAATACTTTTTTCTATCCACTACACGCACGTACAACCTTAAATATATTATCTTAGGTTTTACGTACTGCTTATAAGCGTGCAATGGACAAGGTCACATCTACACACACGTTTCCCTTCACCTCTCTCTCCTCCTTTAATCGTCTCACCCCTTCCCCCAGTGCAGGGTAGCAAACCGGATATGCGTCTGGTTGACCTCCCTGCCTTTCTTCCCTTCCTCCTCATTCCTATGTACAAAAATTTTATATCGTCATGAGACATGCCGTAGTGGAAGTCTCCGCGAATTTGGACCATCTGGTGCTCTTTATAGTGCGCTAACATCAACAACATAGCAAAGTACACGCGGCACTTCGCCTCTATCAAAATGCGATCGTCGCAGCCGGGGTCGAACCCGCGACTTTCAAGTCAGTAACCGAGCACAGTAACCACCACACCACTGCAGCGGACGTTCACCCAAGATGTCACATAGTATTTCCTGCCTATATATTTTTCGCTCTTTCTGGAACCCCGAATGAAGCTTCAAATGTGGGTTCTTCTGATTAACGTGCCTTTCCTTGGTCTTTTTCTCTCTCGTGTATGAAAACAAAATGCACCAGACAAGGTACCAGAAACTAAAAGAATGAAAAAAAAAATTGGGGGAACCTAAAGCTTCTCATTCAAGAGTTTAGCGTGATAACGATATTCCGTTCCTATAGTGCGCACTTAAGCATTTAGTATACAACATCTTTTCAAACTTGCTCTGCACCTATTGCATCGTCCTTAGGGTGCAGTAACGTGTGTGCCTTTTGTAGTAGGTGGCGGTGCTTCAAACTATGAAGTCATCAAGATAATTCCATGTTCTGACTACCGATGGCAGTGTACGCGTGAACCACGCATTATTGCGGCAATATTTCGTGTTGTATTGTGATGCATATATACAGGACACGTATGTTTGTAAAGCATGAAAGCTACTTTCACTGCATATCCGAACATAAGAAGGTATTTTCACTGCATTCACAGGCAGATGCGTGGCTGTGTGATATAGCACCCGCTTGCCATGCAAACGACCCAGTATAAATTCCCACTCAGACCCAGATTTTGTATTATTTATTTCATTAGCGTCTGTATTATTTTCTGGTCTCGCAAAAATGATGATTTTTTTTTGCTCACAACCATTGACGCCGACACCGACGCCGAAATTTCCGCTAAATGAGCTCGTTAACGCTATTGCTTTAACATAGAGGTTAAACTGCGCTCGCTCAACCAGGGCCATGGCTCCACTTTGGTTGCGCACCATTGAAACGGATCTCGCCTCGTTTTTTTTTTATTCTCACAAGTGCACTTATTTTGTGATATTCACTTCTCGACACTCATCTGTCTCAGTTACCCTATATATCAGGACCTTGATGTATATTATTAACCAATGCACCAAGACAGTGCAAGGCGCTAGTGCTGTGCAGCCCACATTACTGAAGTGGACCCTCACAACCACAAAACAAAATAAAAGCTATACCTAAAGTTCACCCACGTTTGAAGCCAACAACATTAATAAGAAAAGTGAACGTGCTCAGGGAAGTCAGCTTTAATGGCTTCGTGTCACAGGCCATCTGTGTAGAAGAGCTAAGGGATTGCTGCGTTGGTGCCTGCGATGATTTGGGAAGGCTCAGCCAAGGTTTTTACAAGACTGCAAACGAACACCAAGACGTTTCCCCGCCTAGTCTTTGGGGATTGTTATATTTGTAGCAGGTTTCACATCACGTCCTCCTCCTATGTCCTGGGCACTTGGTTACGCAGGAGAGCGCGGTGCTTAGGCCTCCCCTTATGCGTTGCTCAAGTTCACTTTCTTGTAGACTTCTTTTTTTTTTACCGTACTTCAAGGTCGGTAACATCAATCGAAACGTCGTTGAAGAAGCATAAAGAAACAGCTTATAGAGTTGTCATGAGAAGTTTGTGAAAAAAGAAAGCATCAAGTCAACACAATAACCCGTGATATAAGACTGACATCTACAGCTCAACATGGGATATGTATATGTAGGAAAAATTCTGTGGCAGTTTAGCAGTCAGTGCGAAAAAAATGCATAAGCAGTACATTCACGTGCCCCCATCTATACATTCATTCATTTTGGCTGCCTCCTCCCCCCTCACTAATACTAGAGATTGAATAGCCAAGAGAGTCCAACATATCATTCCGCTGATTACGCCTGTCCAAAACGATGGTTGTCACACATTTGAGCGTGACTGTAGAATGAACCTGGCCCTCTTTTTAGTTGTCCCGCTAGTAGGTCTACTGAAAGTTTATAAAAATTATATTCTGCATTTTACTTCAGTAGTATAATACAATTTATTGAAGCAGTATACGCTAGAGCAGTAAAAACGTTCTATGGAGAGGCTGTCACACTCCAGTTACTCGCTTTTCACACACACTATATAGGTTGGCAATGAAAATGCCATCGATAATGTTCAATAATTGGTGAGCACTATAGTCACAGTTACTATTTACCTTTGTGTATTCACTATCTCCTTCTGTAACCGTTTGTTCACTCTTCCGTCACTTCTCCAACAGAAAGACGAAAAATATTACTACAACCTTCTCAAATAAATTCAACGGAAGTGGCCTTTCATGAGCCACATTAACAGAGTGGTTCATAGGCACCTCCACCGTAGCTCAGTGGTAGAACATCGTATGCACCATTCGAAGGTCGCAAGTTCCAATCCTGCAAGTGGGAATTCCATTTTATTTGTTCACATTTACATTACAAGTGTTTCGAATAACATCACCTATACTTTCCTTGGCATTATTGTCTGTTAGTTCTCATTATTAGTGTTTCTAACAAAGAAAAACCAACACTTAATTTCACACTTCACTTCCTTCATATCGCGGGTCACATTCTAGCAGACTTGATGCCTTGAAAGGGTATACGAAGGAATATTGGTCAGCTGTCAGCGCGTAATAAGATCACGTAGTACGTGACACCAAACAGGCAAAAAGGGTGTTCCACGTTCGTCATAATGACAACAGGTGGCGTTGACTGACGCTCCCACGTTTATATGCACATATGTACCCTATAACATACTCGCACAGCGCAAGATTGCGAGCAGTTACGGCGTAACTACGGAAGAAGAGACAAGGACAGAAAAACTGCGCACTTTTTTTGTCCTTGTCTCTATTTCCGTAGTTATGCCGCAACTACTCGTAGTCTTGTGCTTTGAAAATATGTTAACTCTCAATCACCAACTAGCCCAAGCATCTGTCTTATCAAGTTATACCCTTTAAATTTGACCGGGAAATGACCGCCACCGTAGCTCAGTGGTAGAGCATCGGGCGCGTTATTCAAAAGACACAGGTTCCGATCCTGCCAGTGACAAGTTATCTTTTCGTCCCCTTTTCTTTCTTCACATGTATATTACAATTACTTCTGAGAACACGCGCTACACTTTCCGAGGCAATATTGTCTCATCTCAATATTATTCTAACAAAGAGCCCTTATATTTACATTTTCCTTCATTAACAACGAAGTTGTAACATTAGGAAAACACAGGAAGTATAGCTTACATCTTCTGGCTATTAAATGATCACACGCAGTCGAATAGCTAGACACGTGCCAGACGTGAAGCCACTTCCCAACGAATGCTGATTCTCGCGAACAACGTGTACTTGGTTATTATTATAAGTTCCCTGTTTCTGAACAAAAGTCTACGTGCAATGGTTGTTAGTATTGGAGCTGAGCGACAATCTAGCTCGCCTATTTCTTATGCGGTATTTCTTATTTCTTTTCGTTTAGTTCTTGTTGCACTTCGACTAAATAACTGGCAAAGCTGCAAGCAGGAAAATGATTGGCCAATGTCACCTTTTTTATCTTTTTATCTTTTATACACGCAATCACTGTGCGCCATCAGTTTTCAGTGTTAAGTGAGGATGAGTAAATACAACAGAAGCAAAACAGCATAAACCTTGAGGCGCGAAATGTCTGCCGCAGTGGCCGGAAATGAAATACGGTGGCACGCTCGATAAAGCGGCGTGTCTAAAACGAAAACGTGGGCTTTGCTGAAGCTTTGTGAGTTGCTTTTTTTTTACGAGCCTCTTCCATGAACACTGAAAGTTTGTTCCCTTCATTTTTGATGACTTTGCTGTGCTTTCCTTTTTATTTGATTTTTTTACTTCTAGCTCACGAACAGTAATCACGTACTTAGCTCTTCTCGCCTCTTCCGTTTAGCCCTGTACATTTTTTACATTGTAAATTTTGCCGCCATTTCCCGACTATCATTTTCAGCCTATCCTGTAGCCCTGCGTAAAGTAAAGGATTTTTGTATTTATTTCTACATACCGGACGCTCCTGGCACGACTTAATAAAGTATCACTGATGTGCAGAAACTCCCTTCATGCTGCGCTATGCGCGTTTCTTTGTATCAAGCAGTTTTTTTGTGTGGGTGCGTGTGTGTGTGTGTATGTATCGCTGACACTTCGGCTGCTGCTGCCTCAAAAGAGGGCGATGTTTTCATCTATCCGGATAGTTGCTGTCATTTGCTTCGCTCAAATTTCATCGACTCTAGGGAGCTTGAAAGCTGTTTATCACCAGATGCACTTCCCGAAGACTCTTTGACTAAGCGTTAGAGGCACGTATATAGGACTGCATGTTCCTAATACAAAATTAACGAAGCTATATCTCTTTGAAAGAAAAAAAAGGAAGTAGTTAGGTTCATTTAAGATTTGGTTATTAGCTGAAACGAACAACTTTCTGTTCGACTTGAAATGCAGTCCCCTCAATCTGGATCCATGGAATGAAAGGAGCACGTGTCGGCTCCCGTTCGAGCAAAAAAAACGTTTGTCGAGCATGGTTTGATTTATACTTGGACATTTTTTTAAGTGCTTATAATGGAAAGCTTAAGTACAGTCTTTTGATAATATAATTGCTTTAAGGAAGTGATATGGACCATTTCTAAATAGCAGTTGTAATGAAGAAGTAGTGGGTCATGCATAGCTCGGAAAACACATCATCAGTGCTAAGCACGAGATGCTCGCCCCGGACATTGTCGCTGCTTTCTCTGGCTAGGCCTACGCTCCTACCTCGTCTGAAATAACAGTTCTGACTGTCTCAATTCTTTATTATAAAGTTAAGAAAAAAAATTAGAACGAGGCTTAGTGCATTACTCAGCATCGGTACATGGATGCTTGTCCCAGCCTTCTCGGTGTTATTTAATATTATTAGTGCACATGTAAAACACGATCCGAAAATAAGATCTTTTATTCAGTTACAATGGTTTCAGCCCAACATTGTGTGATGAACTGTTTTACTGAACTATTTCGTAATAATCAATAAATATACAACCGTTAGGGTTTGCTCAATTCGCGCATTCTTTCTTTTAAATAAACCCCTTTATTTCACACTACTGCTTGCACCTTGGAGGCGCAAAATAACTTATTTAGGCCTTGATTTAAGCCACTGTGTTTACTGGCTGGAGTTTTTAACCAAAATTTCAGTATTATTTCACTAGGACTTGTAGGACCTTGCGTCGTTCACCAATCTTACGTGATATATTGAAGTCCTGATAACGACATTCTTAAAGTAAGGTGCTTCTTCGTTCTCCGATGATTGCACTCCCTTTAATTCCACATCAACTTAATTTACTACAAAAAGATTGGCGCCACAGTTCAAGGCTTTCTGCAATGGTATACCTGTAGCAGGAACAGGTAAATGTGTAAAAGACTTTACGCATATCTGCAGTCACGCGTTTCGTAGCGGTATTGAAATTTCGCAAGTGCTATACAAGAGGAACTTTTTTTAGACTTTATTCTTACAAGTAAACAACACCTGATCGTGAGACTAAAGCCATAAACGGCTTGTTTTTCGCGTTTCACTAACTACGATTGGTGACTCTACTTCGAAGTTTGTAGCAAAGCCTAGCACACCAAATAAATAACGCCTTCACGTTTGTTTAATTTTTTTTTCTGATAGAGTTCTGCATTGTAGCTAACCCCAGAAGCGAGTTGCCTTACGTAACAAGAATAATGGTCACGCATATAATTCAGCGATCTAGTGATCAAGAGACTCTTATAGGCCACGTATAACCATACGTAACCAGTCACGCCATTCACGCCATCGGACAAGAACCTCAATCGGCAGACAATCTCGTGAAAGCTCAAGTCTTGGGCGCCAAACAAATTAGGGAGGTGCGAGTAAATCCCCGCAAAAATGTTTTATCCATCGACGTAATACACCAGCCATCTATCCTATCTCTGTCCTGCATCAAGGACCTGTATGGCATTCAGGTATAATAAACTCGTATTCCACTGAGCAAGGACATGGTAGTTGGTGTAATATAGTATGTTGTTATCACCGTTCTTTGTGCCGATATTCCGATGGTGATCAAGGATGTAAGTGACTACACCAACGTAGTCAAAGTATCACGCTTGGGCAAGTCGCATTGCGTGAAGATTACATTCAGAAACGACACTTTGCCATCCCATGTCAAGGTAAATAAGACACTTTTGACACGTGGTTCCTTCAATTACACCAAAATCACTACGATGCCGCTAATGTCAGAAAAGGGGTGATGTGCGCAGAGTTTGCAAGAAAGTCGTACTTTGCCCCGATGTACGGATCCACAGAGGACCGAATCGTGCCGAACAACTATCCTGAAATGTTCCAACTGCCATTCATCACATGAAGCTTCATGAAGAGAATTTACTACATTGAATAAAGAATGAATGGTAATAAAACGGATGGTAAGGTATGACTCAACACACAAAGAAGCCGCTGATATTATCAGAAAGCGAAAACGACGTTCCCGGCAACGACGAAGGTCTAAGAATAATTCTGCCCAATCTGTATTATCAGGTAATACAGTGGACAACGTGACTTCTCTTTCCCCACAGCTACCACCACTGCCTCCACCACCACCACCACATATACGTATACCAACGCACTACATTCTGAGGAGTCCAAAAGACGCAGAGGGGAGAAAGGCGGCGGCGGATGTCGAGTGACCGTCCTTACCACCACGGCCCACCCACAGAGAGACGACACAAGATTCGACGAAAGATTTCCGTGACGAAGACCCGCATGTCGCCGCTGTGTTGAGGTCATTGGTTAGCACAATGCGCACATTCAACGCCAGATTGACATCCCATCAGCTCGAAGCGCAGTGCAAGATCTGGACACCCTGGAGCCAGTCCTTGCCAGCCTTATTTAACATGCGGTTTGATGTGTACGTCATCTAGGACAGTAGATGACCCGTTCTTTGTGACAATTCACAGTTTTATGAGATTCTGGGCATGCGCAGCACATGCTGATATGTGTGCTAGTGTATTTCTTTACCTCTCTTTCCTATACTCGATACCCTATGACTTTCGCTATGACTTTCGCATGTATACGTAAGTCATAGTCAATATCCCCTTTATAGTCAAAGTCAATATACCCCATGACTATCCTATGTACGATTGATTTAGTTGGCCCAACGAGAAAAACAAACCCCTTGCTATTCTCCCTTTTTCATCTTCTAAATATTGGCATACGTCATGTACATTCGTAAGGCACCACTTCTATTTCATTGTTGCTTTATCTTTGTTATACTAATGCAGAAGGTTGCTACATGACAGAAACCATCCAATACAATTGTCTGATACGACTAACTTTAAACAGGGCTACCACTCCCAATGACAGACAACAATCTATGAAAAAACTCAACGAAACGAAAATGAACGCCGCCAGAATTCTGAGGGAGCCGAGGCGGCGCGCACACAAAGGCTCCCTACAGCATTCTGATCGGCTACCGCCATCTCGGAAAAACAGCCGGAACTTCAGCAGCTGGGGTCTTGCCTCCGGGAGTCGTCGTCGCAAGAGCAGCCTCTGCGAAGCTTTGAGAACTACTTGAAATGCGCATATTTGACAAGAGGGGGCGCTTATGCTCACAACTGATTGGTGGCTACAATCAAGGTAATCAAGGTGCGATTGAAATTCAATCCTTAAACACATAGTGATAGTACTTAACTTTATGGCTAGGTGGTGTGAGCCACCACCCGAGATAAAAGGCACAGCCGGATACATCCATGCATCCATCCTAGGTTGTACGAAAATAATGCTGATAAATACGAGTAAGGCTAATCATGCGGACTCGTACGACATTTGCATTTCACCATCGATCACGCTGGTCATTTTGTCTGAGCATATTGCGGAATGGCGACAATGTTACCTTTATGTAATGCAGAGCATGTTATTCATTACAGACATCTTGGACTCCGTATTACCACTTTTTCGAAAGCCCAAGCAGTGCGATGTCTGTCATATTAGAGGCGAAATCGATAACAGTACAATCAATAAAAAAATAATAAATTTAGACTAAAAACTTGACCTAAAGACACTGCGGTAAAGGGTAACTGTAAATGTCTCTTCCAATAGGTACCCATTTAGGCACAATAAAAAGAATGTACTCAGAGGGTGCGTGAAACTAAACAATGTTACGACTGTGTCTAGAAATCACGAAGTTTCGGGTGTCTAATTTATTTGTGCACAGCTCATTCAACTGACTCACAGCAAATTATGCTGTCAAGTAAAATACCACTTACCTAAATGATGTTGCTTCTCAGTGATGCCAGCGATAACCACGCCAAAGTCAACCTATATACTTGAAATTATATTTCCACTTCCCATGCGACACCTTTTTTCATAGTCTTTCTATGGTATGTACGCTTTCAAAATAAATCTGTAAAAAAGTGATAGATCTATCCTTAAATATATAAAATTGTGTGCGCTATACGAAGTTTCGGGAAATCGCGGTTTCCAGCAGGTCTCGAAGATGTGCTCACACATACGCAAGTTGCTTTCCTTTTGTTGTTTCTTTTGGCACAAAACATGTTTAGTGTAAAACTGCGTTTGAACGTTCTTCATTTTCATCCTTAATTATCATTGAGGTCCCAAACAGTGCATGGGCCTTGTAAGTATCCGTAAACTTACATTCGATGAACCTAGCCATCTATTACATTCTCTATTACCTCCATGCTCACGCTAATCAATAAAAAAGCTGTTCGGAGAAAGGCAGCCTGTTTAGAGCAGCGGGAGAAAAATCTCTGAGTCATGTAAGACCGTTCGTGCTATGCTAGCGTTCAGAGCAGTTAACTTTAAACAGGACATCATACTACAACGTGCTACGTAAATTTTGTGGGGTGTGTTGTGGGGTTTGAAGAAAAGAAAACACGTTGTAGCAGGATGTCTCAATGTTGATGAATCTGGGGACCATTACCTGTCACCATTAGCCATATTGATGTGTCTGTTATGTCGTACCATTAGCAACAGGGATGTATCACTTAGGGATCAGAGGACCCTATAAAAGCTCAGTGTGTTGGCTAAGTAAACATAGCTGCCTCGTCGAGCCTACAGACAAGGCTGTCACTGAAATTGGTTCATAGGTAACGACTTCTGCAAAATTTAAGAATGAGGCTGATTAAAAGACGTTCTGCTATTTCTTGGCTACTAAGTTCACTCATGATCGTGCTTTGCGCGGGAACGTTTATGTACCAAGCTGGTTTACAAGTTGACAAGTACCTAGACTATAGTCACCAGTCTGTACCTACCGAAGTGAAGAGACAGTCACTCGTCTTCCCATCAGTGACGACCTGCACCAACAGCTGGTGAGTGAAAGTTAATATATGAACTTAAACAGCCACACTAAGGTAATTGAAGCATATTCGTTACAGTTTTGAGTCTATGAATATGCAGATATCTCGAAACTTTTTCATTCTTAGATTAGGGATAATTACCTGTGTTTTTTTTCAAACACTATTATTGCTGAATAGTGTCTTCACAAGATCTTGACAGTGCAGTCTACTATCACAAGGACACGGTAGCACTAACCGATAGTTATCTTATACTTAGACCACACTTCTTGTGTTTATTGTGTCAACCGACACTGGCTCAACTTTTAGAGTGACACAAGCTTTAACGCAATGTTTCTGATTTGCGGCTTTGTATTGGAAGAACAAAAGCACTGTAGGTTGAGAACATAGATCAGCATAATACAATCACCGAGATAACTCTTGCACAATTTGCTTTTATTTCAGGATTAATAAGAAGTCGGAAGCATGCCTCAAGACTCCTCGATTGTGCACTAAGTTTGGCCAGGTACGTTTCAGAATTTTGTTTGTAAAACTTGTCATGGAATACTAATTGTACGAACAAAATTAATATTTCCGAAATGCATTAACTTCCCTCCCCGTTTTCGAGGTGATGTAGTATTTGTTTGCGTTGGGTGTGTTTCTGATGGCCTCGTATTTAATAAATTACGATGTTAGTAAAATTCCTTTTGATCTTGCGATACGGTGCGTGATCCAAGCGTTAGATAGAAACCATTAGGTGGATTTTTCTGTACTACTGAAGTGTGAAGGAGCTCTCATCATATGCAAGCGCAATGCCTTCTTTCGTTCTTTCATACAGGAGGTTCTTTGGGGCATTTTTAGGGCCCAGTACGAACCAGAGATGCGTACTCTTGTCGGATATGAGCCAAGAGAAATTTTCGATTGCCGTATGGAATCGACAAGCTCCGAGTGCAAATCATTTAACTGCACCGAACAGTAAGTGTTCACTGAGCCATGTAAGACAGTTCGTGCTGTGCTAGCGTTCCAACATCTTCCGTAACGAAACAGATTGGCATGTCTTGATCAATGAATATACTTCAGGGCCAGAAATTAATCTGGGAATGTTCGCTGGCAACATACACCTACAATATATGCCCTTCTCTACTGAAACAACAGCAACGATGCAAATGATGCTCGCTTAAGTAACCTCCGCTAGAAATTCATCTGAATGGCTCTGAACTCACATCAGCTTTAAACGCTATACAGCACTTCAGCGTGACACAACAAATATTTAGATGTTGTCTTAAGAAGCTTCGCCAGTCAGAGGTAACATTAAACAAGGCGGAAAATAATAAATTGCCATTTTGTATTAATTGCCTGTGTTATTTTTTGTGCACTTTTATTGCCGAATAGTGTCTTCGCAAGATCTTGACAGTGCAGTCTACTATCGCAAGGACACGGTGGCACCAAGCGATAGTTATCCCATATTTAGACCACACCTCTTGAGTTTGTTGTGTCAACCGACACTGGCTCAACTTTTAGAGTGACACAAGCTTTAACGCAATGTTTCTGATTTGCGGCCCTGCTTTTCTACCTCACCACGGTGGTCTAGTGGCTGAGGTACTCGGCTGCTGACCCGCAGGTCGCGGGATCGAATCCCGGCTGTGGCGGCTGCAGTTCCAATGGAGGCGGAAATTTTGTAGGCCCGTGTGCTCAGATTTGGGTGCACGTTAAAGAACCCCAGGTGGTCAAAATTTCCAGAGCCCTCCACAACGGCGTCTCTCATCATCATATGGTGGTTTTGGGACGTTAAACCCCACATATCTATCTATCTATCTATCTATCTATCTATCTATCTATCTATCTATCTATCTATCTATCTATCTATCTATCTGATTTTCTGTTTCAGCATCAGAATCACCTTTCTACGCTTACCCATACTGCTTTGCTACACCTTAGACAGTAAGCTATACGGAGGGCATGATAACACGCTTGATAAGTGCAGCACCCCTTGGTTATACGGTGAGTGTTCTTTTTTTTTGTTCTCAGCATACGTAAGTTTTAATGAAATTACCTTACCACACATGTGAAATCAACTGCCGAAATTCAATGGCTGAGGTTGAACGGGCTGCATGATTTTTACACGCTTTTCATGGTGCATTGTGTCCGCGGCGAGAATGTTCCTGAGCTCTGGCTTAAAGTAGAACGCTGTGTATAAATTTGCAATCTTAGTTATACACACTTCTTAAAAGTTATGGCAAACGATAACAGTTACTAATGTCACAAAGTTACGCCAAACTTACGAGGGGCAGGTGCTTCGACGTGCTGTTCACCATGAGAACACTTTGTTGGAGTTCAAGATGTTGAAAAGTCAGGAAAAACACGAAGTCATAAAGGAGTGAACACAGCAGTACAAGCGCTGACTACCAATTTTATGGCTTCTTCGAAGAAAACTTTGTTATGTATAATCTTAGTTTCTGCGTTAGTTACATAAATGAAGAGAACGAGCAGTGGTTTCTCTACAATGTGTCGAGACGTCCACTCATGCGTCGAGGTGTATAATAACAATAATAACCTCCCATATAACATAGCATCGTGTATAGGTATAGTCACCCTTTTTTCTTATAGTACACCAGAAAAAGGTGTGCTCTTTTTATGTGTTTTTTTATGTTGAGATAACGGTGCTTATCCCAACTAGTACAGATAAATGCGTAATTTATGCACTGTTATGCACTGCGCTTGCATTTTATATGTCTAATACACTATTGAGTTTTCTTTTTTTTTCAAACTTGCTGATCAATACTATATTTTAATTCGACGCCAGATGTCACTTTCTTTGTACTTACATCTATTTTTCTGCACTTGCCATTGTTCTTTTATACGCTACACTCTTCTACTGTGACTGGCCGCCTCGTACAATGCCTCTGCGAGGGCTGTAAGGTTTTTCTAATTAAATAAATAAGTAAATAAATAAAAAGTTGTGTAGGCCTAGCTCAGCGTGCAATGGGTGCATTCACGAAGCTTCTCGCTTGTTGCTTTCTGCTTTTCAGCGCTCCCTTTAATAAGGATATCTCCGACTTCACAATTTATTGAAATCCGCTTCTGTGAAGAATTCCTAACGTTTTTTTTCTTTTTTTTCTGTACTTCTCAATCTTTTAGAACTACATATTCGCCTTCGATTTTTCGAGAAGAACACTCTACGGCTGGTGGCCTCGCTTCCACTCCCAGTGTTTGTGCAACAGCCGCAGCTCTGCAGACCCGAGCGCAACGCCGCCATTGCGCTGGTCGAGTGGAAGAGCTACGACATCGCTATCAAGCAGGTTGCACTCGAAAGCTACACCAAAAATATATAAGCAGTTCCTTTTTGTATTTCTTTTTTTGCCTTACTCATTATCAGACACATGCAGCACTATTATAAAATAAAGAAGAACGAAAATAGCTCACAAGTCAGTTCGTCTACCCTGGTGTTTCTAGGTTTTAGTTATCTACATTTAGCTCAATTGAAATGCAGGCTGACTGCGTACTTCAGTGAATGTATGACAAAGATGCAAGAATCTACGTCAGCGCGCGTCAAGAACTTGAGCACGCATCATGAAACCCCAAAATATTTTTGGGCACGCATTTTGTGATTCTATTGCATTCGGCTGCTACTGGGTAATTTTATCAAGGTGCAGAACAGTTTAAACTTCCTGGGAAGAAGCTGCTCTTATCTAAACACCACTCTTGACCTGTGTCAGCTCAGTGGTCAATCTGCTAAATTGCAAAATCTAGCAGCTGCCGGCAAGTTGCGTGGATTGAAGAGGGCCCCTGCACGGACAGAGGGTGCTTGTTAACGTAGGAACATTGCCTTGCGCTTGTAAAATCTACATATCATGCACGTCCCAACATATGGCGGAATTTTCTCAGAAAAGTGTTTGCAGTTCGCAAAATGTGTTTTCTTTTTTTTGCAAAGTGTGAATGTTTTTACCAAACCAGGGACCCACCAAAACTTTTTCAGCGTGCTCATAAAACGTTGCCGGTGAGAAATTGATGATACCGAGAACAAGTGAATGAAACCTTCAAGCACGGGACGTGGCCTAAGGCTTATAAGTAATTCACTAAGTCAGCTAGAAATCATTCCCTCTGCTCTCTAAAAATGATGCCATGAACTTCAGTAACAACGTCATAAGGTCTAACACAACGCTTATGGGCAGATTCAAACATCGTGAGCTGCATATTTACGGAGACCGCCGCGGTATGGCGCTACAGATCCAAGCGCTCACTTGAGAACACACGACAGTAAGCCACGTGCTCTAAGAGGAGGGAAAAAGTGCTGAAACTGCTGAATGGACTTATTTATTTTCACCCCCTTGTTACCCCAACCTCCGCGCTGTTTTTAGTGCTCTCGCTGGTACGAAAGTAAATAGAAAGTGCTTAAAAAGTGAAACGAATCCTTGTGATCTCGCTCGTACTTGACGGATGCTAAAAATGTTTGCGGTGGTCGATTCATGAGGCAGTAAACTCCTTCAAGTATTCTATTTCATCATTGCTTCGAAGAGTGTTTTAGGGCCTCTCTAAAACAAAAATTTGCAATCTAGAAAGATTGATCTAATACTTATATTTATATTGAGCAAGACAGCTTGGTTTTGCCTTCTATGATTGTATAAATGCCTAATCAGTTCTACTTAACCTTATTCGCAAATTTTCACCAATTGCAGCAAACAAAACGACGCCTTCCATCACCTTTCTATTCACGCTGTAAGGACTACAGCAGTGACGGGGTGAAACAAGAGTTCTACGGAATTGCATCGAAAGAGGTAATATGCATGCGTTCCTCTTTCACGACCATATCAGCCAGGCAGGAGTGACTAGAGTTAAATCACTTTCGCGTCTTAATATATATTTCATAACAACTCGAACGTTTTCCAAGCACTTTACAATCAATAATTTTGTAACTATGCGCAAATGTTCATCGCCAAGTGAACCTTTCATTGTGCAGCAAGAAAAGCCTGGGATTTCATGAATTTGTTGTCCTTAAATGCTTACATGCCTCGATTACACGGTTCACAACGGCATATTTATGATTCTAAATATACACATTTTTGCTGTTAATAGCGAAAAAAGTGCTGAATAAAAAAATATTTCGCTTCTGATATTCACATCAATAAACAAAAAAGGAAAATAACCGGGAAAAGCTATAGGCTGGTTAACCAGACGCACGTTCGGTTAGGTATCCCACACCTGATAAACGGCGAAGAGAGACACAGAGAAAAGAGTGAGATTGACAGAATCACGCGGTCATTTGTGGGAGTACATGAAGACTAGTCACACAAATCTTTAAAAATTAAGCAACTAGGTAACACTTTCGTTACCTACTGCGCGTTCGAGCCACATGTACGTGACCGTAGATCCATTATTGTAGAGAACGATCTTTAGTCCAGTCAGTTCAGAAGCAGACGGAGTTGGTATTACTTTGTGTACTAGCAACCACAGCCATACTAGACGTCCTGTTTCTTCTGTCCCGCACGAGTCGCATGTAGAGGTGTTCGCCCTTTCAATTCGGAACTATAGCATACACTTTTATGAACGCAACTATCATCTAAACGCGTAATAACAGCATCGCATCCGGTCGGAAAAGAGGCAGTCGTATAGTTAGTGTTTCACTGCCCCGCCACGGTGGTCTAGTGGCTAAGGTACTCGGCTACTGACCCGCATGTCGTGGGACCGAATCCCGGCTGCGGCGGCTGAATTTTCCGATGGCGGCAAAAATGTTCTAGGCCCGTCTGTTCAGATTTGGGTGCACGTTAAAGAACCCCAGATGCTCAAAACTTCTGGGACGTTAAACCCCAAATATCAATTAGTTGGTGTTTCACCGAAGGATCAAGTTAAAACATATTACGCTTTTGGAAGGCCCAAAAACATGTGTGAGATAAAAGAGTCAGCAAATCGAATTCCCCTTGCAGCATCAAACCTTCACAGGAGAGTGACGAATTTGCCTCAACATAAAAAATTGTGGTACATCCCTATGATATGCGAATCAGTATAACACACGAAAGTAAAACGAAAGTGTTTGTGAAACGAACACATGAAAGTGTCTTCACGGAAATAGAAGCCTGTTGCAGATAGATATAGGATGTCTATTGGTGTTTAGTGGCTGCATATACCCTTAAATATTGATGCACCCATGTTACCACCTGGTGGCACATCTTTTCCACCGTGACAACCAATGACTCACGACCGGTATATATACACTTGCCAGAGACACTGCATTGCACGCATTGGAGCATCACGCAAATCACACCTGAACCGCGCTGCAGGTGTTCACAAACCGCAAAAGTAAGACAATTTGGGTTTCAATCGCTTTTCAATTAAAGGTCCGCCGCAGCGAAAGAGCATCATTTGCGGCGCGGTGGCCGTATCGCGGATGTGCTTTGCATGTGGCGTCGTGCCGGTGAGCAGCGTCCTGCTGATAAGTCGGTTCGGCAATGATACGAGCATTTCGATCCCCCATGTATCGGTGTCTGTATGGCAACCATGCGATGCGCTTAACTTCACAAGCGCAATAGAGTGAGTTCTCAGCTTGAACCGGAAATGTGCGAAGGCCTCCCGCTTCCCCCGGGCCGTTGTTACGCCTGGGTGTCCACACCGAACGTCATGGCCTCTGCAAAGGCAATCTGTGTCAAGGCCAGCGAGCGAGCCCACCTGATGCTATTAACTCAACCACGCCATCAAGTGGCGGCGCCGGTCCGTCTTACCCAAAGCACGGCGAGCTCCCTCAGCCCACGGGACCGATGAAGCAAGCGGCGACATCCCATCTGGTGAGTCTTACGCATTGCGTAAGGACATCACTCGTCTTTGGGTGCAACCCAGCGCAGCAGCTCCGGATTTGAGGATCATAACGCAACCAAGCGGCGAGTCCCCATCGGGGGACTCTGACGCGACTCAGCGGCAGTTTTAATTGGACGTTGATGACGTAAAGGATCACCTGGGGCCTATAAAGACGCACGCCGCGCTTCGCCAAGCAGCCGACCTATGCGTCAGAGAGAAGACATCTCGGCTTTCCGAGTCCCTAAGCTGTCAGCCCCAGTGTCGAATAAGTAACACCTCTATTTCTATGCTGTACATAAATCTTGCCTTAACTCACCATCGTCTTGTCCGCTCGTCCATCAGCTCTGCACAGAAGCAGCCGCGAGCTGAGAAACACATAAAACCAAACAGCCAGTGACCTCGGCAGCGTCGCATTTTGGAGCAGTGGCACCTTCGGAACCGTGTTGGCGACGCGCTTTGTAACACCGTGTCCATCGCTGAACCAAACTCACTTGCGTAAAAATCGTCCTTCGACGCCGTTGTGTTTCAACGGTGCTTAATGCAGCCGATCTCGCAGTTGGTGCTATCGCACCGATATGCACTGATAACGGATATACATCATTGTCGCATATGGAAGCTGCACTTCACTGCACAAGCTAGCACAACGCGGAAGACGAAGCACGTAAACTGCGTCGCCACAGAGCCGAATCAGCGGGTAGAGAGAATCGTAATCACATGCGGTGTTTGCGGCCGGTGAAATCAGCTCCAGAATCCTTGTCCGAGCAGTTTGCAAAGGCAACGTTAGACTTTTTTTTAACGTAGGACCAACGCCACCTAGGTGGCGTTAGTAGGATGCTGGGATGCCAGCATCCATTCGAATTCTGGCATCGAGGCGCCGTACGGCTGAAAATACCGCAGCGTCCTCAGTCGGTGTTAGTGTCATAGTGTAGCACTTCAATCATAGGTGGCGGTATCACCCTGATAAACTAAGAGCGCGGGTATAGAGCGAGGGAGTGAGACATATAGGGCCCGCCTGAAGTACCTTTTCACCTTTCGTTCATGGTTCACATGGCTAAGCGCACGCTTCTTCTACGCGCGGGTTGAAAAGTCGTGGGTTCGATTCCGGGGTGTCTAAAATGCGAATTTCTTTCTTCTGGTTCATTTTCTTGAATTTCTTCATGCAGATCTCAACAACGTCATATCCGTGACGGAAATACATAAGAGAGGTCTTGGTGAATCCCGGCATAAAACATTGTCGTGTTCAAAATTGGGACAGCCACGGACTAGTGGTGCAAATTCTATATACGCAATCATCAGAGCTTGTAGTGTCCCTTTTCCTTCACATCACGTCTCTTACCAATCACTTCCCTTTTTCAACATAATACTGCACTGTCGTTTAAATGACTAATCGATGGTTTACGCTATCTTCTCCTACTTTCGTCTTCCTCGATCTCACCTACCCTTCCTAACGTTTAGTAATGCTACGCTATATATTGCTATGTTATGCTTCTTTCTCTCTTTGTTTATTTCTCTTTCATTCTATCTTCGTAAGGCTTAAGAAAATTGGAGCTGGGTTGCCTCCTTGTTTCTCAATTTCAGGGGCGAAGCTCCTTATGGCGTGGCTTGGGCGTCCCTCGTATGTAACCACCAGTGGCACATACCCGAAATAGGTATAACACTTGACCTCCAAGGTGGTGCCAGTGAGAGATTTCTTCTGTGCGTTGTTTAACAATAAAAAATAGTGCTCAATGTACATGCCAATGGCTGCTAATGGGGAATGAGAGACATGAGCATTTGGCTTTTAGTCAACGCGCACGCTGCAATCCCCATTAGCAGCCATTGGCATGTACATTCAGCACTATCGGACAAGAAAGGGATGCTACATTATACTCGCTGGGTGTAACCTCCTTAGCTTTAGAAAGGTTTAGCGAGCGTTGAGCCGCAGTGCCATGAATACAATGAACTTGTATATACCATGAATGAACTCAAGGTGGTTAAAAATGAGAAGTAGATACGAAGCGCAAGCCGTAAGAAAGTAAAAGCCGAATTCTCCTGTCTCTCATTTCTCATTAGCAGCCATTGGCATGTAAATTGAGCCCTATCTGACAGGGAAAGGTTGCTACGTTATACTCGCTGGGCGTAACCTTCTTGGTTTTCGAAAGGTTTAGCGAGCGTTTGGTCGCAGTGCCATGAATACAGTGAACTAGAATATACCATGAACTCGAGGTGGTTAAAGGTGGGAAGTGGACCCTAAGCGCAGGCCGTAAGAAAGTGTGCGTGTGCCACCTCTCGTTTAGTCCTTGGAATGTCCGCTGGATGGCGGTGCTTCTATATGGGGAATATATGATAAAAAGATGCGAGATGGTGGGACTTGGAGTGTTGAATAGATGAACGAACGGACACACAAACAGATGCATGGATGGACGCATGAACGGACGCAGAGGCGGATGCATGAAAGAACGCAGGGACGGGCGCACAAACAGACGCATGGACGGTCACACAGACGGACGCATGGACGGACGAATGCTTCGCCCCACTCTCCATCATTCACTCCGTGGATATGCTGCCATTTTTTTTATTTCTCTCCTCTCTTTTTTCCACCCTGTTTCTTGTATCTTTTTTGTAAGCGTCCCTTCCTATTTCTTTATTTGTATCTTTTATCTATCCCTTTCTTCCTGTTATTATATATTTGTCTATATTCACTGCCTCTCTTTGCGATTTCCTCTCCCTAAATCTGTTTATACCTCTTTCTCTCGCATTCTTTCTTTCTCTTTCCGTCTCTCTCTCTCTCTCTCTCTCTCTCTCTCTCTATATATATATATATATATATATATATATATATATATATATATATATATTATTTATTTATTTATTTATTTATTTATTATTTAAGACATACTGCAGGCCCAGGTAAGGGCCCAAGCAGGAGGGGCATGGGAAGTACAAATTATAATAACCAGAGGGAAACAACATTGTAAGTATGGAACGGGAAAAGAAACAATACAAAAGTTGGCATATAAACTAAGCATATGCAAAGCATATACAAGGCAAGAACAAAAAGGCATACACAAGGCATATACAAAGCATGAAAAAACTTAACATCTCAACTGAGCAATAGCGTCAATATTGGACAGCTGTTCACAAGGCAAGTTGTTTCAGTCTGTTATTGTACGCGGAAAAAATGAATACTTAAATACGTTGGTTTTAGTATTATAAGGCGTTAGGGATTCGGCGTGGCGATGCCTTGTCCGGCGTGCTTCGAGCGGTGTTATGAAAGGCTGCGGGTTAAGGGATAAACGGTTATTTTTCAGCAAGAACATAAATTTTAGTCTGAGAATTTTACGCCGTAGTTGTAATGTTGGAATGCTATTAGTTAGCATAAGGGTTGATGGGGAATCAGTTGAACGATATTTGGAGAAAATGAATCTTATTGCTTTGCGTTGTATCATTTCTAATGCGTCAGTGTTACGTTTGGTGTAAGGGTCCCACACAGTACATGCATATTCTAATTTTGGACGGATGAGCGAGTAATAAGCTGTTAGACGAGTGTTGTGGGGGGCCTGTTTTAATTTATGCCTCAAAAAGCAGAGCTTACGGAAAGACGACTTGCAGATGTTAGAGATATGCGTATTCCAGGATAAATTGTTAGTAATAGTAACACCTAAGTACTTATATTGATTAACTTCAATTAAGGCTTTGGAAGCGATAGTATATGGAAAGGATAACTTTTTAATCTTTTTGGTGATTTTCATATAGACAGACTTTTCTGCATTTAATTCCATATTCCATTTTCCACACCAGGATACTATATTTTGAAGGTTAGAATTAAGTGCAGCTTGGTCGTCGCTGCAAGTTATTTCATTGAACACCCCACAATCATCGGCGAACAACCTGATTTGAACGGGCTCTGTAATTGTGTCAGTGATGTCATTAATGTAAATTAAAAATAACAAAGGTCCTAAAATGCTGCCCTGTGGGACTCCCGAAGTTACCCGAAGTTCACCCGAAAACTTATTATCGATAACAACAAATTGCTTACGGTTAGTCAGGTAGGCAGAAATCCAATTAATTAAATATGCTGGCAAGTTAATCATTTCGAGTTTTTTTATAAGGTTACAATGCGAAACAAGGTCAAACGCTTTCCTAAAATCTAAAAAAACTACATCAATTTGCCCAGATTTGTCAAGGACAGACGCAAAATTATGAACAATAGAAGTCAGTTGGGTAACCGTAGAAAAGCCTTTACGAAAGCCATGCTGGTAGTTAGAGAGAATATTTCTATCAGAAAGGAATTTGTTAATCTTGTTTGCTATGATATGTTCAAGCAGCTTGCACGAAGAGGATGTTAGTGAAATCGGACGATAGTTAGTTAAAAGTGTTGCATCTCCTTTCTTAGGCACAGGTACGACACGTGCCCTCAACCAATCGCTAGGAAGAACTGCAGAAGATAACGATGCATGAAAAATGGCAACTAGAAAATGGGACAACTTTTCTGCATATGTGCGTAGAAAAGCATTTGGTAAGGCATCCGGACCAGGTGATGACTTAGTTTTCAGATTGAGCAACATAGAAACTACCCCTGGTTGCGATACTATATCGGGTGGTACAATGTGAGGCATATGTTTTATTAACGGCGGATCGTAAGAACGGGAAAAACACTGTGAAAAAATTTGTTAAAATGATCAGCAAGGCTTTGCTTCTCGATGACTAGGGATCCCTCATGTCCAATTTGGTCAACTGACCTTGTTTTTTCTTTTAAGTACCTCCAAAACTTTTCCGGGCATTTCTCATAAAACCTGGCAGCGTATGCTGGAAGTACCTTTCTTTTGCGTTTTTCACTATTTCATTTAATTTAGGTTGAATATTTAGAACAGTATCACGAGAAGCGCCTTGTCGTCTTAAGCGTTTAATCTTTCTTTTTAGTTGTAGCGCTTCTCGCGTCATCCAGGGAGTTTTCTTTGCTATTTTCTTTGTTTTTTTAGGAATAAAATTATTAATACAGTACATGCACATGTTTATAAACTTTTTCCAAAGACTGATAACATCGTCGCCATGAAAACTGTTGAGACTAAAATCAAGGAAGTCCAACACACTCTCGTCTCTGGCGCGCGAGAAATCTTTAACAGTCATCCTTTTACATGGATTGGTGCTACAAGACTGTATTGGACAGGAAAAATACACCATGTGGTGATCAGATATACCTGGTTCAACCGATACAGAAAAATCACTGATTGTTTGACTGACAAAGACAAGGTCAAGTACCGTAGCTGACGTACCATGAACACGTGTCGGTTGATTGACAACTTGCCTCAAGTTGTGGTACAACATGATGTTACTTATGTAATTAGAATTTGTATTTAAGTCGGGACCAGGGTATTCATTCACCCAATCTATTTCAGGCAGGTTGAAATCTCCAACAAGAAAAATTTTGTCATGAGAAAATGAAGACATGTGTTCACAGAGGTCATGTAAGAACTGAGAGAATGAATCAGGAGGGCGGTACAAGCCAAACACCAACAATGAAATATTCCAGCATGTAATCTTTAAAGTAACGCATTCAATATTTTCAGGCTGACGTAAAAGCACGACTGGAATATCGTCTTTGATCAAAATAGTTACTCCTCCTCCTCCAGTATTCCTGTCACGACGAAAAGCCCGATAAGCAGGGGGGAAAACAACCGTATCGTCAATATCATCATGTAACCATGTCTCGGTTATCACCACTATGTGAGGGGCGTATCCCAAAATAATTGCCTCGAGTTGGTCACTTTTATTTACAATACTGCGCGCGTTGATATTCAGTAGTCGTAGTTCCTTGCAGACCTCATGGGCAAGTCAGTTCTGTTTAGAAGATCCGTGGGTCCGAATATTAATTCTTGCGTTTTGGGTGTCGTCCCAGATAAATGTTTCATCATTGACACGTAGCTTGTCATCCTTTAGACTGACTTTTTTTCCCTGCTGTTTTTCCAATTTTGCACTGGCCCACAGGAGCTTGCGCTTTCTTAATGTGGTGTGCGAGTAATCATTTTGCAAAGATATGACAGTCCCTTTGAGTTTGTAGGCATTCTTTAGAATTTGTTGTTTTTCGTTATAATCTTGAAAATAAATGATTACAGGACGTTTTTTACCGGGTCTACCAAGACGGTGAATTCTGCTGATTGATTTACACTGAACGTCAAGTTTCTTCGAAAATACATCGTCTAAAATTTTAGATTTTAACATAGAATCGGTCTCTTGTGCTTCTTCTGGTATGCCGAAAACCACCAAATTAGAACGCCTAGATTTGTCTTCTAAATCAGTCAACTTCGCCTCCAAGGACTTGACTGTATTTTCTAGAATATCAATACGTGCCACTCGCTTTTCTAATTCCGAAAAACGAGCGACCCAGTCAGCCATGAGCTTTTCCGTATTATTCTGCTGAGCTCTAATGGCTGCCACTTCATCAGCTAACTTATTTTGACCAGCTAACAATTCACATAGCAAGGCCTCAGTTGAAGGGCCGGGATTTGACTCCACGTCACCACAAATCAAAAGCAAGCACACACAAAAGACATCATTTGCACAGTTAAATAAGCGTTGTGGGCACGGTAGGACTAAAAGACCACGATGATCACTCTTAATTGAGCTGAAGTAATCACCAACCTGAACGAGACAGAAGAATGGCTTGTTAGACCACATACTCGCTCCTGGTCCACCGCGCCCACTGAAAGAGTAGTGTCGGTGCTGCCTTATAAGGTGCTCTGCGGCAGTCACATGGGGTGCCGACTGCGTCTGCGCACGGGTGTCAAGAAGCACGGATATCACACTGCTTGTAGTATCACGATGTTGCTCTTCTGATGACGCTGAACACTGATGAAACTTGCCAAATTCGGTTGGTTTGAGCTGCGGATTTGTTCCGGAAGGCACACGTTCCCGTCGATGTGTTAAGCCGGCGGATCCAAGAACAAGCACCTGAACGAGACAGAAGAATGGCTTGTTAGACCACATACTCGCTCCTGGTCCACCGCGCCCACTATATATATATATATATATATATATATATATATATATATATATATATATATATATATATATATATATATATATATATATATATCACTTTCTTTTTTTCTCTTTCGATCTCTTCATAAGTACTGCTTTTTCTTTCTTTGTTTCTCGTTTTGTGTTGTTCTCTGTTTTTGTCTATTTTTGCATCTGTTTCTGTATGTATTGTTATCCTTTTATGGCCTTCTGTTTCCATCTTCCACCTTTATTGCGTTTATTTCACTATAGGTCTCTGTTTTTATGTCATTGTGTTCTGTCCTTCTCTATACTTTGTACTTCTCTTTCTCTATCTCTCATTCGCGGATTTCACATGCTCCGATTGACCGAGTGGAGTTAGCGTTTAATGTATTAACCTGCTCCTCGTAGTACTGAGGCTTGTCCACTTGCTATGGCCCATATCTTTTGAGAACTTTTCACCATGAAGCAACCGATATCTTAAATATATTCGCTCAGTGTGCTTTGTTTTACCATGATTGTACAAGAAAAAGGCAGTCCGTGCACGTGCAAGCGGTTACATAGGCCAGCACAAGAAGGTTCTTTAAACCCCTTGGTGTCATTTTAATATTTGTTATTTCATTTTCCTTCAGGCATGTACTCAGACATGCTTTATGAGAAGAGAGACGGAACTGTGCAGCTGCCACTTGTCGGATCATGAGTACTCGGCCACGTTCAAAGGGCGCATCTGCAACCTTACGGAGGGAAGTAGGTGGCTTGAGTTTTACGAAGCTTTCTTTTCTCTACTGTAACCATAGCCATTCAATACTCTGGTTTTTAAATGTATTGAAGGACTTTGCTATAATGAATTTCAGTGCTTTCGTACATATAAACTGGAACGAAGGAGTAATAGAGGTTCCTAGTTCTTGCATTTGATTAAGGCGAAAGCTTTAGTTGCATCATGGATTCCGAAAAGTGACAGTCGACAACACCATCAATACGAGTAGTACAAAAAAGTATAACGGGATCACAAAAGAGATTTTAATTATGTCATTCATGACAGCATTATGATGCCACATATGTTCCTAAAATGTTTAAGCAGTCGTGATGTCACTGTGACGTAATTTAATATGACCTTAAATTTTGACGTCTGGTTAGTTGAGTGCTTTATCATTTTGTATACGGCCGCTACATATGCTGTTTGCTTTGTTTTTATTCCAGTAGATTGCTGGAAGGCCGCATACGCAGCAAGCATATTTGAATCGTGCATGAACCAATGTGAAGCATCGTGCGAGTAAGTCTTTTTTTTTTTATTGCAACGTTTAGGAAATTTGTGAGGTTCCCTTGTGAAACATGATATACCGCACGGTTAGCTAACGATACTCGTCGCCAAACCTTCCAGTAAGCATCCAAAGCTTCAGGTGAATGATGAGCTGATAAGTAACTAAACGTTTTTTTTTTTTTTGAGAAGTAAGGTACTATTTGACAATGAATGTTGTTATCTGATCACAAGGTCGCCGTAATTGTCCACCACCACCGTTCGTAGCAGGTGTCGCACGCAATAATAAAAAAAGAAAACAAGAATCTTTAGGACAGAATTCGAAGTTCCAACCTGGGCCCTCTCCAGGAGTCCAGTGCTCTACCACAGAGCCACGCCGTTTTTTTTTTTTTTCCCTTTATAGCCTGTTTGCATGCAGCATTCACAAATATATATCAAACAAAGGACAAACATAAATAAAAGAGAAAAGGTAAAAAGCGTCGAAGTTCACAGGCTTTTTAGAATTCCTTCTTCTGTAGAAGGCATTCTACGTGTTGCGCTTTCTGCGCAGGCCTAATTTTTCTTCAAAGAATAGATTCTTAAAAAATACGTCTGCAGAAATTGAGTGATTCAGTGTCCTACTGAGCGTTTCACAAGAGCGTGTGACTCTCATGAGGCCACTAACTGTTTATTAGGAGGTAAATTTTATCACGTGACTCCAACTACCTTCTGTATAAAAAAGCAGCCTGTCTAATTTTATTACTACAATTCTTTTTTTATTATTCAGGGATATAACTTACGACAGCCGCGTCGCAGGCATACGAACCATTCGGGTAAATATTTGCACCTAGGGTAAAGAGATTGTCTACTTTTCTCGTTGTAAAATTGCAAATATTTTTTTATTGCAGAAGCATAACGGGTCTGACGAGTAAGTACGAGACCGAGTAAAATAAATCGGTTGGTATATTTATCTTTATCATGCCAGTGTTTTCACATTTTCAGAGTGGTGTACGAGCTTACTATTAGGTTCGCCACGGACATCTTAGAGCTGGTGACGGAGCAACCTACCTTGAGCGTAAGTTTCCTTTCACTGGTGTTGTAGAAGTGATGAAAGCAATTTTTTGTTGGGGCACATTGATACAGTTATCTCGTCCAAATTTTCAAATAGTACTTTATTGATTTTTGCAAGGAAAATACTACATGTCTCTTCTCGTTCATAATCACAACATTTTTTTAGCTGATTCGAGTCTTCGGCTACGTTGGTGGCTATTTGGGAATATGGCTCGGATTTTCACTGCTTCGAGTTCTCGAGTACTACAACGAACTAATCAGGCGGTAAGATATCCCGCTATATACGTTTGAGCTCACTCTAATCCAGATAATAAGGTGACCTGCGCAATGTTTACCGGAGGGAAACTTTCAGCGTTGTTACTAAAAAAAGCAAACATGTTTTCTTTCCGTTGTTTTTCGCAGCAAATGTACGAACTGCCGCTGGCTTTCACGAAACGCACGTCGCAAGAATGTGGCACCACCACGACGTCAAAACAGAGAAGACGGAGTAAAGGACATTTTTTCGATTTCAAGTGCAGAGATAAAGTGACTTGTTAGTGATTAGTATCGTTATCGATTGATATAGAATAGAAGGCATTTCGTTTGTTCTGAAAACACCCACCGTTTGAAAACCTCCAACGTGGAACCGAAATGTTTACGGCCACGACAGATTCATCAGTTGATTCGATCATCTTCCTCGTGTCAGTGAACTTCTGATTTCGAATACCTTCACAACCGATTTCTCTTCATTTCTTTGTCCTAAAAGAAAGAGATGCGTACTTAGGTATTGTTCTCCTTAAATTATGCTTAGACTTGCATTCCTCATTCAAACACCCAAGCATACAATGCCGTAGTATGGCCTCTGTACAGGTTTTTGCGAACCGACCGCCCCGTAAAGTAAGAATACGTCATAGTTGTATGCGATATAGCGAGAGTCTTGCGAGAAACAGTGGCTAATAAGTTTAATATGCCCTCTTTGCCAGCTTCTGTTATTCAAAATAGTATTCGTCTCGTAATACTGCCGCCCCGCCGCGGTGGTCGTAATACTGCCGCCCCGACTCGGCTGCTGACCCAGAGGTCGTGGGTTCGGATCCCGGCTGTGGCGGCTGCATTTCTGATGGAGGCGAAAATGTTGTAGGCCCGTGTGCTCAGATTTGGGTGCACGGTAAAGAACCCCAGGTGGTCGAAATTTCCGGAGCCCTACACTACGGCGTCTCTCATAATGAAATGGTGGTTTTGAGACGTTAAACCCCACATATCATTCAATCAATCAATCTCGTAATACTGCCTTCACGAACAGGCTTTTTTGGAACAGGTTATTAGCCGTATTAAGGCTTATGTGCCAGACATGAACAAAAATTCAGTGTATGTTCTACACCAGCGCCTTGGTCATTCAGAAGCACCATTGTTTCAAAATCATGGTACTCTCGTAATTTTAGGCGCCCTCCTTTGCCAGTTTTTCAGCGTTATAAGCGGCCAAACGCGCGCAAGAAACGCGAGAACGCAGTACACTTTGATGCAACCTCTACGACTAACAATTTATGAACTGAATTAAAAAAAATGAATGCTTGTAGTCGTTTTTTCAAGCGAGAAGCTGAACGACTGGTGTCACCTTTCTTTAATGAAAGAAAGAAAAGTGACACCAATCGTTCACCAAAAGTGAAACCAAGAAACAAGCTTCATAATTTGTCCTGCTACGTGCAAGGGTTGCACTTTGCACACGGTGGATACGGCTCAGCTTCGGGATATCGCGATTATAGCGTGGGCAGCCAAAGTCAGGTCGAGGTCTTCTGATCGATACTCCCTGGCCCCGGCAGGTCTCCAGCTGTTTGCTTCAATCGTAGCGTACATCGTAGCACTTCTTGAACAACAATGTCGCTGCGTTAACGCACTTTCCTGACGCGTCGAGCACCTCGTACAAAACGAGGTTGTTTTGACCGGGGGTTGCTACAAAATTAAAATGTAAGAGTGGGCATTTAACGAAGATTTCAAAGGACGTCCAAGGAATGGCATAAAACAAGGAGATCAAGCGTTTAAGTTCGAACAATATCCAGCGTATGTGTACCGTTCCTTCGAAAGTTTTTAGTATCCCTTTTTACTTTAGACTAACTGAAAAGGAGCACTATAGCTAAGAAAGGCACAAAGGAAGCTCAATTACAAGTTGTCGGTCAGGATATCATCGACGGAAAAGGTGCCTCTGGCCCCGGCAGCAACCGCGCTTTTTGCAGCACTCATTGCATACCCCGTAGCCCCTATATATCTTTAGCTTAGGTCATAATTATTACGTTAGACCTCAAGAATCACAAATATTTTCCAATGTAACGTCCTTGGCTTTATTGGATGTTGGTTTTAATTAGTTTTACATAACAAAAAGAAACACGTTCTCGACAGTTTGCGCTTTTTTGCTGCTCTGTGTCTCATAAGCTTGTGGAAAACATAAGAAGGGGATCGAGTAGCAGCAAAACGTTATCATTATTTTCCAGTTTTTTGTCCTTCACATGTGGTTGTGAGTGAAAATAAGAGAGTGAGAAGAAAGAAGGAGTCTCAAGAAATCACAAGCATGGGGCAATGTGTGAGCAAGTCAGTCACTGCCAAATATTGTACGAGGGTCCACCATGTCTTAAGACACTAGGGTCTGCCTAGTGTCCGCCTAGTGTTCGTTGTTGTACATCGAGGTTATAGGTAAATACATTGTAGAAACACGAACTAACACTCGGTTCATCTCATGGTGGAGATCACTGTCTGAAGAAGTCAGTCTTGATCGAACGCGAAATGTCGAAATGATTTTTTAGAAGACTTTTTATTGTTTGCGCACTACTTTCATATCTGTAGCTTTGGTTGCACACAAACCTCAATACCAGAGTGAGCTTTTGTTATTTGGTCTCAGTTATTTCAATGAAATCGTCATTTAGCCGTTACAGCAGTGGTTATTACGAAGGTAAGTAAACGAGCCCAATATATGAAGCGTAGTCTACTACAGAAGAAAACATTGAACGTATTTGTCACATAAAAATAGCTATGCACTAATTTTTCAGCAAGAAAAAAAAGAACATAAATAATGCACCTAAGTATTCCGGATTTCAAAATCACATCACTAAACTGAGAAAAGATTCTGTTAAAGTTTGAACAACGTCTTCTCTAGCTAAAAGAGATAGACGTCATCTGCTGTTGTAACTATAAAAGAAAAAAATTACTTTAAAATGCTGGCAACGTTTTACTATCAAGTACAGTATGAAGTGCAGCAGGCAGCGAATTATACGTATGATGTTGCTGAATAACGTACGTTGTACTATATAGCTCTAACTGCTGGTATACGCCAACCTACTTCGTTCGAGTTTTCAAAATGTGTGGTACTTACGCATCACCTACGCGCAGCACGTGTTCGTCCTCTATAACGTAGTACAAGGGCGTTCACCTCAATAAATTACTCTTTTAGTGAAAAACTCTTTTATCTCCTTTTTTTCTCTTTATGCTTACGCTTTAGTTGCACTAGGTAAAGCACCACTTGTCATTTTATTTATTAGGCTGTTAGTTAAGTATTTAAAGTGAGAGGTTTTATTTCACGAGATCATGATATGATTACAATGCAAGTCGTACTGGTGAACTGCGTGTGTATTACTTTTCATTGCCTAGCGTTCTGTAATGTAAAACTGAGCACGCATACACGAACGTTGTACTACATTGAAGAAAACCCCACAGCGCCGGCGAAAAATTCAGCAGCACTTGCACTAAGCCGCTCCAAGCTTGAGGCAAAGAAATGGGATGATTCTGAAGGAAAATCAGGATTCTTCTAGCTTGTTTCTAGCTCTTAGCTAGGCGATGCAGCTTCTGGGTTACTCGTCGGTTGTTGCAAGGATTTAGATACGTAATGCTAGGTTGTTCCTACGTTAATTTAACGTTCTCAGCCAATGAAAGTTCGAGTTAAGCAGCAGGCAGACACAGACTCTACACGGTTATCCAAACTCTTGGGGCAGAAACTCGAATTGAAACTAGGCGTTCGTACCTCTCGTACGTCTACGGGCAGGTCGTCGTTGGCGTAGGGTCTTCTATCACTCTTCGGGGTCTTCTCCCAGTTGCCATTGCCTTGCCCGTGCCCTACTAAGGTGTCTTTGCACGTACCCGAGGTCTCCGGCTTGCCACCATCTTCTCAAGGTCACTTGTAGGGCAAACTGTTCCCTTCCTCATTTCCGGTAGCTGGGAGTGGGATTTACCCATTTCTGTCCTCCTTATATACGTGCCTGTCTATGAGGGGGACAGTTTTCTGGTACGTTTTACACTGGCTTTCTGCTACCAACTCACAAGAACAATCTGGTAAATAGCTTTGTCTTTAATAAAAAAGTGTTGTGATCAAGCTCCACATCATGATCACCCAAATTTTGGTCTGCCCAACAAGAACAACGAAAAGAAACGCGTACGAGTGGACCTCACCCGTATAATACACAGGTTAATATAAACTATTTATGTTTAACGGGGTGACTAAGGGATCATAAATTCTGAACGCACTTAGCTGGCCTCTTCTTCTCATATACTCTTAATAAACATAAATGCTCGCAAGTTCTATGACATCTAGTGAATTCCTGCATTTTCGTAATTTCGAGCGTGGCACGTTTGATAATTATCACAGTTCGGCAATTTTATTCTCGTCTTCGTCCGCGCTGCGTCAAATCATGGATCGATTTGTGTACTTCATTTTTGGCTGGCTGTGACATAACGGCACAAAGCAGCCGGAGCTGTAAAGTTCTACCGCTTAACAAGGCGCAAAAAGCGCCAACAGCCTGTGTCCCATGGAAGGCTTCGTCGAATGAGTGGGGAACGCGGAAGCAATCAAGTTCAATCAAGTGATAGGTCAGTGAAGCCCTTGGGGTATTCTGGGAGTTCACTTTTCGCCCCGCAAAACACCGCTCTCAAATTGCATTTTGCTGCGGTTACCTTGCGCGTGTTAGAACGCGAGTCTAGAGCCCATATATTGGTTGGAAGTGCTGCTAGCCGGGTCACTTTGGTCAGTCTGTGGGCAGCGCGATGGACACTGCTCACTGGTACTGCTGCCTCCTGCTGGGACTAGCCACCGCCGATGGTGTGCAGAACGTTTTGCAAGAGGCTGCAAAGCGTGTGGCCGAGTGTGGAAGGAACCCGGCGTACAGCTTTGTTCGAGTAGAAGGCCAAGGTAAGTTTATTTATATTTATATACGAATACTACAGGCCCTACTTGGGTCCAAGTATGAGGGGAAATATCATTACTTGTTATTGTTGTTTATGGCGCCTAGTCTTTATTACTCCACAAGAAACGTACCTTCCGCATTCTTGAAGACCTAACAATATCAACACGATCTCAGTTTTCGGAGGATTTAATTGATAACTGTCATGATAACCATTCTTTACATTGCCTGAAGAGGAAATATTTCCCAGTATCTTCCGCTAATACCGCTTAAGTAGTATGTTCTATGAAAACAAAACGTCATTTCACCCTGTTATGGAAGCCTTTACTTGCCATGGATATCACCATCTTTAAACTATCTCTGGCGATAAACATATACTGTCTTCGGAGAATCGTGTAACACGAAAAATCATTCTAGGCGTGCACGGAACACGCAACACAGTCACAGCGAAAGCTAGAAAAGTGGCCTTTCAGAGCTTTTTCAAAACCTTTTTTGGGTAACTGCTACAAGCACACTTGGTACCCTCTTCGCCATAAATTCAGAATTTGTGTGTACTGTGTCCAGCATTTACTCTGGTATCCTTCGTCATTCTTCAGAGCAGCGTAATATCAGCCATGCACTTGCTAGGAATTTTTTTTTTTTGCAATTCTTTATGCAGTGGCTGACGACGACGAATAATTATGCTTGAAGTGGGTATGCGTTACAGTTAATAGGTGATCAAGAACAAGTTTTCCAAAAAAAAAAAGTTGGAGCGTTGTACGACCCACACGTTGCGCAATTCGCATTGTGCGACGCCTGGTTGTTCCTGTGTTGGTATAGAATGCTTTATTCCTCATTAACGCGATCCCTTTACCGACATCAAGCCTGCCTATAAGGCCAGAATAAAAGCTATTTCAAAGCACAGGCGTGGCTGAGTGGTAGAATAGTTGGCTGGCACGTAGTGGACCCGGGTTCGCATCCCAATGTGTTTTTAGTGTTTTTTTATACACTAGTGCTTGTTTATCTCTTGATATACTGGTTACGGACACCGGCGGTGGCGGAAGGGGTGGCGGCGGGCAACTACGTGGCCGCGCGTGACCTGTGTTCTGATCTCATAACAGCTTTCGCTGCAAAAGCGTTAATGTTTCTCAATGTTCGGAGTCACGCACGTGGTCAATCAGAACTCACCGAAAGGGTAAGACATACGAGAACTAGATTGCGTGTAGGTGAGAGACTTTTTCGTGATGCTGTCAAGACTATCCTCATCGTTGACATAACGTTCTTATTACATATACAACAGCAGTGAGCAATGTGGTTTGTCGACTATGAGCTGGGAGAACTATGAACATCTTCATCGTAGGTTGTCGCCTGCTCCACTGGATGAACGTTCTGACTGAAGCACAAACGCACTTTTTTGGGGGGAAACTGTGGGCATCGTTTATGGGGCCTTGACAGATAGTTAGGTGATGTTGTTTTAAGACTGAAAACTCAACAATAGGGCTCCTTCCTTTGAAAGCAGTTCAATAACACCACAGAATGTGAGAGAGACCTTATGAAGCGCCGACCTGCTTCACTACTGTATCGCAGGTTAGTTCAATGCTACGATGGCAATTCTTGTTCAGAAAAAAGCACTTATAGATTTCGAGTACATCGTGCTCACTATGAGAGAGCAGTGAGCCGTCCCGTCTTCAGAAGGTCATCTTCGTCAGCCTGACTGCTCCCACTGCAGGGTAAAGGCCTCTCCCATCATCCGCCAATGAACCTGGTCTTGTGCTTTCCGTTGCCACGTCATACCTGCGAACATTTTTATACTCATCGGACCACCCAACTTTCGGCCTCCCATCGTGCGTTTGCCTTCTTTGTGAATCCAGTCAGTTACCCTTATTGACCAGCGGTTATCCTGCCTACGTGCTACGTGTCCAGCCCATGTCCATTTCTTTTTCTTGATTTCAACTACGTCATCCTTAACCCCTGTTTGTCCGAAAAAATTGGAATGCACATAACAATCCAAGTTGATTGTCGGAGTTATTTACTAAATTATGTCTGTGCATGTTCCTCAGAACGGCACAACTATTTTATTCCTTTATAACACTCTTTGGCTATAGTGAAAATTAACTGGTCCGACGAGGACGGGGACTCGAAGCGTATAGTTCTTGGACATTATCAGGGTTTTTTATACATAATAGAATGTTTACGGGGTATCAGCTGGTGTAAGCATTTACATGACCAACCATAAGTCGTACATATTTGCATTTATATTTCAGAAAAGCACTCTCTGATGGACCTCCCGAGCCTTCTGAAGGCGTACGACGAGTGCGTTCGCCTTGCGGACGGCATGCGCTACCGAAGAGGCTACGTGGTCATGGAGTCGTCGCACAATGACGCCAAGTACCTCTTGCGACAGCCATACTAAGCAAGTTATCAGAAACAAGCCCGTGGGGTCGTCATACTTGAGTGCAATAAATGGCACGTAGTCTCTGCGCAGTGTCATTTGTACGTTTCATCGTCGTCGTCGTCGTCGTCATTATCATCGTTTACTTTATCTAACTGTCACTGAGGCTGCTTTAATTCATTTCCACGGAAGCCTGTATTGCGAAAGCTAGTTAGATGATGACTTCTGTTACTTTTCTCATTTCAATCACACCAAAAAACTGTGTTCTGCAAAGTTCACCTACCCATTTCCGGGCATCCATTCTGTTAGTACAGAATATGTTCATTTCTCATAAACAACCATCTCCCAAAAGCAAAACATATTCTGCTCTAGTCCATTTGTTCCTTTTATCCTGAACCTGAAAATCGGCAAAATTTTACTGTCCCACCAAAACGGTTGCTTTGTTTCATAAAGCTACTCAGGAGTACCTTTTATTCTCCTTTGGGAGTTTTTAGCTTTAACGAAATGTGCGGTACGCTGCGGCGCGATGATCCGCACATCATACGCAGTGATTTTTGCCACATTCTTTATAGTTGAGCAATGATTAACGATATAGTTGTGTGTAATCGGCCTAATATGTGTTACAAACGCCGATAGGGAACGCTGCAACCACAGAAGACGTTACCGCGATATGACAGTACAATTAGAATTGGTCCATTTTCGTGAGCAGTTTTAAGCACTCGCGTAGCTCTCTGGATTAATACGTCACTGCCACGCAGAATTACATAGCTTGATTGCGGTTTTAACTGGGCTTTTCAATATTTTTGTCCCTGTGATATTCCTCAGCCGACAACGTTGCCGACAGCTGCCCCACATTTTCTGTGGCAAGCTCTATAACGCGATGGCGTGAAGATTTCTAAAAGTGTGTTATCGCCGTTCATAGATTGATACAAACTGTGAATAGCCTGTAGCTCATGCCCGCTTTTCATGGGCTGTGGTATATGGCTATATTACACGCGTGACTGAAGAAAAGGGTTTCATGACTTAAGTGACAAGTATGTCGCTCTATTGGCAAGTCCATTGTTTTCACCATACGCTTATGCTCTCCTATAAAAAGTGTAATGTATCAATATATGCGCATGATTTGAGAGCAAGAGCACCAAAACTTAACGAGAGTAACAAGACATAGATAGATAGATAGATAGATAGATAGATAGATAGATAGATAGATAGATAGATAGATAGATAGATAGATAGATAGATAGATAGATAGATAGATAGATAGATAGATAGATAGATAGATAGATAGATAGATAGATAGATAGATAGATAGATAGATAGATAGATAGATAGATAGATATCGTTAGCTGGTGTCTCAAATTTGCAAGACGACCACAATTGCTTAAAACTGTCAAATGCCTGCATAAACAGCAGCAGTCTCGTCACAATTTACGTTTAAAGTGCAAGGCTTATAAAACACATAATTCGCGAGTAGCAGGCCCCTTAAAGCCATTTGAGAGAACGTCTTCAAGTAGAGCTATTACCTCTGACAGTTGTGAAGTTCAAGTCTTATTATTATTATTATTATTATTATTATTAGTAGTAGTAGTAGTAGTAGTAGTAGTAGTAGTAGTAGTAGTAGTAGTAGTAGTAGTAGTAGTAGTAGTAGTAGTAAGAGTGTTGGACAAATGAAGTAGTCTTCAGAATGTCACCATGAAATACATATGGAGCTTAAATAGTGCGTTGTATAAGCGAAGAAAATACGCAAAGTACGTAAATACACGGATTCATCCAACATATGATCAAAAGAGAGAAGTAGAGAGAGTGAGAGGCGAGGAAGAGCAATGAGGTTGACATGGCACGCTTTAGGTTTGCTGCCATGCACTATAGGAAAGGAACGTCAGTATGGGAAAAACAAAGTAGTTTCACAAAATAAAACATTACTAGGCAGAAAAACAAGAAAGGGAAACATTTAGTGATCAGGAAAAAAACTTGAGGAAAATACAAACTATTATATACGGCATAGCGCTGCTTTATTTAATCGCACCATTCTGCTGCACTGATCCACTAATACTGAAAGCATACTTAAATCAATCGTGTGCCAAGTTTGTTTCCGTGCATTTAGTTTGAGACAAGGCTTTTATGCGAAAGTATCTTTATGCAGTCGGGCGAAAAGTTCGCGCACCAGGAGCCCTCATGCAGTGGCGTACCAACTCTTTCGCGAGTGAGAGGCAAGCCTACCGTCAGGTGGGATATATATATATATATATATATATATATATATATATATGAAAAATCATCAAAGCTGCAATGTCGGCAAAATTTCACTATGTTGTAATATGGCCTCGTGACAATTTCACAATTTCATTCTCCCGTAGGAACATAATTGAGTAATTACTGTTGTGATGGAAAACTACACCTTACTTGTTCGTTTCCACAGCGTGCAGCCAAAAGTGACCACTGTCAAAAGTGGGGAGCTCAGCCCCCCCCCCCCCCCATCTTTTCTCAGGGGGAGGGGCTTGCGAGCCCCCTCCCTTCCTCTCGGCTGGTACGCCTATGCCCTCGCGTGCGCTACCCTCCGTTTAGGCGCGAACATGAAGGCTCCCGGCCGCGCAAGCGCTCCGTGCGCCACGTTCTGTGCAAACTCAGAGTGACTGTGGTTCAAGCTGGTGATATGGTCGACAGATGGCAGGAAAAGCGGGCGTGCACCCTTTCTTCGAGTTAGCGCGCGAATTCAAGTGAGTTAAAGGTGTGTAATCAAACATGACCGCTAGACGAGACTTTTCATTGAGCAGCCGTTTTCATAGTAGAGGTATACTGCACAGAAGAACTCCGAAGAAAAAAAAAAGCAGAGGAAATCGTGACGTCACGCAATTAGCGTTAGCAAACTCTCCATTGCGCCATCATCGCTTCTACTGACTAAAGAAAGAGACGGCATCATACGTGTGCGCTCAGTTGTCCAAGTGAGCTGAGTCAACGTTCCAAAAGTCCGATCCACATTGCATTGATTTTAGTTCGAAAGGAACCAAGCTTCACGATGGCTGAAAAATGACACTTAAAGAGCCACTCAACAGGTTTTCAAACGCGCAGGAAAAGCTCGCGCGTTTTTCCTGCGTGTGACTAACCTCCTTCAACGCGCAGTGACGTCAACTCGGCGACCGGTCACGTGACGCAGCACGCAGCTCGTCGATTGGTCTAAACCAGGTCTCAACAAAGAGTAATGAAGTCAGTGTCACCGATCGTCGAGTTGACATCACTGCGCGTGGAAGAAGGTTGGTTAGGCGTTCGAAACATGCGCAAGCTTTCCTTGCGAGTTTCGGAGCCTGTTGACTGGCCCTTTGAGCAATGATGTGCCGCTCAGACACGATGCTCTGCCCGCGGTTTCGGACTTCCCGGGGGTAAAGGTGGGGAGAGTACACAGTTCTTGACATACAATATCAGGATTCCTCGTCAGTCACAACTGCCAAAGAACCCGCATGACAGGGACAACGCACTTTCAACTATGAAGGGGCACGTTCGACTGAGTACGGGTATGGGGCACACATGGCGCTAGGGGGGAGGGGGAGGGGCTGGTCTCCCTACCGCTTCACTTTTACGTACGCCGCAATTAAATCAGATAAATGTGCTTGTATCGGCCAGTGCGTCCATCTTACGATAACTTGTCGGTGTGCTCTGCTCACTGCTTTGTGTATTCTTACTCTTCCTGCAAATTGTCTGTGCAATATTTCTCGCCTACTGTAACATCTACTTATACCGCCTACATACCAAAAAAAACGGTGCCGTCGATGTCGGACAGTCGCACATTGCGAAGCCACCGAGTGAGCTATTTGGCAAGAGTCCGCTAAATAGATTATATATTCCAGCAAACACTGATAAGATAGAACTTCAGAACGTCTGGACCAGCAGCAATAGTGACCATTCTTGAATCAGATCTCGTCACGCTTCATCTTGATGTTCATTCTTCCATGGCCTAAGATCCCTCATACTAATTGTTGGACCCTCCAAACAGAAACTAGAGCGTGTGAGAAAGGCATGAATGAGACTGTGCACAACAAGTCAGTGCCTTTATTAGGTATGGTACTTCTTAAAACATGGTTCGCACCAGAACGCGACACCTTAGGTGTTCTGTGGTTTATTTCAAGAGTGAACAAAAATAACTAATCGAGGGCAGCATTTATTTACCCATGAGATGGTAGCACGTATTCGTTGGTTCGCCATTACACTGCTAGTATGAGTCATCGCCGCCATACGAAGGAGCGTAGTGGCTTCCATGCGATGAGCTGCCATAGCTTCTGTAGCTGGGTGTCTCGTACGAACTGTGCCCCATACTATACATAGAATTGTGCTCGCAATGATGTCCATAGCCGCTGTCGTGCTCGTGGCCACCACCATGGCTTCCACCATATCCACTACTGTAGCCACTGCCGTAGGCACTGCCATAGCCACTGCCATAGTCACTGCCATATCCACTGCCATATCCACTGCCGTAACCACTGCCGTAACCACTTCCGTAGCCACTGCTATGGCCACTGCCGCCATAGCTACCGTACCCACCGCCATAATCGCTACCGTAGCTCCCACCATACGGTGAACAGAGGGCTGCGGTAGTCAGGGCGAACGCCACGAAGAGTAGTAGAGTCTGCGATACAAGCCATTTGAAATTACGACACACTCATTGATTGATGTATTATCACTTCAATACTGAACAGAAAAGATGCCAGTGCAAATTTTTGAAACCATTAAGACACCATTGCAATATCCGGGACTGACATGCTTATGATAGCCTAAGCGATTAAATAGGGTTTGCAGTCTGCTGAGTAAAATTAAGCCATTATGAAATAACCGCTCTTTTTCAGTACTTCGCGAGAATAGCTGAAATAAGACAAGTTGCATTAATTAGACCTCATGATCAAACGAAAATCAAATTCAACTCGAGCTACCCATGTGAAGAGAAGAACGAAGGATAAAAAAAAGTTGTAGATAATCCTGCATCACAGTTACAAGTAATAAGTATGGTGCACACGACGCAGCGTACTTACTGCGCCTTAGAAAACTATTTGTCCTACTTACTGTCAGCATAGTCCTATTATATACTATTATCACGTAGTTCCTGCACATCGAGAAAACTGGTAAAGATTTCTTCAATTAAGGGCGCACTTAGAGAAATAATCTCTTCGAGCGTGGTTTTCACTTCTGGTAATTTTGATAGTTATGATTTTAGATATGAACTGAAGCCAGCTTTTCGATCAGCCCAAGCTTGCCATAGCTCAGAGTGTGATTTAAACTCACCGTCTCTATCATCTTGAACATAAAAATAGTTGGCGGCCCAGTCTTCTCGCTGTCCCGAATGCTTTGACTAGAAGTCGATATTAGTAGATAGGGCTTATATAGATATTGCGAATGCTTGGTTGGAAGCTACAACCAATTTCACAACAAGTATCAATTTCAGCGGTGTTTACGTCGTCTCTGTTAACCGCGTTCCGTCACGAACATCGGACGTTGCATCTCTGGCATGCTTGAAGGGCCGTGTAGCGGTGTTCGTTGATGCAGAAAGGATGTTCAGCACTCCTGTCAGCTAGTATTTACTGTTTGCAACTGGTGTGCAGCGGCGGCTTTTGATAAAAAGGGGAAGGGAAGTACACAACCTTCTCGCGGCAATGCCACTCGACTTTCATCTTAAGTCTGTAGTCGTATACTGCTCTAATGTATGCTGCCTTCTGATATGCATGGAGCATGAGTAAATGGTAACAAATTGTCTAGAGTTTGCAGATTGAGAGCGTACACGTGCCCATTGCCACTCTTTGTGTGTAGCAACACTTTAAAGTGCCTTATCAACTTCTTTTTTTTTTTCGCCTATATAAGTCCGCAGCATTTCTAACTGGATCTAAGTAGTGGAGATAAAAAAATTATTTTTGGTACCACTTATAGACAAGTCATTGCTTAAACAATGCGTTATGTTGTTTTCTAGCGCAAACTAAACACCCGTATTAATAAAAAGGTCATGACAAAACGGGACATGCCTTATGTTAAGCATCGAACATAACTAAAATCTGATGACGTAGCGAATGTGATAAAGGGAAGAAAGAGAGCCTTGTGACGATTAGTGACTACAGTGAGTTATTTTTGTTTCTTTCTTTCAAGTGCCCTCTGAGCTTTGGACAAGATGGTTTTTGTGTTCTGCCTCCGTAAGGATACAGAGGAATCGACGCACACTATAGTACTCACTAAAACAAAACAGCAAAAAATAAGCTATCATCCCGGCTGGTCAAATTTTAGACTGCCACCATCCATATACGAAGGTGTCGCTGTGACTGAATCGCTGACTCAGCGTTGCACGTCATCGAAGGTTAGCTTTAATACTAATGAGTTAACGTGGATAATACGTTTTGTGTACGCTTCATAACTTCACTTCTCCTTTGGTTCGCACTTTTGTCCATCCTTAACATCCCACTGCAGTTATGCTGAGCGAAGTATCACGACATAGCTCTAAAGACATGTGACATCACTGCTTGCAAGCTCAATTTTATTTGTCATGCGCGCTTGAATCTGCATTGCACATGTCAAGTGGGGGCGCGCGACGATGTGCTGCGTGTCTGCTTAGTACGCGTATGGCACGTAGTGCTGTGCTCCATGGTGGCCATGTCCTCCATGATGGCCGTGTTTCTTGAGAAAGCCGCCGTGTTGTGCGCCATGGCCGTAATGATCATAGCAAGGCGGCTGCTGGTAAACGGGACGGCGAACCAGCACCACATGGCTAGCTTTCTTGCCATGATGACCATGGCCGAGCGCCAAGCCAAGAAGAAGAGTGATCACAATCATAGCCACCTGCAAAAAATGAAAGTGTGAGCCCAATTCGGACTGCTACATATAAGCACTCGCAGACAAGAAAGCGGTAGAGAAAGCCAACGGGAAGACCTCTGCAGCTACAAGGTCTTGATTTGGGCGAGTACGAACAATAATTACAATATTCTCCAGATACCTTTATCGACATTAGCAAAGCCTTTCGTATGCCAGCAGATACGATTCCTTGTAATAATCTCAGCTGGTAGCATTCTTCCTTTCATTGGTATGTTTCCATTCTCTCGCGCCACACTTCCAATAATTGATTAGATCATTTGTCTGTCTGTTTGTTTACAACAAAATCATCAACTTCTAGCTATAAAACTGTAGTTTTATTTTACTATTGCTGTTTCAACATGAAACCCATATTAATTTCTCTATTATCAGTGACGGGTTGGTTCCCGTATGAAAGGCTGTGTAGTCACCTGACCTTCTAAGTTTGCTTCTCGGGTCATTTAACTTAGGTCGCTTATGTCAGGACAGAAAAATATAGGTATTACACTTTTGTGATATTCTCAGCTGGCACTCATTATTTAGAAATGCCGGTCGTTCGCACTTTCAGTGTATTTTTCTTTTGGGAACATTGCTTCCTAAGTATATAGATTCCTTTTGGGTTTTTGCTTGCATAAATTTACTCCTTTACTACACTGCGAGATGCGGGCTACCCGTTGGTTTACGGAACGAAAGGTACACATTGACGAGCTTATGCCTGCGTGATGTATAGATATAAAACTGGCTGCACACAACATAGAAAGTAAGCACGCAAATGAAACTCTGTAGCCCATATTGTATTTATTATACTCGCTATCTGCCGCATAATGCATAGATGTGTAGTATTTCACATATAGCATGTTCCCTTTCCTTAAACAACTTTTGTACAGATGCAGCTCCCAGCACTGAACGTTACATAGCAAATAAAGACAACAAATACAGAATAATTGATCTGTCACTGAGAAGTGACGGCTTCGCATCTCTGTTATATCCAGTAGCAACTAAAATATGTGACAAGAATCCTATATGTAACACTTGTATGCACTCTTCTGAGTCGTCGGCAGAAATATCCGTAAAATTCTGATCGCTAGAACGTCATTTTGTCTTAAGCTAAATAGGAAAGCTTTGATTTGGAGCTCCGCGGTACGTTCAATATAATTACAGTTGAAATGAATGCAAACAAAAGCACCAAACCTATTCATTAGGCTCTATTCTCTAAACTTGGAGGTTATATTTTCTGTTTAGTACACCGCGAATATGACGGATAAATATACATCTGTCCCCATGGTTCGCAAAAGTGTCGCTTGGGCGAAAAAAATTCAGCTTGATCTGTACGAACTTAAATCTCGCAAAAGACCCCGCATAACATTTTGTTTCAAAAACGTCTATCCCCACATTTACACATGTACCTCACAAAGATGTCTCACTTACCGCACGCTTCATTCTGAGCACGAAAAGTCAGCAGCTTGCAAGACTTGTTCCACGGAGGACTTGTTAACAAAGCCGCAGCAGACCGCATATAAGTACGATGCTGCTGCTGAAAAAATGCAAGGGCGTAAACGTTGTGTTCGTATTCGTGCTTTACGTGTGCAATGCAACGCAAATTCCAAGTTGATGCTTCGTGTTTCGTGGTAAATCACAATTACCGTTGGTCATACTGTACAAAACTTGCTAGCTTCTCTCAACTGAGCTGTCAAGTAGATGCTCATATGTCTTTGTCTCGCTACACACCTCGAGCAGTTTTTTTTTCTTGTTTACTTGGCAGCTGACTGCCGCTTTGTGTACGTTGAAAAATGCGTGAAGTGATAAAAACATGCTATGGAACGTTCTTTATTTTTCAAGTAACATTTCTCCTGTAGATCGACAAGTTTACTTTGGTATTTCAGTTATATAAGAAAATGTGTTTCGCAGATCACCCAATACTTCAGTGTAGAACTAAATAATTGCTGCACTTTTTCGTCCATTAAAAACGAATTGAGATACAGTAATCAAGGACAATCATTGTTTACTGAGATTCTGGATGCTGCCGAAGAAAATATCGGCGGATATCCGCCGATATGTTTCTAAATTTTCGCCCTCCGATTCATGAGCTTCAAGGTTTATGTTGGCACTGTTTGAGCATTTATGCCTCATTGTTTTCACGTCTGCCGTCATTGTTCACTATACATCAAAAACTGGAATGGATATTACGTTGCATCATCGAAATACATCAGAACAACTGTCTCCTTGTCGTGCCATTCAAGCAGAATCATTCTTTTACATAAACATGTTAACCAATCTGCGCACTAGCATGCTTGCTGTCAGTTGGCAGGGTATTATAATTATCACGGGAGGGGGCACAGACATTTATAAACACGTTTAGCGTATTTTAAATTTCGACACGAAGTTTGGCTTGGCCTGATCTTCTCGCAGTGAACGGCTGAAAACTTTGCTGCATGAAACGTAGTCTGTCACACGTCATTTATCGCCTTTTGGAAACAATACATCTTCAATATGGCTTAAGTTCGTTTTCGCATTCCTGTTCAGTATCAGTGTACTAGGGAACATCTTCACCAAGAAAACCCCGTAATACCTTGAATTGACACATATCTGTTTACAAAACACCTTTTCATTGCCTTCGGTGATTGCGTGAAGTGAGTTTCACATGGTTCAGTGGCATGACGGTATTTACATCGAAAAGAACTACGAATACCTTTGATTATGACAGAAGTTAACGAAGGTGCAGGTTGCTCAATAAGACGCCTGCAAAATCATTTAGCTAACAACGGATAGTCCATGACACTTTGCTGTGATGTGTATTGTGCCCACCATGTAATGAATGTTAAAAATCAAAGTGACGAAAGAACTTGAAGAGGAATGAACCGTGCAGTGTGCACCGGTGTTTCCCACAGCAAAATCGCTGCTAATGGGTAATCTGAGAACGAATAAGAACAATTTGGTCGAGGTAATCGGCTACATTGTTCTGTAGAAAATTATGTTTGAGCTTTGCTGAAGTTGGGAAATCACGTTGGAATTCTACTTACCCAAAGTACTTCTTCCTGCCTATATGCCCGATTTCAATTCTCTATGACGTGAAGGCAAGGGAGTGTTTCAAATCTAGTAACGACGTCAGCTATTCCTTGGGCTAGCCATTGCCTTCTTCATCTTTAGTGGACCAGTAAAGAGTAAAGCACCATCACTTTGCAGATATATTTCAAGAAATTGTCTTTCCAATAGAGGACTTTAGCGTACATATCCACGCTTTTGTCTCGGGTTTCAGAGAGGTTGAGTGCCTTGGTAAATTTCGTCTATGATTTTGACACCGCTGCTAAGACAAAATGACGTTTTAGCCTGTATCGACCAACTCATTCCATCATCCTCATCATCATCATCATCATCATCATCATCATCATCATCATCAGCCTGACTACGTCTACTGCAGGACAAAGGCCTCTCCCATGTTTCGCCAGTTAACCCGGTCCTGTGCTTGCTGCTGCCAATTTATACCCGCAAACTTCTTAATCTCGTCTGCCCACCTAACCTTCTGTCTCCCCCCAACCCGCTTCCCTTCTCTGGGAATCCAGTTAGTTACCCTTAATGACCAGCGGTTATCCTGTCTACGCGCTACATGCCCGGCCCATGTCCATTTCCTCTTCTTTATTTCAACTATGATATCCTTTACCCCCGTTTGTCCCCTAATCCACTCGGCTCTCTTCTTGTCTCCTAAAGTTACACCTACCATTTTTCTTTCCATTGCTCGCTGCGTCGTCCTCAATTTAAGCTGAACCCTCTTTGTGGGTCTCCAGGTTTCTGCTCCGTAGCTAAGTACCGGCAAGATACAGCTGTTATATACCTTCCTCTTGAGGGATAGTGGCAATCAACCTGTCATAATTTGAGAGTGCTTGCCGAATGTGCTCCACCCCATTCTTATTCTTCTAGTTACTTCAATCTTGTGGTTAGGCTCTGCGGATATTACCTGCCCTAAGTAGACGTAGTCTTTTACAACTTCAAGTGCACTATTACCTATCTCGAAGCGCTGCTCCTTTCCGAGGTTGTTGTACATTAATTTCGTTTTCTGCAGATTAATTTTAAGACACAACTTCTGCTCTCCTTGTCTAACTCCGTAATCATGAGTTGCAATTCGTCCCCCGGAGTTACTCAGCAATGCAATGTCATCGGCGAATCGCAGCTTACTAAGGTATTCTCCATTAACTCTTATCCTTAACTGTTCCCATTCTAGGCTTCTGAAAACCTCCTGTAAGCACGCGATAAATAGCATTGGGGAGATTGTGTCCCCCTGCCTTACACCCTTCTTGATTGGCATTCTGTTGCTTTCTTTATGAAACACTATGGTAGCAGTTGATCCCCTGTAGATTTCTTCCAGAATGTTTATATATATTTCATCTACGCCCTTATTCCGCAGTGTCTGCATGACGGCTGATATTTCTACTGAATCAAACGTCTTCTCGTAATCTATGAAGTCTATGTATAGCGGTTGCTTATACTCTGAGCATTTCTCTATTACCTGATTGATAGTATGAATGTGGTCAATTGTTGAGTAGCCTGTTCGAAATCGTGCTTCCTCCTTTGGTTGATTGAATTCTAATGTTTTCTTTACTCTGTTAGCAATTACCTTTGTAAATAGCTTGTATACTACAGAAAGCAAGCTGATCGGCCTGTAAATCTTCAAGTCCTTGTCATCTCCTTTCTTATATATTAAGATGATGTTAGCGTTCTTCCAAGACTCTGGTACCCTTCCCGTCAGGAGACACCTCGTAAACAGGGTGGCTAGGTTTTCTAACACAATCTGTCCTCCATCTTTCAGCAGATCTGATGTTACCTGATCCTCACCAGCAGCTTTGCCTCTTTGCATGCTCTCCAAAGCTTTTCTGACTTCTATCATTACTGGTGGGGTGTCATCTGGGTTACTGCTAGTTCTTATAGTATTAAGGTCGTGGTTGTCTCGGCTACTGTACAGATCTCTGTAAAACTCCTCCGCTATTTTAACTATTCTATCCATATTGGTAGTTATTTTGCCTTCTTTGTCCCTCAGTGCATACATCCGACTTTTGCCTATCCCAAGTTTCCTCTGCAATGCTTTGACACTTCCTCCGTTTTTCAGAGCGTGTTCAATTCTCTCCATGTTATACCTTCTTACATCGCATACCTTACGTCTATTAATCAGCTTCAAAAGCTCTGCCAGTTCTATTTTGTCTGTTGTACTTGACACTTTCATGCTTTGACGCTTATTAATTAGGTTCTTCGTTTCCTGGGAAAGCTTGCCAGTGTCCTGTCTAACTACCCTGCCTCAAACTTCCACTGCACACTCCGTAATGATACTCGTCAGATTATCATTCATTGTATCTACGCTAAGGTTGGTTTTCTCACTAAGAGCCGAGTACTTGTTCTGCAGCGACACTCTGAATTCCTGTACTTTCCCTCTCAGTGCTAGCTCATTGATTGGCTTCTTGCGTATCAGTTTCTTTCGTTCCTTCTTCAAGTCTAGGCGAATTCGAGACCGTATCATTCTATGGTCACTGCATCGTACCTTCCCAACCACTTCCACATCCTGCACGATTCCCGGGTGTGCAGTCATTATAAAGTCTATTTCATTCTTATTTTCGCCATTAGGGCTCCTCCATGTCCACTTGCGGTTTTCTCGTTTGCGGTAGAAGGTATTCAAAATCCGCAAATTATTGCGTTCTGCGAATTCTAATAGTAGCTCTCCTCTAGCGTTTCTAGTGCCGATGCCATAATCTCCTACTGCCTCGTCTCCAGCCTGCTTCTTTCCTACCTTTGCATTAAAGTCGCCCATCACTATAGTATACTGTGCTTTTACCTTACTCATTGCCGATTCCATGTCTTCATAGAAGCTTTTAACTGAAGAGCCATCATGGCTGGATGTAGGCGCGTAAGCCTGTACTACCTTCATCTTGTATCTTCTATTCAGTTTAATTACAATATCTACCACCCTTTCATTAATGCTATAGTATTTCTCTATGTTGCCAGCTATGTTTCTGTGAATTAGGAACCCCACTCCCAGTTCTCTTTTGTCTGCCAAGCCCCGAAAGCAGAGGTCGTGCCCATTCTGTAGCACAGTATAGGCCTCATCTGTCCTCCTAACCTCACTGAGCCCTATTATATCCCATTTAACACCCTCTAGCTCCTCGAATAGTACAGCTAGACCTTCCTCACTAGATAATGTTGTCGTAAGGCTGCAAACACAACAACAGGGCTCCTTTCTTTGAAAGCAGTTCAATAACACTGACACAAAATGTGAGAGGGATCTATAAAGAGCCGACCTGCTCCACTACTGTATAGCCGGTTAGTTCAATGCTATACGATGGCAATACTTGTTCAGAAAAAGCATTTATTGATTATTGAGTACATAGTACTCACTATGGGAGAGCACTGAGCCGTCCTGTCTTCAGAAGGTCATCTTCTTCAGCCTGACTACTGCAGGGCAAAGGCCTCTCCCATCATCCGCCAATGAACCTGGTCTTGTGCTTTCCGTTGCCACGTCATACCTGCGAACATTTTTATACTCATCAGACCACCTATCTTTCGGCCTCCCATCGAGCGTTTGCCTTCTTTGTGAATCCAGTCAGTTACCCTTAATGAACAGCGGTTATCCTGCCTACGGGCTACGTGCCCGGTCCATGTCCATTTCTTCTCCTTCATTTCAACTACGACAACCTTTACCCCTGTTTGTTCGAAAAAAAATTGAATACACATGACAATCCAAGTTGAGGGTCGGAGTTATTTACTAAATTATGTCTGTGCATGTTCCTCAGAACGGCACAACTACTTTATTCCTTTATAACACTCTTTGGCTATAGTGAAAATTAACTGGTCCGACGAGGACGGGGACTCGAAGCGTATAGTTCTTGGACATTATCAGGGTTTTTTATACATAATAGAATGTTTACGGGGTATCAGCTGGTGTAAGCATTTACATGACCAACCATAAGTCGTACATATTTGCATTTATATTTCAGAAAAGCACTCTCTGATGGACCTCCCGAGCCTTCTGAAGGCGTACGACGAGTGCGTTCGCCTTGCGGACGGCATGCGCTACCAAAGAGGCTACGTCGTCATGGAGTCGTCACACAATGACGCCAAGTACCTCTTGCGAGAGCCATACTAAGCAAGTTATCAGAAACAAGCCCGTGGGGTCGTCATACTTGAGTGCAATAAATGGCACGTAGTCTCTGTGCAGTGTCGTTTGTACGTTTTATCGTCGTCGTCGTCGTCGTCATTATCAACGTTTACTTTATCTAACATTCACTGCAGCTACTTTAATTCATTAGCACGGAAGCCTGTATTGCGAAAGCTAGTTAGATGATGACTTCTGTTACTTTTCTCATTTCAATCACACCAAAAAACTGTGTTCTGCAAAGTTCACTTACCCATTTCTGGGCAGCCATTCTGTTAGTTCAGAATATGTTCATTTCTCATACACATCCAGTTATATTCCAAAAGCATTACATATTCTGCTCTAGTCCGTTTGTTCCTTTTATCCTGAACCTGAAAATCGGCAAAATTTTGCCGTTTCACCAAAACGGCTGCTTTGTTTCATAAAGCTACTCAGGAGTACCTTTTATTCTCCTTTGGGAGTTTTTAGCTTTAACGAAATGTGCGGTACGCTGCGGCGCGATGATTCGCACATCATACGCAGTGATTTTTGCCACATTCTTTATAGTTGAGCAATGATTAACGATATAGTTGTGTGTAATCGGCCTAATATGTGTTACAAACGCCGATAAGGAACGCTGCAACCACAGAAGACGTTACCGCGATATGACAGTACAATTAGAATTGGTCCATTTTCGTGAGCAATTTTAAGCACTGGCGTAGCTCTCTGGATTAATTACGTCACTGCCACGCAGAATGACAGTCCATGATTGCGGTTTTAACTGGGCTTTTCAATATTTTTGTCCCTCTTGTATTTCTCTACCGACAACGTTGCCGACAGCTGCCCCACATTTTCTGTGGCAAGCTCTATAACGCGATGGCGTGAAGATTTCTAAAAGTGTGTTATCGCCGTTCATAGATTGATACAAATTGTGAATAGCCTGTAGCTCATGCCAACTTTCCATCGGCTGTGGTATAAGGCTATATTACACGCGTGACTGAAGAAAAGGGTTTCATGACTTAAGTGACAAGTATGTCCCTCTATTGACAAGTTCATTGTTTTCACCATGCGCTAATGCCCTCCAATACAAATTTTGATGCATCAAGATATGCGCACGACTTTGAGAGCAAGAGCACCAAGACAAAACGAGAGTAACAAGACATAGATAGATAGATAGATAGATAGATAGATAGATAGATAGATAGATAGATAGATAGATAGATAGATAGATAGATAGACAGATAGATAGATAGATAGATAGATAGATAGATAGATAGATAGATAGATAGATAGATAGATAGATAGATAGATAGATAGATAGATAGATAGATAGATAGATAGATAGATAGATAGATAGATAGATAGATAGATAGATAGATAGATAGATAGATAGATAGATAGATAGATAGATAGATAGATAGATAGATAGATAGATAGATACCGTTAGCTGGTGTCTCAAATTTGCAAGACGACCATAATTGCTTAAAACTGTCAAATGCTTGCTTGCACAAACAGCAGGAGTCGCATCACATTTTACGTTTAAAGTGCAATGCTTATAACACACATATTTCGCGAGTAGCAGGCCCTTAAAGCCATTTGAGAGAACGTCTTCAAGTATAGCTATTAACCCTGATAGTTTTGAAGTTCACTTACTATTATTATTATTATTATTATTATTATTACTATTATATTATTATTATTATTATTATTATTATTATTATTATTATTATTATTATTATTATTATTATTATTATTATTATTATTATTATTATTATTATTATTATTATTATTATTATTATTATTATTATTATTATTATTATTAAGAGTGTTGGAAAAATGAAGTAGTCTCCAGAATGTCACCATGAAATACATATGGAGCTTAAATAGTGCGTTGTATAAGCGAAGAAAATACGCAAAGTACCCGAATACAGGGATTCACCCAACATATGATCAAGAGAGAGAAGTAGAGGGAGTGAGTGGCGAGGAAGAACAATGACGTTGACAAGGCACACTTTATGTTTGCTGCCATGCACTATAGGAAAGGAACGTCAGTATGGCAAAAACAAAGTAGTTTCACAAAATAAAACATAACTAGTCAGAAAAACAAGAAAGAGACACATTTAGGGATCAGAAAAAAAAAACTTGAGGAAAATACAAACTATTATATCCGGCATAGCTCTGCTTTATTTAATCGCACCATTATACTGCACTGCTCCACTAAAACTGAAAGCATACTTAAATCAATCGTGTGCTAAGTTTGTTTCGGTGCATTTAGTTCGAGACAAGGCTTTTATGCGAGAGTATCTTTAAGCAGTCGGGCGAAAAGTTCGCGCACCAGGAGTCCTCATGCAGTGGCGTACCAGCTCTTTCGCAAGTGGGGGACAAGCCTACCGTCAGATGGGATATATATATATATATATATATATATATATATATATATATATATATATATATATATATATATATATATATATGAAAAATCATCAGAGCTTCAATGTCGGCAAAATTTCACTCTGTTGTAACATAGCCTCGTAACAATTTCACAATTTCATTCTGCCATAGGAACATAATTGAGCAATTACTGTTGTAAAGGAAAACGACACCTTACTTGTTCGTTTCCACAGCGTGCAGCCAAGAGTGACCACTGTCAAAAGTGGGGGGCGGCTCAGCCCCCGCCCCATCTTTTCTCAGTGGGGGGGGGGGGTCCTGCGCCCCCCTCGCCCCCCTCCCGGCTTGTACGCCTATGCCCTCACGTGCGCTCCCCCTCCGTTTAGGCGCGAAGGCTCCCGGCCGTGCAATAAGGCCCCTGTATTTTTGAAAAATACCGGGGCATTATCGCGCAAGCGCTCCATGCGCCACGTTCTGTGCAAACTCAGAGTGACTGCGGTTCAAGCTGGTGATACGGTCAACAGATGGCAGGAAGAGTATGCGTGCAACCTTTCTCCGAGTTTGCGCGCGAATTCAAGTCAGTTGAAGGTGTCTACTCAAGCATGACCGCTAGACGAGACTTTTCATTGAGTAGCCGTTTTCATGGTAGAGGTATACCGCGCAGAGGAAGTCCGAAGAAAAAAAAATCAAGGAAATCGTGACGTCACGCAATTGGCATTCGCAATCTCGTCATCATCATCGCTCCTACTGACTTAAGAAAGAGACGGGATTATAAGTGTGCGCTCAGTTGTCCAAGTGAGCGGGGGTCAACGTTCCAAAAGCCCCACCTACATTGCATTGATTTTGTCTGGCTGAAATTGATTTTGTCTGGCTGACTTGATTGATTTTGTCTGGCTGACGATGGCTGAAAATTTACACAAATATACGGTTACTCAACAGGCTCTGAAACGCGCAGGAAAAGCTCGCGCATTTTTCCTGCGCGTGACTAACCTCCTTCAACGCGCAGTAATGTCAACTCGGCGATTGACGACGTGACGCAGCACGCAGCTCGTCGATTGGTCTAAACCAGGTCTCAACAAAGATTAATGAAGTCAGTGTCACCGATCGCCGAGTTGACATCACTGCGCGTGGAAGAAGGTTGGTTAGGCGTTCGAAACGTGCGCAAGCTTTCCTTGCGAGTTTCGGAGCCTGTTGACTGGCCCTTTGAGCGATGATGTGCCGCTCAGACACGATGCCCTGCACGCGGTTTCGGACTTTCCGGGGGTAAAGGTGGGGAGAGTACACAGTTCTTGACATACAATATCAGGATTCTTCGTCAGTCACAACTGCCAAAGAACCCGCATGACAGGGACAACGCACTTTCAACTATAAAGGGGCACGTCCGACTGAGTACGGGTATGGGGCACACATGGCGCTAGGGGGGAGGGGGAGGGGCTGGTCTTTCAACCGCTTCACTTTTACGTACGCCGCAATGAAATCAGATGAATGTGCTTGTATCGCAGTGCGTCCATCTTACGATAACTTGTCGGTGTGCTCTGCTCACTGCTTTGTGTATTCTTACTCTTCCTGCAAATTGTCTGTGCAATATTTCTCGCCTACTGTAACATCTACTTATACCGCCTACATACCGACAAAAAACGGTGCCTTCGATATCGGACAGTCGCACATTGCATAGCCACCGAGTGAGCTATTTGGCAAAAGTCCGCTAAATAGATTTTATATTCCAGCAAACACTGATTAGATGGAACTTCAGAACGTCTGGACCAGCAGCAATAGTGACCATTCTTGAATCAGATCTCGTCACGCTTCATCTTGATGTTCATTCTTCCATGGCCTAAGATCCCTCATACTAATTGTTGGACCCTCCAAACAGAAACTAGGGCGTGTGAGAAAGGCATGAATGAGACTGTGCACAACAAGTCAGTGCCTTTATTAGGTATGGTACTTCTTAAAACATGGTTCGCACCAGAACGCGACACCTTAGCTGTTCTGTAGTTTATTTCAAGAGTGAACAAAAATAACCAATTGAGGGCGGCATTTATTTACCCATGAGATAGTAGCACGTATTCGTTGGTTCGCCATTACACTGCTAGTATGAGTCATCGCCGCCATACGAAGGAGCGTAGTGGCTTCCATGCGATGAGCTGCCATAGCTTCTGTAGCTGGGTGTCTCGTACGAAGTGTGCCCCATACTATACATAGAATTGTGCTCGCAATGATGTCCATAGCCGCTGTCGTGCTCGTGACCACCACCGTGGCTTCCACCATATCCACTACTGTAGCCACTGCCGTAGGCACTGCCATATCCACTGCCATATCCACTGCCATAGCCACTGCCGTAACCACTGCCGTAACCACTTCCGTAGCCACTGCTATGGCCACTGCCGCCATAGCTACCGTACCCACCGCCATAATCGCTACCGTAGCTCCCACCATACGGTGAACAGAGGGCTGCGGTAGTGAGGGCGAACGCCACGAAGAGTAGTAGAGTCTGCGATACAAGCCATTTGAAATTACGACACACTCATTGCTTGATGTATTATCACTTCAATATTGAACAGAAAAGATGCCAGTGCAAATTTTTGAAACCAGTAAGACACCATTGCAATATTCTGGACCGACATGCTTATGATAGCCTAAGCGATTAAATAGGGGTTGCAGTCTGCTGAGTAAAATTAAGCCATTATGAAATAACCGCTCTTTCTCAGTACTTCGCGAGAATAGCTGAAATAAGACAAGTTGCATTAATTAGACCTCATGATCAAACGAAAATCAAATTCAACTCGAGCTACCCATGTGAAGAGAAGAACGAAGGATGAAAAAAAGTTATAGATAATCCTGCATCACAGTTACAAGTAATAAGTATGGTGCACACGACGCAGCGTACTTACTGCGCCTTAGAAAACTATTTGTCCTACTTACTGTCAGCATAGCCCTATTATATACTATTATCACGTAGTTCCTGCACATCGAGAAAACTGGTAAAGATTTCTTCAATTAAGGGCGCACTTAGAGAAATAATCTCTTCGAGCATGGCTTTCACTTCTGGTAATTTTGATAGTTATGATTTTAGATATGAACTGAAGCCAGATTTTCAATCAGCTCAAGCTTGCCATAGCTCAGAGTGTGATTTAAAACTCACCGTCTCTATCATCTTGAACATAAAAATAGTTGGCGGCCCAGTCTTCTCGCTGTCCCGAATGCTTTGACTAGAAGTCGATATTAGTAGATAGGGCTTATATAGATATTGCGAATGCTTGGTTGGAAGCTACAACCAATTGCACAACAAGTATCAATTTCCGCGGTGTTTACGTCGTCTCTGTTAACCGCGTTCCGTCACGAACATCGGACGTTGCATCTCTGGCATGCTTGAAGGGCCGTGTAGTGGTGTTCGTTGATGCAGAAAGGATGTTCAGCACTCCTGTCAGCTAGTATTTACTGTTTGCAACTGTTGTGCAGCGGCGGCTTTTGTTAAAAAGGGGAAGGGAAGTACACAACCTTCTCGCGGCAATGCCACTCGACTTTCATCTTAAGTCTGTAGTCGTATACTGCTCTAATGTATGCTGCCTTCTGATATGCATGGAGCATGAGTAAATGGTAACAAATTGTCTAGAGTTTGCAGATTGGGAGCGTACACGTGCCCATTGCCACTCTTTGTGTGTAGCAACACTTTAAAGTGCCTTATCAACTTCTTTTTTTTTCGCCTATATAAGTCCGCAGCATTTCTAACTGGATCTAAGTAGTGGAGATAAAAAAAATTATTTTTGGTACCACTTATAGACAAGTCATTGCTTAAACAATGCGTTATGTTGTTTTCTAGCGCAAACTAAACACCCGTATTAATAAAAAGGTCATGACAAAACGGGGCATGCCTTATGTTAAGCATCGAACATAACTAAAATCTGATGACGTAGCGAATGTGATAAAGGGAAGAAAGAGAGCCTTGTGACGATTAGTGACTACAGTGAGTTATTTTTGTTTCTTTCTTTCAAGTGCCCTCTGAGCTTTGGACAAGATGGTTTTTGTGTTCTGCCTCCGTAAGGATACAGAGGAATCGCCGCACACTATCGTACTCACTAAAACAAAACAGCAAAAACTAAGCCATCATCCCGGCCGGTCAAATTTTAGACTGCCACCATCCATATACGAAGGTGTCGCTGTGACTGAATCGCTGGCTCAGCGTTGCACGTCATCGAAGGTTAGCTTTGATACTAATGAGTTAACGTAGATAATACGTTTTGTGTACGCTTCATAACTTCACTTCTCCTTTGGTTCGCACTTTTGTCCATCCTTAACATCCCACTGCAGTTATGCTGAGCGAAGTATCACGACATAGCTCTAAACACATGTGACATCACTGCTTCCAAGCTCAATTTTATTTGTCATGCGCGCTTGAATCTGCATTGCACATGTCAAGTGGAGGCGCGCGACGATGTGCTGCGTGTCTGCTTAGTATGCGTATGGCACGTAGTGCTGTGCTCCATGGTGGCCATGTCCTCCATGATGGCCGTGTTTCTTGAGCAAGCCACCGTGTTGTGCGCCATGGCCGTAATGATCATAGCAAGGCGGCTGCTGGTAAACGGGACGGCGAACCAGCACCACATGGCTAGCTTTCTTGCCATGATGACCATGGCCGAGCGCCAAGCCAAGAAGAAGAGTGATCACAATCATAGCCACCTGCGAAAATGAAAGCGTGAGTCCAATTTCGACCTCTACATATAAGCACTCGCAGACAATAAAGGGGTAGAGAAAGCCAACATTAAGTCCCCTGCAACTACTACATCTTGATTTGGGCGAGTACGAAAATAAATTACAATATTCTGCACATGCCCTTTTAGATATTAACAAATCCAATCGTATCCCGGCAGATATGATTCCTTGTAACAATCTCAACTGGTAGCACTCTTCCTTGCATTGGTATGTTTCCATTCTCACGTAACGGACTTCCATTTATTGAATAGATCATTTGTCTGTTTGTTTACTACTAAAGCATCAACTCCTAGCTATAAAACTGTAATTCTATTTTCCTATTGATGTTTCAACATGAAACACATATCGATTTCTCTTTTATCAGTGACGGGTTGCTTCCCGCATGAAAGGCTGTGTAATACCTGACCTTCTAAGTTTCCTTCTCGGGTCTTCAAACTTAGGTCGCTTATGTCGGTACACGAAAATATAGGCATTACACTTTTGTTACATTCTCAGCTGGTACTCATAATTTGTAAATGCCGGTCATTCGCACTTCAGTCTATTTACGTTTTGGGAACATTGCTTCCTACTTCTATGGATTCCTTGTGGGTTTTCGCTTGCATAAAAGTACTAATTTACTACATTACTAGATGCGGGCTACCCGTTGGTTTAAGGAACGAAAGGTACACATTTACGAGCTAATGCTTGCGTGATATATGGATAAAAAACTACCAGCAGAAAACATAGAATGTAAGCGGGCAAATGAAACTCTGTAGCACATTGTGTATTTATTACACTCGTTATCAGCCGCATAATGCATAGATGTGTAGTATTTTACATGTAGTATGTTGCCTTTTCTTGAACAATGGTTGTTCAGATGCAGCTCCCAGCACTGAACGTTACATAGCAATCAAAGACAACAAATACAGAATAACTGAATGAACTGTCACTGGGCGGTGACGAGTTTGCATCTATTTTATATCCAGTAGCAACAAAATATGTGAAAAAAAAATCCTACACTTGTATACATTCTTGTGAGTCGTCGGCAGGAATATCTGTAAAATTGTGATTGCAATAACGCCATTTGTCTTAAGCTAAACAGGATAGCTTTGGTTTGGAGTTCAGCGGTACGTTCAATATTATTACACTTAAAATGAATGCAAACAAAAGTACCAAACCTATTCATTAAGCTCTAACCTCCGAACTTAGAGGTTATATTTTCTATTAAGTACTCCGCGATTATGGCTGATAACAAGAAATGTGTTTCCATAGTTTGCAAAAATGTCGCTTGGGCGAAACAAATTCAGCTTGATCTGTACCAACTTAAATCTCGCAAAATGCCCCACGTAACATTTTCTTTCAAGAACATCTATCCTCACATTTACACATGTACCTCACAAAGACATCTCACTTACCGCACGCTTCATTCTGAGCAAGAAAAGTCAGCAGCTCACAAGGCTTGTTCCACGGAGGACTTGTTAACACAGCCGCAGCAGACCGCATATAAGTACGATGTTGCTGCTGCAAAAATGCAAGGGCGTAAACGTTGTGTTCGTGCTTTACGTGTGCAATGCAACGCAAATTCCAAGTTGATGCTTCGTATCTCGCGGTAAATCACAATGACCGTTGGTCATACCGTACGAAACTTGCTAGCTTCTCTCAACTGAGCTGTCAAGTAGATGCTCATATGTCTTTGTCTCGCTACACACCTCGAGCAGTTTTTTTTTCTTTTTTACTTGGCAGCTGACTGCCGCTTTGTGAACGTGGAAAAATGCGTGAAGTGATAAAAACATGCTAAGGAACGTTATTTATTTTCAAGTAACCTTTCACCTCTAGATCGACAAGTTTACTTTTGTATTTCAGTTATATAACAATATGTGTTTCGCAGATCGCCCGATACTTCAGTGTTTACGTAAATAATTGCTGCACTTTTTCGTCCATTAAAAACTAATTGAGATACAGTAATCAAGGACAATCATTGTTTACTGAGATTCTGGATGCTGCCGAAGAAAATATCGGCGGATGTTTCTAAAATTTCCCCCTCCGGTTCATGAGCTTCAAGTTTTATGTTGGCACTGTTTGAGCATATATGCCTCATTGTTTTCACGTCTGCCGTCATTGTTCACTATACATCAAAAACTGGAATGGATATTACGTTGCATCATCAGAATATATCAGAACAACTGTCTCCCTGTCATGTCATTCAAGCAGAATCATTCTTTTACATAAACATGTTAACCAATGTACGCACTAGCATGCTTGCTGTCAGTTGGCAGGGTATTATAATTATCATGGGAGACGGCACAGACATTTATGAACATTTATTAGCGTATTTTAAATTTCGACACCAAGTTTGGGTTGGCCTGATCTTCTGGCAGTGAATGGCTGTAAACTTTGCTGCATGAAACGTAGTCTGTCGCACGTCATTTATCGCCTTTTGAAACAATACATCTTCAATATTGCTTAAGTTCGTTTTCGCATTCCTGTTCAATATCAGTGTACAAGGGAACATCTTCACCAATAAAACCCCGTAATACCTTGAATTGGCACACGTCTGTTTACTAAAACATCTTTTCATTGCCTTCGGTGATTGCGTGAAGTGAATTTCAGATGGTTCAGTGGCATGACGGTATTTACATCGAAAAGAACTACGAATAACTTCGAGTATGACAGAAGTTAACGGAGGTGCAGGTTGCTCAATAACACGACTGCAAAATCATTTAGCTAACAACGGATAGTTCATGACACTTTGCTGTGATCTGTATTGTGCCCACCATGTTAATGAATGTTAAAAATCAAAGTGAAGAAAGAACTTGGAGAGGGATGAAGCGTGCAGTGTGCACCGGTGTTTCCCACAGCAAGATCGCTGTTATTGGGCAATCTGAGAACGAATAAGAAGGTTCTGGCCGAGGTAATTTGCCACATTGTTCTGTAGACAATTATTTTTGGGCTTCGCTGAAGTTGTAAAATCGCGTTGGAATTCTACTTACCCTAAGCTGCTTCTTCCTGCCTATATGCCCGATTTCGGCTATATGCACGACGTCGGCTATTCCTTGGACTAGCCGTTGCCTTCTTCATCTTTAGTGGACCAGTAACGAGTAAAGCACCATCACTTTGCAGATTATTTCAAGAAAGTGTCTTAGCGTACACATCCACGCTTTTGTCTCGGGTTTCAGAGAGGTTGAGTGCCTTGGTGAATTTCGTCTATGATTTTGACACCGCTGCTAAGACAAAAATGACGTTTTAGCCTGTAATGACCAACTTATCCCATGCATAGTGTGAACCAACGGCTAGCAATTCAATTTACTTAATTTATTGATATTACCTATTTATGACGAGCTTTGAGTGCAAAAAGACGCATTGGCATGACAATGGCATGACAGAACGACACGCCGAGACCCCAATGTGCTTGAGCTCTGATAATCTACTGAACGTTTACATGATACATATGCATATACACGTTAGCGCAGGCGGAATATGAAATAGACACTTATTTTGAAACTATGGTCCACATGTTGTTTCTTTGCTGTTGTTCTTTATCTGCACACCCAAGCAGCACACGTTGTTGGACTGTCAACGAAGACTGATCGACGCCCGGATGGTGTTGTAACTTTAAAATTCAGCGCAAGCGTCTCCGAACAAAGTTATGCGTGTGCTACGTGTTCTTGATGCACCGCTCAGACACTACATAAACCAGCAGCACCGGTGTTGTTTGGTCGCCGTGACGTTTGGACCGAAAGTGTTTTTAGGCGAGCTTGGGAAGAACATTAAGATGACCATGAAGATCACTGTAAGTGGCAGCATTTTACTCTTCTGTCATTACTTAATTACTCACGAGGCTCTTTAAGCGCAGAGTGCTTTTCTATATTTGCTAACTTTCTTACCGATCCTTTCAGGCCATATTGACCAATGTTTCACGCACAATTTTTATCATTTACTAGACAAAAACAGGAGGGATTTGTTGTTTAAGACTAAGCGTGTAGCACAGAAGGAGTATATTTGCACTGACAATGAGTAATTCTTGAATGAGGTGTTGTGTAGAGGTGCAGTATTCAAGTGCAACTTGTAAATTTCTTGAAGGTAATAGCTCTAACTCCCCTCATATTGAGTAAATAGTCAGATTTCACAATTCTTCTGCTTTTTTACTAAATCATATTAGTGTGCGCTCAAGAGAAACCGTAATGAATCTTACATTGCAGTCTGTATGAAATGAAAAAAAAAGGAGGGGGAGAAAGCCTCTCTCATGTGCTTATGGTGTTGCTTTCATTTAGGTCTTAGAGATGCAGGCAGTATGAAACTACACGATCTATGGATACGGCGTCTTGCAATGCAGGGCTCGTCAAGTTCGGACTGACTACAATACAGTCTTCCTACATTTTTTTTTGTTAGCTCTTATCGAAGCTCTTGTTCATTTTCATCACACCTTTGAACAGGTGACCCTGCTGTTGTTGGCCGTTGCACTTGCCCTGGCCACGGATGATAAGACTGACAAGGGTCTCGGCGAATACGCTGATGCTTACGGTACCGTGCTCGGCGGCAAAAAGGAACACGGGCTGAAAAAAGATCATCACAACCATGGGAGCTACGACAACGTGTGCCTTGAGTGCCTTCACAGATACGGTCTTGGTGGCTACAACCGTGACAGACCCTATGGCCACCCAAGCTACGTGCCGAGGCACCACGGACCATACGTTCACTACTAAAATAGTGTGAGATTTGTCGGGCATGCACATCATAGAAGAACTCCACTTGACCTGTTCAAAAGGAATGTAATCCGATAGCTAGTTTTAGCAAAGAAGGAATATTGTACAATCAATGACTTAGTCAAGCATTATTGTTTATGCGTGAGGCTTCTCTGGATCCTTATTAGGCTAACTATTGCGATAGTGAATATATGAACACTCTCGACTGGGTTTTGCCACTACCCTCACGCTCTGTATAAATGCCAGTTTGGTAACAGCGCCCGCGCATTGTATGCTCTACCCGCGCGTAATTGAGCACAATTTGGGGCCATGAAGGCAGCTGAAGCAGAGATGAAATCATCTTCTAATCAACTTCAATTGTCCCTGTCTGGCACATTCTATTTTATGAACACACGAACTTCCTCATTTTCACAGCGTTTACAAAAATGGAATACGAAACGTGCTAATGACTATTTTTATATTTAACTACAGCAGCACAAAAACAGACGTGAGGCAGATAATAAAACGTAGCTCGGCACTGACTACACCGCGTTGCTCAACCGAATTATATTAAATTAACCACACAAAATTAAATAATTTACCCTGTTTTGCTTTTTTAGTTTTCCAGTTTTTCACGATGATTGGTTTCAAAATTTATTCGCCATACTAGCTGCGCAGCTTATTTTTTAAAATTTATTTACGATAAACGGCAACATACACCGGATTAAGACACAAGCGCTGAACTTCAACCGCATTCACTGCAAATATTTTACTTTCTCAAATGTCTGTTATTAGGTTGTGTGCTCTTGAGGCTGTGTTTGGTCACATTGGTGCACATTATGATATTATGGTTCATCCCATCCACTCCACTTGATAATCCACGCCATCCCGGTCCCACGTGTAGGGTAGCAAATCATTTTTCCTCGGCTATAGTTCACCTCTCTACCTTTCTTCTCTACCATTCTCTCTCGGCATCGTGTCGGGATGCTACTCATCATGGATATGCTACTGCTGAAGTCTTTGGAACACAGCCGAAGGAGTGGTTAGTACTATTATCTAGATATACATAGGGAAGGTTCGTTGCTTTCCCGCCAATTTGTGGACCACGTGGGAAATGAAACCGATACCCGCTTCTGCTCGGCAAGAGTGGTGGGCGTTCTTCACTGTGTGCGCATAGCAGGGTGCGTTGTTACGTCAAACGGCGTCGAATACAAACTCAACTGCTTTGGTGGCCACGTCTCTTCTTCTTCACTGATGCTTTCAGATAAGAGACGCTGTCTTCCCCTGTGAGGCATGCGAATGATTCGCGTATCTTTAGGAACTTCATTTACTCTGTGTTTTCGTAACGACGGCGCAAACCCACCCAGCACACCACTTATGCACAACAGCAACATTCCATACTAATAGCGCGAGAACAGAACGACTACAACGAGACAAGAAGGACATGAGCGGTAGTGTCTAGCGCTCATGTCATTGTCTCTCTGTCGTCATTCTGTTCTCGCGCTATTACTATCGTCATGTCATACCAACTATCCCAAACTACCACACTTCTAAGCAACATTAGGTTGCATGAAAGGCGAAATTCTAAAACCAGAGGTCAAATGTCTTAGTCGAATATGAATAGACCCCAATGAACAGTTTGGTAATGTCTGATCGGCAACAACACATATCTACGGATAGACGTACCCCGTATGTGGCACGGATATGCATCTACTGCATAATACGGTGTTTGTTCACTCAATACAGGTATTTATTTTCAATGGGCTTTCCTGTAGGCAGCTTCATTATCCTTTCTTTTAGCCTTATTTTTACTGGCATATAATAAATGCTTATGTTGTTAGTAAAAAGTACTTGTTTTTTATCTTTATCGTTTGGGCTCATCACGCAGGCAGTAGATATTTTCACTTCAGGAAAGAGTTTGTGTTCCTGTCTTGACTATTTGCACTTTGTTTCATTACATAAATTATATTTGCTAATTCCTTTCCAGGCAACTTTCAAGACATTCCTGACTACCATAGGCAAGTCTTCAATATAGTGCCTCATTGGCGGCAGCGATACGGGTGATAGTCGCCACAAGAGGCGACATCAACGCGGAGTCTTCATGAAGAAACCACGTGTGTCAGTAAAAAAAAAACGCATTTGCCGAATGTATTTCTAAAGAAATGTTTAAAAGTACACTTGTATCCACCTGACCTTTCATTGGTCGATGCACCTGATTGACGATCAGAACATTTCTAGGAGCACATGGGATAATAATTTAGGGTGCTTATAACGTCTGAAAACAATGGGAGTATTATGAGAGACGCTGTAATGGAGGGTTTCTGATACTGTACTTATATAGAGCTATTGGTTCCAAAAACATATTTAAATTATTTTACTTCCATAGATGCCCACAGTTCTTATCGTTTGCTCCAAGCATTGTGTGATAAAAAAGGCAAGGTATACTGAAGATTAGTCTATCTAAAGAGCTGCCCTTTACTTCACTCAAATATATATATATATTCAAGAATAATATGCAGAATATCTAGCGGTTAATAAGCGTAAGAGCATTGGCCGTTTTTTTTTTTTGCCACTGTGGACAAAGGCTTGGTTCTTGTGTGGCCTGAGGCTTGTCGTTACAGGTAAGCTGGGCACTACGACAGTGGCTTGTAAGCCGTTTGCTGACCTCTATTGTGAATGGTCGGCAAACAGCCCGGACACTTGCAAAAAGTCGTAATCTTAGCGCTATGGTGAAAGCGAGTACAAGCAAGAGACACTGGACACGTGAGCACTCGTCATCGACTTCATCTTCACACATTCCCTCGTCTTCACCAGCTCCAAGATACTGCCTTTTCAAGATGTGCCAACAAGTCCACATCGCTACGCTTCCAAAACACGACAACGGTCCGTGCTAACTTGCCTGCGCTAGAGCAGACATTTTTTTTCTTAGCCAGTGAGATTGAGCCTACCTTCTTCTGAGCCTGTTTGGTCGACTGTAGCTGGGTCGTTTTCCGTCGTAACCTTGGCTGTAGTCACCAGTGTAGTCTCCACTGTCTGGTGGTATATATACTTCTGTGTCTTCACCGGAGGGTGTACCATAGTTTCCACCATATTGTCCACCGTAACCCTTTTCGTTACCCCTGAGGTAACTTCCCCCTCTTTGATATCCAGAATGGCCACCCCCATAACCTCCATTTGGTTCATATGGTTCCGTAGCCACGGCAACGGCGATCATAAAGACGAATATTATAAACGTCAACTGCGCAGAAGCAATCAAACCATGAGCAAGAGAAGGTTAGTAGATGTAACCGAAAATAAATGTTAGCAAATGTTTTGTTTTGGACTTTTTACGACAAACGAATACTCAGTGTCACTGCACTGCTGCATGAACACCCATGTACCTATTTAGATATAAGTATACGTTAAAAACATCTAGGTGGTCAAAATTAATCTAAATACCTTGATCATGCTCGGTTTGATATTCGTATCATGATTCTGCTTCTTAATGTCCGAGAATTTAAAATTTAATTGTAAATATTAAGCTCGAACCTACTGCCAATATATGAAGATATTATGAAAGTCTGTGCAAGCACATTGTCTATTTAACCATACAGACGGAGATACTTTCATCGGCCTCTAAGCAGAGTTTACAAGAAATCCATTGTTTGTTCATGTTTCTGACATTTCAGAGATAGAGAGAATTATTTTAGTCTGCTTGAAAACTCAATCTAAAAGGCAAAAGTACGCCTAGGTTTTTCAACCACCCAGGTAAATATAGTAGGTCACATACTGCTGTAATATGCTCAAGTAATCTGCGATTTCCCGGGTGCTGAATGACGGAAGATTCAATCAAGGCACCAGTTACGCTTCCAAAATTGATATGTTTGCTGCTTTACAGTACAGTGGAAGCAGGCTGAGTAGACTTGAACACAAAAATAATCAACAATGCGCAGTCTTACAGCGTCTAATGTTAAAATAGATTCACGTGCCGGCAAAAAGCGTGCTCTGCAGGCAGTCCGCCTTAGTCTTCTTAATCTCTTCGTAAATCCACAACAGTCTGCCAGTATCTCATAAACAGATGCAGGAGTATACAGCCTGCTCCTTTCTAATGCAAAATGTTTTTATTCCGAATGCATTGTTCAGATGTGATCATATATAGTTATGCATTCTCAGGCTATAAATGCTATGAGAACTGATCGATTCACTCTAAAAAGCAAAAACATCATCCAATATAATAGCTGTTTATTGTTTTATTAGCCTGTAAAGTGAAACGGAGTCTTCCTCCGTTCAGTCTTCTCAAAAACCTTCGCGGATATTTTCGAATGAGAGGCACAGTAAAAACTATATAATAATTCTTGGGGTTTAACGTCCCAAAACCAAGATACGATCATGAGGGAGACTGTATTGAAGGGATGCAGAAGTTTTGACCTCCTGGCGTTCTTTAACGTGTACCTGAATCTAAGTACGCGAGCCTAATTTTCGCCTTCATCTAAAATGCAGCCGCCTCCACCGGGAATATATACCGCAGTCTTTGGGCGGCAGTCGAGTACATTAACCACAAGAGAACCCTCGGCGGCTGTACGAAAGCCACAAACGGGACCCTACACCCCGCCCCACAACAATATTGCTGGGTCGGTTCTCACTGGCCGCAAAACTTTTGTAAAGACCTGAAGCTATTGAAATCGCCCATGCATGTGATGGTAAAAACCCGAGTTCTCTTTGCTCTTTTGACAGAATAGCTTGCCTACTTATAAGAAAGGTAAGAACATATTATTCAAACTCAATCATCATATCGAATATCATATCAGCGTATATTCATAAAGGCGTGCCTGGTTATAAAACGTACTACTATCGCCATATGGCGCTCGCATAAACAAAAGCAATATACAGTTTTATCTTAGACAAGAACCCGAGAAGCGATCATAGGAAAACATCTTACTGTGTTTCTCATGACGGCAGCGTTGACAGTTGCAGGCGTGCTTTATCGGAGGAGTGCACGGGACGCCTAGGCGTTCTTATATATGCCGCTTTGTATCATGGCTGAACGCGTTAGTGGCATTATGCACGCAAAACATTGAGCAAATAATTCTTGATCTCTGTAAACAGTAGGTAAGAGAGTCCAAATCGGCAGCCAGACTACGCCGCCTAGTTTAATGAATCTTGCGCCTATATTGCAGTCTCTTTGTAACCAACTTACGCATCATGTTTCTGGTTTGTCAGCGAACAATAATGGATGCATGAAGAAGGCAAAGTGCTTGGGTTGTGTCTCTTGTACCTCGTCTGACGCTTCGTTTTTTTTTCTTTTGTCGGCGAGCATGTCACGTCATTGGTGAGATGAGGTTAACGTGAAGGCGAAGAAACAATTAAAATTGCTTCGTGAGGAAAAATGATGAAACGAAAACAGGAAGCACGTATTGTATACCCCGACGTGCTCGAAGACGCGCCTGACTGTAGCACGTCCTGACGCTATACTAAACAGGTATACTCAATGACGTGCCATCATCAGAGACGATGCTGATGAAGCACCTCAGTTTGCACTGACGATGCGTCTTTATAGTATGTTGTAGAGTCAATTGCCTACTTCACGACAACATGTGTTTGCGTGCGTTCGTATATATATATATATATATATATATATATATATATATATATATATATATATATATATATATATATATATGAGATCTAACAGAAAATAATGGAAAGTATAGGGGAAGATATTAGACCAAATTGTAATGTAAATATGAAGAAAAGTGGGTGAAAAGATAACTTGCCGTGGGCAGGATCCGAACCTGCGACCTTCGAATGACGCGTTCAATGCTCTACCACTGAGCTCCCACGGACAGCTATCCCGCCAGCCACTTTATAAGGTTTATATGTGAATTAAACGTGGGAGTGTCAGTCAGCGCCACCAGTAGCCATGGCGGTGAGTGTGGCACATTCTTTTGAGCCCGTTTGGCGTCACGTAGCACGTGAACTTATTATGAGTGGGCGTCACGTAGCACGTGAACCTATTATGAGTGGGCAGCTGACCAATAGTCCCTCGTATACAACCTAAAGGCACTAAGTCTGCCAGTACGAGACCCTCGTTAATGAATAAGAAAAAAAGTGTATACCTAAGGGCTCGTTTTTCCGTGTTTTTACAAAATAATAAAGAGAACTAACAGACAATAATGCCAAGGAAAATATAGGGGAAGATATTAGACCAAATTGTAATGTATATATGAAGAAAAGTGGGTGAAAAGATAACTTGCCGTGGGCAGGATCCGAACCTGCGACCTTCGAATGACGCGTTCGATGCTCTACCACTGAGCTCCCACGGACAGCTATCCCCCCAGCCACTTTATAAGGTTTATATGTGAATTAAACGTGGGAGTGTCAGTCAGCGCCACCAGTAGCCATGGCGGTGAGTGTGGCACACTCTTTTGAGCCCGTTTGGCGTCACGTAGCACGTGAACCTATTATGAGTGGGCAGCTGACCAATAGTCCCTCGTATACAACCTAAAGGCACTAAGTCTGCCAGTACGAGACTGTCACAGAACGAGCGCTAAAAAAAGAGCGCGCCGCCAAATCCTTGCGACAACGGGCGGCAGAAACGCCGCGAGGTAAAAAGAAAAAAAAAGAAAGCAAACATCCAAGGCTCCCGGGCGCGCGCTCTCCCCGCAGAAGCACGGCTTCGCAGACGAACCTCCTCACCCCACAGCGGCGGACGGGCAAGCGCTAGAAATTTCCAGAACGAACGGGGCGGGGTCAGACCGAGTGAATCATCTTCCGGAGAGGGCAGTCGAACCGTCTCGTGCCTCTCCCCAGCCTTCGCTGCGCATCACGCCGACGAAATGAGGAGAACGTTCTGGAAGGTGGCGCGGAACGTATTTAATCGAGAAGCCGAGACGAGAAAGCAGGAGAAGACGGAAAGTTAGCGCCGGAGCGCGTAGGGATTCCGCCGTGGAGTCGGCGAAGGTTCTGCCCGTAGTGACAGAACAGGAGGAGACGGAAGTGAGCGCCAGAGTGCGTAGAGATTCCGCCGTGTAGTCGGCGAAGGTTTTGGTCCGTAGGGACGGCTCGAGCTACAGGCAAGAGGTTTACCGGTATCGAGCGAAGACGCGGGCAACAGCTGCGTGTGGGAAGCCGACGGATTTCCGGCGAAGAAGCTTGAAGCTTGGACAGTGGCCATTTGAGGACGCGAGGTTTCCTGGAAGAGAAACTTCGAGAGCTACGGAACGACAACAACGCTGGACTTTGAGTGAGTGATTCTCGGAAGAGTATCATTCAGACTTTTGTTCCAAGGAATTTGGACTGAATAGGTTTTCTATCGCTTTAGTCCTTAAGTGTCTTGGTTGTTCAATGCATGCGACTGCATTGTAGTGCGTATTGTTGTCCGTGTCCGTTGTTTCAAGTGTGGCTGATTGTATTGTGTAGTACGTTGATTGATTGGTTTGATTGGGGACATATTGTGTGTAACTAGTGTGGAGTGTGCATTTTTGTGTATTATTTTCGATCTGCCATTATTGAGAATATAATTTGTTTGTTTATCAACTCTCGGCTCTGACTTGTTCTTTGGGCCACAGCCGGCGTCCGCTGGCGCACCAATAAGGACCACTTCTAAATTGTCCACGCTTTCGTGGTGCGGTTCGGGGGGCCGATACTTCGGCTCTTGGAATTAGCCCGGCGATCGCCTCCCTATTAACGGGACATGTGTGACAATTAATCTGGCGTCCGCGACAGGACCTTCTGGTGCACAGTGTGTCCAAAGTAGTGAGAAAGAGCCTCGAGTTGTCGATAGTGCTATCGGAACGATTTTGTGTGTTGTTCAGTGTTCTCGTTAACGAGTGCAGGGGAGTGCTCCGATAGACTGATCTAGGCAGATACTTTTTGCACGCGGCAAGGTTTTATTTGCGAGACACCATGGATCTTGAAAAGTTAGTTGCTCTTGGTGAAAAGATGGGTCTTTCTGGCGCCGAACTACGGAAGTTGGTCACCCAGAAGGAAAAAGAAGAAAAAGAGAGAGCCAAAGAAGAAAAAGCAGCCGAGCTGGAAAAAGAGAGGTTGGCGGTCGAAAGAGCCAAAGCGGGAAAAGAAGCTGAGGTGGAGAGAGAGAGGTTGGCAGCTGAGAGGGCGAAGGAAGAAAGAGAGCAACAATTGAAGTTGGAGTTGGAGAGAGAAAAGCTTGCAGCTGAAAGGGCGAAAGAAGAAAGAGAGCAGCAATTGAAGCTGGAGCTGGAGAGAGAGAAGTTGGCAGCCGAAAGGGCGAAAGAAGAAAGAGAGGAAAGGGAACGGCAGCGACAGCACGAGATAGAACTCGAGCGGCTCCGTTTGCAACAGCGAAGTGAAACTCCGGTCCAAGCTAGAGTTGAAAGCAGCGAACGAGAGAATCACGGCTTCCGCTTGAACCCAAGCAAGCTGCTCGTAGCGTTTGATGAAAGGAAGGACGACCTAGACGCGTACCTCCACCAATTTGAGACGATTGCGAAGAGCCAGAATTGGCCGGAACATCAATGGGCAACTGCTTTGAGTACTTGCTTGAGTGGTGAAGCGCTCAGTGTGTACGGTAGGCTGACGCCGACCGATGCAGCCAACTATGCAAAGGTGAAAGCTGCTTTGTTGAAGCGATTTAGATTCACTGTGGAAGGATTCCGGGACAGATTTCGGACAGGAAAGCCAGCTGATGGTGAGACGGCTACGCAGTATGCCGCCCGACTTTGCCATTATTTCGACAGATGGATTGAGCTTTCAGGGACAGCGCAGGAGTACGATGAGCTTAGAGAGCTGCTAATTAGAGAACAATTTCTTACTAGTTGCCACCCAAGCCTGTCACTGTACTTAAAAGAGAGGAAGGCTGACTCACTTGAAAACATGCTTGAATTGGCTGATCAATTCTTGGAAGCGCAGGGTGGCACTAATCTGGCCAAGGTCAAGAAGGAGTGTCCTGATGATTCGAAGAAATTGGTTCCCGAAGAAAAGAAGCGTGCACCAGAGAGCATTCCGCGGTGTTTTTTGTGCAACCGAGTGGGTCATCGCGCGAAAAATTGTCGAACGATCTTTACGAGCCCTACGGTAGTGAAATGTTTTAAGTGTGGTCAGACTGGGCACAAAGCAGATGCATGTCGAAACGGAGTGAGTCAAACTCACCAGGTATCCTGTGTGCAAGCAGCACCGAAATCTGATAATAACGCCGTCACTGATGGATTCGTAGAGTTGAAAAACGGGGAGAAAATTCCTATTGTGGGTGCTGTAATGTCAAAACAGCCAAACGGTGTTACGAAAGGAATGCCAACGCTGCCTGGAAAAGTTGGGGGCAAAAAGATTACGGTGTTAAGAGATACCGGCAGTTCCACTGTTATCGTGCGGAGAGATTTGGTACGGGAAAGGGAGTTAACAGGCAAAACGAAACCGGTTTGCTTAATTGACCGTACAGTTCGGATGCTTCCCGAAGCCGAAATTGAGGTTGAAACCCCGTACTTCAGCGGGAAGGTTACCGCTTTATGCATGACGACCCCCCTGTATGACCTTGTCATCGGAAACATCCACGGGGCGCGAGGGCCAAGTGATCCAGAATGTTTGGGAGAAGACCCGAAGATAGAGCCCTCGCCAACACAGCGGCCGCGAGATACAGTGGAGGAGCATCCCGTGACGGATCTCATTAGAGCCCAAGGTGAAGCTGCGGCGCAAGAGACAGCGAAGGAGAAGACGATCGTGTCGAATAAGTTCACGGGCCGAGCAACTGGACTTACGTCGGCACGACCTCAACCGACCGACAGTGTAAAGGAGACGGAGTTGGCCATCCGGGCAAAATGTAGAGGCATTATCAAGCGGGTAAATAAACAGACAGGACCCGTCGAATGTAATGACGCATTAACGGTGTCGGAAGAGACAACGATGGCTGAGACGACGCCTCAGATATCGTCGTTGGAAAGGGCTCGCCGAAAAAGAACGTGGAAGCACAAGAAGAGATCGAGCGAGCACCGCAAAAAGGGGCGCAAGCGCTGTTCGAAGTATTCAGGATAAGTGCTGAGGTCGAATCAGAATGTGTTTGGCAGTGTTGAGTGCCATATGTTGTGTTAACGTTGTGTTATCCTGTGTCACAAGTGTCAAAGTGTTGTGCTGTGATGTGATGTATAGTATTGGACCATTGTTGTAATGAGAGAACTTTGTACATTTGTATTATTGGGAATTTGTGGTGGAGTGTTGTACTCATGTGCCTGTGGTTATATTTCATGTGTTGTGGAATTGAACTACAATGTGAGATTGTATTGCGTGATATATTGTGAATGTGACGTGTCACGAGCGACGGATTGTGTTACAGTCTGTGAGAGTGTGTGGTGACTGTTCGCGCTCGTTTGTGTGGTTTGAATATTATGAGATAATATTCTTAAAGTGGGGGGCAGTGTCACAGAACGAGCGCTAAAAAAAGAGCGCGCCGCCAAATCCTTGCGACAACGGGCGGCAGAAACGCCGCGAGGTAAAAAGAAAAAAAAAGAAAGCAAACATCCAAGGCTCCCGGGCGCGCGCTCTCCCCGCAGAAGCACGGCTTCGCAGACGAACCTCCTCACCCCACAGCGGCGGACGGGCAAGCGCTAGAAATTTCCAGAACGAACGGGGCGGGGTCAGACCGAGTGAATCATCTTCCGGAGAGGGCAGTCGAACCGTCTCGTGCCTCTCCGCAGCCTTCGCTGCGCATCGCGCCGACGAAATGAGGAGAACGTTCTGGAAGGTGGCGCGGAACGTATTTAATCGAGCAGCCGAGACGAGAAAGCAGGAGAAGACGGAAAGTTAGCGCCGGAGCGCGTAGGGATTCCGCCGTGGAGTCGGCGAAGGTTCTGCCCGTAGTGACAGAACAGGAGGAGACGGAAGTGAGCGCCAGAGTGCGTAGAGATTCCACCGTGTAGTCGGCGAAGGTTTTGGTCCGTAGGGACGGCTCGAGCTACAGGCAAGAGCGTGGGTTTACCGCTATCGAGCGAAGACGCGGGCAACAGCTGCGTGTGGGAAGCCGACGGATTTCCGGCGAAGAAGCTTGAAGCTTGGACAGTGGCCATTTGAGGACGCGAGGTTTCCTGGAAGAGAAACTTCGAGAGCTACGGAACGACAACAACGCTGGACTTTGAGTGAGTGATTCTCGGAAGAGTATCATTCAGACTTTTGTTCCAAGGAATTTGGAGTGAATAGGTTTTCTATCGCTTTAGTCCTTAAGTGTCTTGGTTGTTCAATGCATGCGACTGCATTGTAGTGCGTATTGTTGTCCGTGTCCGTTGTTTCAAGTGTGGCTGATTGTATTGTGTAGTACGTTGATTGATTGGTTTGATTGGGGACATATTGTGTGTAACTAGTGTGGAGTGTGCATTTTTGTGTATTATTTTCGATCTGCCATTATTGAGAATATAATTTGTTTGTTTATCAACTATCGGCTCTGACTTGTTCTTTGGGCCACAGCCGGCGTCCGCTGGCGCACCAATAAGGACCACTTCTAAATTGTCCACGCTTTCGTGGTGCGGTTCGGGGGGCCGATACTTCGGCTCTTGGAATTAGCCCGGCGATCGCCTCCCTATTAACGGGACATGTGTGACAGAGACCCTCGTTAATGAATAAGAAAAGAAGTGTATACCTAAGGGCTCATTTTTCCTTGTTTTTACAAAATAATAAAGAGATCTAACAGACAATAATGCCAAGGAAAATATAGGGGAAGATATTAGACCAAATTGTAATGTATATATGAAGAAAAGTGGGTGAAAAGATAACTTGCCGTGGGCACGATCCGAACCTGCGACCTTCGAATGACGCGTTCGATGCTCTACCACTGAGCTCCCACGGACAGCTATCCCCCCAGCCACTTTATAAGGTTTATATGTGAATTAAACGTGGGAGTGTCAGTCAGCGCCACCAGTAGCCATGGCGGTGAGTGTGGCACACTCTTTTGAGCCCGTTTGGCGTCACGTAGCACGTGAACCTATTATGAGTGTGCAGCTGACCAGTAGTCCCTCGTATACAACCTAAAGGCACTAAATCTGCCAGTACGAGACCCTCGTTAATGAATAAGAAAAGAAGTGTATACCTAAGGGCTCGTTTTTCCGTGTTTTTACAAAATAATAAAGAGATCTAACAGACAATAATGCCAAGGAAAATATAGGGGGAGATATTAGACCAAATTGTAATGTAAATATGAAGAAAAGTGGGTTAAAAGATAACTTGCCGTGGGCAGGATCCGAAGGTCGTAGGTTCGGATCCTGCCCACGGCAAGCTATCTTTTCACCCACTGTTCTTCATATTTACATTACAATTTTGTCTGATATCTTCCCCTATACTTTCCTTGACATTACTGTCTGTTAGATCTCATTATTATTGTGTAAAACACACACACACACACATATATATATATATATATATATATATATATATATATATATATATATATATATATATATATATATATATATATATATATATATATATATATATATATATATATATATTGTTACGGGAAGGAGACTGACTCAGAGGGGTAGTCAGGTAGTCACCGATCACCGATGTATTTACAGCCGGTTAGGCGAGCAGCGCCAGCCACACAAGATTAGCTCGTGCCAGTCTATCTGCTTCGTCTTCTTCAGCTCCATGCACTGGCACGTAGCATGACCCCCGGCGGCGGAGGCACCGTCCCGGTGCTTTAAAGGTCGTTATCTGACGCATTATTGTAGGGCTTGATCCGCGAGACGTGTACGATATCACTGGGCCGCACAGTAGATGATGATGGACAGATGCGGCTGATCTCGTAGGTGACAGGTGTTACTTGACGCAATATACAGTAGGGTCCCGTGTATTGAGACAGAAGTTTTTCGGATAGGCCCAGCCGACGATGAGGGGACCAGAGTAAAACGAGGGTACCGGGAGCGAAATGTACGTCTCTATGTTCCGCATCGTATCGACGGCATTGGTTGGTTTGCGACGCCATCAGCCGAGCGCGAGCGAGCTGACGGGCATGATCGGCTCGCGCAATCGCGTCGCGGGCATACTCGCTTGTGGACGAGGTGTGAGCTGAGACGACTGTGTCCAGTGGTAAAGTCGGCTCTCTTCCGTACAATAAGTAGAACGGCGAAAAGCCCGCTGTGTCGTGGCGGGATGAATTATACGCGAAAGTTGCGTAGGGTAAGGCAAGGTCCCAGTCTCGGTGGTCGGGCGACACGTACATAGCGAGCATATTTGTTAAAGTGCGGTTAAATCGTTCCGTAAGGCCGTTTGTTTGAGGGTGGAAAGCGGTTGTCAGTGTGTGTTGCGTGGAACAAGAACGCAGAATGTCGGCGATGACTTGGGATAAAAATGTACGGCCACGGTCTGTGAGAAGCTGTCTCGGCGCACCGTGAATCAATATAACGTCCCGTAACAAGAAGTCAGCGACGTCGGTTGCACAGCTGGTCGGTAGAGCTCGCGTAATAGCGTAGCGTGTAGCGTAGTCTGTGAAAACGGCTATCCATTTGTTTCCCAATGTTGATGTGGGAAAAGGACCAAGCAGGTCTAACCCAACACGGTAAAATGGTTCCGCGGGTATGTCAATTGGTTGAAGATGGCCAGCGGGTAGCAGTGACGGTGTCTTACGACGTTGGCATAGGTCACATGTGGCGACGTATCGGCGTACCGAACGAGCAAGGCCTGGCCAGAAAAAACGGCGCCGGACGCGCTCGTACGTACGGGATACGCCAAGGTGTCCAGCCGTGGGAGCGTCGTGAAGTTCGGTGAGAACACATGGCGCAAATGCTTAGGCACAACAATGAAAAGGTCGGGCCCGTCTAGTCGGAAATTGCGACGGTATAGCACACCCTTTTGAATTACAAAGTAGCGGACGGAAGCATCATTTGTGGAGGATTCCATACGGCTGATGATGCCAAGCAGCTCTGGATCACGCTTCTGTTCTTCCCCTATATTAAGGAAGTCGGACACTGACAAGATAGAGTTCTCCGTGGGCTCGTCAGTGTCCTCAGGATCGTCGACAGGGTACCGGGAGAGGCAATCGGCATCACGGTGAAGGTGGCCAGATTTGTAGACCACCGAATAGGAAAACTCTTGCAGGCGCAAAGCCCAGCGACCAAGGCGGCCTGATGGATCTTTCAGAGAGTTCAGCCAGCAGAGTGCGTGGTGGTCGGTAACTACCGAAAATGGGCGTCCATATAGATAAGGTCGAAATTTTGCCACCGCCCATACAAGAGCCAAGCACTCACGCTCTGTTATCGAATAGTTACGTTCAGGGGCGGATAGGAGGTGGCTGGCATATGCAATAACGCAATCATGGCCATGTTGTTTCCGAGCCAGCACTGCACCAACGCCATGTCCACTTGCATCTGTACGGATTTCCGTAGCGGCAGCAGGGTTGAAGTGTACCAGAATCGGAGGGGTAGTGAGAAGAGCGACGAGAGTCGAGAACGCAGAAGCCTCTTCGGAGCCCCATGAAAACGGGGCTTCTTTCTTGAGGAGCTGCGTAAGCGGCCTCGCTATGTGCGCAAAATCTTTCACGAAGCGTCGGAAGTAGGAGCATAGTCCGATAAAGCTGCGTACATCCTTCGCAAATCGTGGTACAGGAAAATTTTTAACGGCGCTGATTTTTGCCGTGTCTGGTTGTACACCGTTGGGGTCTACTAAACGGCCAAGCACTGTGATTTGGTGGCGTTCAAAGTGACATTTGGACGAGTTGAGCTGCAGGCCTGCGCGACGGAAGATTCCCAGGATGGCTGAGAGGCGCTCTATGTGAGTTTCAAATGTTGGTGAAAAGACGATGACGTCGTCCAAGTAGCACAAACAGGTGGACCATTTGAATCCTCTGAGCAGGGAGTCAATCATTCGTTCGAAGGTGGCTGGAGCGTTACAAAGGCCGAAGGGCATGACCTTGTACTGATATAGGCCATCGGGGGTGATGAAAGCCGTCTTTTCACGGTCCATTTTATCTACCTCTATCTGCCAGTAGCCGGAACACAGGTCTATAGAGGAAAAATAGTGGGACCCATAGAGGCAATCAAGCGCATCACCTATTCGTGGCAGAGGGTAGACGTCTTTTTTGGTAATTTTGTTTAGGTGTCGATAATCCACACAGAAACGCCATGCACCGTCTTTCTTGCGGACTAGCACTACAGGAGAAGCCCAAGGACTGCAAGATGGCTCAATGATGTCCTTGGCGAGCATTTTGTCGACCTCACTTTGGATGATGTGACGCTCGGCCGCCGACACCCGATATGGGCGCCTATGAATAGGATGCTCATTACCAGTGTTTATGCGGTGGCTCATACCGGTAGCTTTCCCCAACGGACGGCCGCTGATGTCAAAGTCGTCGATGTAGGACAGCAGAACCCGGTGGAGCTCAACAGTCTGCTGCGGCGTTAAGTTGGAAGCGACCATCAAAGTAATAGCGCTGTCGGAGCAAGTGGCAGACTGATGTTGAGCGTGGGGGTCAGAAGGGGCGGCCATCGCAAAAACATCTACCGCATTGTCTTCTAAGGTGCAGAGCAACGCCAAAGAGATCCCTTGTGGCAAAACTTGAGGTGTCAAGCTAAAGTTGACAACTGGAAGGCACGTAGAATTTCCTGCGACGGACAGAATGGTGTGCGGTATTGTAATGCCACGGCTTATGAGAACATCGGTGATAGGGGTCAGAACATAGTCATTGTCGGGAACTGGTGGTATTGAGACGAGCTCTATGTAGGTCAGTGTCTGTGGAGGGAGGCGCGCGTGTCCCGTTGTGCAGAGGCGACTCGGCCGTTGTATAAAAGGTTCTGTTGCGGGCAAGTGTAGACGGAGCGTACTGGTCGAACAGTCTATGAGGCCAGAATGCGTGGACAGGAAGTCGAGGCCTAAGATTACGTCGTGGGGGCATTTATCAAGGACGGTGAAGAGAACAACGGTGTGTCGATCCGCAATGCTCACACGAGCGGACCACATTTCAACGATAGATGCTATTCCACCATCCGCAACACGAACGAACTGAGTGGTCGCAGGTGTGAGAAACTTCTTGAGCGTGCGGCGAAAATCACTCGCCATCACGGAAAGTTGGGCGCCGGTGTCGACAAGAGCAGTGACATGTACGCCGTCTACTTGTACGTCTATGAGGTTCCGTTTTGAGGTTCCGCCACACAAGATTAGCTCGTGCCAGTCTATCTGCTTCGTCTTCTTCAGCTCCATGCACTGGCACGTAGCACTATATATATATATATATATATATATATATATATATATATATATATATATATAATATATATATATATATATATATATATATATATATATATATATAGTCAAGTACATCCTTGGTGAGCGGTCACGACTTGGTTTATTTCGACGTTTTGGCCTAGAGTATGGCCTTCATCAGGATTGAGGGTACAGTTTGTTGGGGCTCAGCTTTATACAATCTTGAATCATAGGGCGAGAGAGAGAAAGAGGAAAAAAGCGAAAAAAAGAGAAAAGAAGAAAACAAAAAAGAAGAAAAAGAAAAAGAAAAAGGAGAATATAAGGTGAACTCCCGCGGGCGCCCCTTTTCACTTTCCTTTCCCTTTATTTTTATCTGTCTCCCCTTTCTCCTTTTCACCTTTAGGATGTTTGCCGTCTTTGTATCCTTTCTTTTACTAACGCATTGTTCCCGACCAGACGGCGCCTGCTGGCTCTGGCAGTTCGGTGTGGGGGAAAAAGAGCTTTTTTAAGAAGTTTAAGCCTTCAACTACTCAGCGCCCCGTCGACATCTCGTCATAGAAATAGGGGCGCCGCGTATTGCCGCAGAGGCTGGCAGGTGGGTGCAATGGCAATTCTTGTCGCTTCTGCATTACGCGTGCAGTAGGCGCCTCCCGACTGTGCACAGGGGTGCTGTTGGGCATGTCATGTTTGGCACAATTGATTGTATCGTGACGTAAAAACAGAAACAGATTACAGCTGTACTTAGGAAGAGTAGTTACATTTGGAATTATTTTGAGTTGTCCAGTGCCCTTCGCAGCTGCACTGCCGTGCGCTCAGTTATTTTTTCATTATTGCCGTTATTGTTTTCTAATGGTTTAATTGCTGCAAGTGTACCTGGATTCTCATTTATTCCTCTATCGAGGGTGGTAAATCAGAGGATAAGGTATGACTCTCGTTGTCCACGTTCTCAATTTGATTTAAATCCCGTCTCTAAGATCGTTACTGATAGTTTGTCGTATGCATGGTCGAGAAGATTGAGATGTTTTGATAGGGGTAGATTTGGAGCTGATTTCGCATGGGCTCAGAGAATATTGAAGCGAATCCTGAATGATGTTTCTGTTTGTCCGATGTACTGCATACTGCGCACGTTGCATTCGAGTAGGTATACCACATTAGAGGAATCGCATATAGGTTTCCTCGTATGTTATTCGAAAACATGAATTGTGTGCTGGTTGCTCTGAGTGTTTCTGGCACCGCTTTACTTACAAGACATCGTGAATTTAAACAAAGTCGGCATGAATTATTAGGGGATGTGGTATTGATTTGAGAGTGGACAAGTGTGTCTTTGAGGTTGCGTGGTCGTTGGTAAACGACGCCAGAAGCGTATGGGAATGCGCGTTTCAGACGTTCACTTTGTTCCAGAATGTTGTAATGTCGTTTAAGGATTTTGTTTACATTGGGGAAATTTGTGCTGTAAGTTAAGCAGAGGTTTGTTCGTTGTGGGTCTTCTTGTGGTGGTCGCATCATAAGTAAGTTATCACGCTTCAGTTTTCACGCTTTTTGAACGGCGTCATCAATTACATGTGAGGGGTATTTTTGTTTATCGAGCATAAGTTCTAGCCTCTGTGAGCTCGTGTCAATATCAGTGTCTCTTGAGCAGATTCGCTTAAACCGGTGAGCCTGGCTGTACGGAATACTGTTTTAACAGTGGCGCGGGTGATCGCTTTGGTGATGGAGGTATTGTTGTCAATCCGTTGGTTTGCAATATATGGTTGTAGAAAGCTTGTCTTCTTCTATCGTTATGGTAACATCAAGAAAATTTACGGTTGTTTGCGAGTAGGTGTGTGTGAAGTGTAAGTTCGGATGTACAGCCTTGTAAGTGTCGATAAAGCTGACAAGTTCATCCTCGCTGTGGGTCCAAATAAGAAAGATGTCGTCTATGTATCTTCTGTATAACAGTGGTTTCAAGGAATTTTGTGCAAGAAACTCCGATTCTAGCTTTTACATAAATATGTTTGCATAATTAGGTGCCATTTTGGCGCCCATAGCGGTACCGCTGCTTTGTCGAAAATACCCTTGGTTAAATTCGAATTAAATTAATTTGAGGACCATCCTCGTCAAAGTTGCGATGGCAGAGAAATGTGGGGTGTTAGATTGTCTATGGTCTGTGTACATGTTTTGTAATGCAACTATGCCGTCATCGTGAAGAATATTTGTATATAATGAAGAGACATCAAGAATAACTAAGTACGAGTTTTTCGGCACACACAGAACTGCAATGTCTCGAAGAAAATGTGTGGTGTCTTTTATGTACGACGCAACGGAGCATGGAATATGGCTTATTATTTTGGCCACGTACCCTGATATGCGTTCAGTTATTGTACCGATGCCTGATATGATTGGTCGACCTGAGTTACCAGGTTTATGAATTTTCGGGAGGATGTAGAAGCGACCTGGACGAGGGTATGCTGCTCGCATCAGTTTGTGGTCAGTGTTGGTTATCTTTTCTGCATCCAACAGTTTCTTTAGTTCTGTTTATAAGATACGTTTGTATTCGTCTGTCGGATCACCTGGGAGGCGTTCATAAAATTTTGAGTCGTCTAGTTGGCGGTATGCTTCTTTTAAGTAGTTGGTTGTATTAAGGACTACAATTGCTCCTCCTTTGTCAGCGGGTTTCATTTTTATGTCTGTCCTAGATGCCATATATATATATTTGCCATACTGGCTCCTGCCAGTATTGCCGAACCAAGAAATCAACGAGAAACGGTTCAACCACTATATTCGGAGCCACAGCTGCGAATATAACCGGTCGCGCGACCATTTGCGAAAGCGGTCAAAAAGCGACTCAAAGCGACCCATGTTCACACCTGCGTGCTAATAACGAAGTACTCAATGCTCTGCCAACTTCAGCGTCAATGTTCATTATGCACCTCAGTATGCACTGGCAATGCGCTTAAGTAGGCTGATCGAATTGCCTACCTCATGTAATCATGCATGACATGATGTACGTGTTCGTGTGTGTGTGGGAGGGTGTGTGTGCGTGCGTGCGTGTGTGTGTGTGTGTTTGTGTGTTCATCAGGGCTTCCAAGAGAGTGCGGACAAGAGAGTGCAGACAGGGCTTCCAAGAGAGTGCATCATGCATCGACCTGGAATGCATTACGATCACACCATAGAGATACAAGCAGCCAGAGCCAGGCTCACAGGTGATTCTCGTCACTTGTATCTTCTCGTACACTGGCGCTGTAACCATCATGCATTCTTGCAATTGTTATGCACACAATATGTATGATATGGTTTGCGGAGGTGCATGTTGTGGCTATTAGTCATACTTTGCTCTACAGAACACGCTTCTAAGCCGATGCTAAATAGTTATACCACTCATCTGCTTCATTAACCGATGCAGGTAATGAGATTAGTGGCTGGAAACCTATGCTCGTAGAAATTATGCAGTGATGCTATGTAATGTAAAGCATTGTGTCTGCTCACGCGTTTTCTCTTAGTAATGTCGTCATAGTTAAACACATCCCAATACGCCTTATTTTTGAAGCAAGGAATAAAAAATGATAACAAGGGTAAAATATCTTAAACAAAGTTATATTACCTTATTATTTTAAGCAAAAACTTAGTGATTCTCTTGACATATTGATTATAAAAACTTTTTATACCTAAGTGATAAATTATTGCGGCGTATTCGATGAACCAGGTCCGTATACCTGGTTTATAAATACACATAAAACGTACTTTTAACTATCATACTGGTCCCACCTCTGCAAGCAAATATAAAATTTGTGTATATGAAATCTCTATTCTCAAGCCTGTGACAAACAAAAAACGTGAGAGGCTAATAACATGGGATCACAAAGGTACACTAGTCGTCGTGCCTACATTATATATATATATATATATATATATATATATATATATATATATATATATATATATATATATATATATATATATATGGTTTGTGGTGTATGACGTTATTGTATGTGCTTACAAAACCTTTTATGTATTTGTCACAACTTTTCAATTAAACTAACTTTCAGTTTGCAATAAGCGCTTGCCCGTGTCTTGGCTGTCCTTGTCTGCGTTAGGCGCTCCAAGCAAGAAAGAGGAACCAAGCAACAAAGAGGCACCAGACGAAGTCCGCGCAAATTTCGACCAATAGCTGTGCGCTAATGGATGTTATGAAATGGGCAAGATTAAAATAATTTTTCGCTGTAACGACCATAGTGTACTCTTTTTTTGATAATATGCGTCTTAGAAGCAAGACGAAACAAGGAGACAATAGGTATAAAAGTGCTGACTCATGTACTCATTGTCTTGCACTTTCTTCTCGGTTGTCAGTACTTTCACGGGTTCCCTGAGCGAAACTTTGTCAAATGGGCAGTATGAGATACTACCAATATATGGGGTTTAACGTTCCAGAACGAAGAAGTTATTGTGAGAGATGTTGTGAGGGGGAGGGCTTCGGAAATCCCGACTATCAGGGGGTTCCTTGACAGACTCCTAAATCAATATACAGATTCCCCCCACTGATTCCATTAGCCTCTTTATGTTGGCAGCTATATATATTTTAGAAGGGGCTTTCATGTTAGTGCAACACTAAAACTTTATTCAAGCACGTAGCACGGATTCAAACAAATACAGGTTCCCATTGTGTACCATAGCCTTTTCATTCATGATGCTTGCCACCGTATCCCATTCCACCGTAGCGCTTGCCAACTCCGTATCATCCGTATCTGTGTCCGTAGCCGTGAGACTTTCCGCTATATCCACGATGGCTCATGTGATAGCCTTCCTTGTGACCACCACCACCGTATCCTTGGTGACCACTACCGTAGCCGCCATGGTTGGCGTCAGCCGAGGCAACACTAATTGACAAAAAAAAAGACAATCAGGAAAATCTGCACGCAAAGACTAACATTTTTTTCTGTTTATCGTTTTCGAAGGAATGGTTTCTAATTTAGCTTTGCCACATATTTCCACGTGAAGAGTGATGTAATCTTTGGACCTTTTTCGGAGCCTTCAGCAAACTGTACAACGCAAGGTAGCCACACTGACTTTTTTTCTATTTAACTTTGAGTAGGTAAGAAGTAAAATTAAATTTGTGGGCATTGATCACTGCTGTTTCAATCACAGGCAGATAGCATACAGCAAAAATTAGTGAGAATAGGGGGAAAACGCCAAAGAAAAGAAAAGGTATAAAATGAAGGTGAATAGCGAGACATAACTAATTAAAAAAAGAAGCGAGGTCAATTGGAGCAGCAGTTTGCTCTGGCCTCCTCAACTGGCCAAGGGGGCCAGGGGAGGGCATGATAAAGGACGATAGTAAGGTAGGGAGGTGAGAGTTAATGTAAAAGATCGAACATGCTAGTACACAATTAACAGAATGTTTGCTTTCTCAAATTGTGCTCCGCAACTCATTCTATACAGCAATATAACAACGTAAACAAAGATGACTGACCTAGTTTGATAACGCGCGAACGCAAAGAAAGGCCGAGCGACGTCAAATATTAGCGTTAAGGAAATGCAGCGTCAGTCTAGGCAAACACCAGCTTGAGTTCCATGGGTAAATCTAACAGTGTGGCTTTCTTGCGTGCCTGCTTTGGCTTAGTCTCATTTATTTGACTGCATAAATGCCCTATGTTGCATTTTCTTCACGGAAAGTGACCATATTTTCGTAAACCACGTTTCGAGCGCGCAATACCTAAGTTATAATTGGTGCAGTGCACACATTCGGCTTTCTATAAGATGTACGGTCTTGTTTGAGTGAGTATCTTTTACAGCGGTTACAGAAACGTCAAAATCTTTACCATAACTTTGAAGCTTTGAAGCTGCACCTATCTTGAGAATGATTAAGCGCTATGACGGACGTGCACGAGCGAGAAGGAAGACACAAACACAAACTAAACCATGGGCTCGACCTAAAACATGTACACGTACACCTACGGCATGCTTATTACACTTATGCTGCACTAGCGATTATACGTGCAGGCTATGTCTCAATAAAAAAAGCAGTTTTTTAAATACACCTATTTCCCTATCTCTAATATATTCATTTCTGACAGTTAGAGCTCTTGTGCCCATATATGACTGGTATGTAGTGGTGCAAATTGCAGCGTTTTTTTTTATTCTTAAACAATACGACTAAGGTATCTGATTCTTCACCGCCTGCATAGTGCTCCTATAAAAAAACTATTTAAATATTCACTTTATACCACTGGTCCGTTGCACCTTGCATATCGCCTAACGTGTACTGTATTCTAGGGTAGATTTGGCTTATATTAATTTAAACACATGCAACCTAACTGAAAACACAGATTTTTATTTTTATATATGCCACATCTAAATTAAGTATTGAATTTCCAGTGAAGAAAACAACCGGTAAAAAATTATTGTTGCTAAGTATACGTTTTTAGTTTCATTTGTTTCCCAAAATTTTCTCTCATTTTACAAAAGTATTTTGCTTTAGCAAGTATAATTACCACCAGTGTAAGATCAGCTATACTTAGCTCGATTCGGAGTAATCAGAGAGCGAGATCAGTATTGAATGGAGCCTTTCTTACTGTGATCTTCATGGTAGCTTCATATCTTTTGACATAAGAACGTATTCCAACGATGTTCGTAAACGGCAGCCTCAGAACATTTTTTTTTTTTCAGTAGAGACAACCTGGCGAGTCTAATCCAAGGACACGCGCAAAACTTCTGTTGTCTTGTGCGCAAGCACCAAACGGTGAATTCTGCTAGCTATAGAATATACTCGACCTTTCTATGCTGTTGGTTCGCGATTCTTCCAGTGCCGGAAGCAAGAAGAATTTCGTTTGGGAACTTGACTTCACATAACTCGTATTCTTTTCATTGCTCCAGAGCTCAACTAAAGTTCAAATCCACCAGCCTGAGTGTTGATGAAACGAAAATTGCGTGAACTGTTGTAGTTATAATTTACATTCCTTGCGAAATAGGCTGTACGCAATCATTAAAAAAAACCAGAGTGACTGCAATTCTTACTACGTACATTTTATTTTTGAAACGGAGGCTTCTTTGGCTACAATATTTTAAGGCAATAAAACAAGGTAGTGTAATTCGGGCAAACATCTCTTGCTGAGCAGCGGTGTGAGCGAGCTGAATGCCTTCGAAAGAGAAGGGCGTAAGGGGACGATATTATCAGTAACGACGTTGCCTCAAGCAGGACTTTCCAGTCGGTTGGAGGGGATGTACATCTAACACGGATAACGGGAAATGAGGAGGTAGCGTACGTGTTAGACAGCCCCACACAAACAGTTCAGTAAAGTTCAACTGCACCAATCAAAAACTCCGTACGCCACCGGATCAGAGAAGGGGTCGCACGCCAGGCCCACCACCTCCTCCCAATTTTCGCCATAGTATACAGAGAACAAAATGACAGTCGACCACATATGCCGGCCCGCCCCCTTCCTCCCTTTGCGTCAAAGTGGGACCCCACCCCTGCAAGCCTACGCCCCTGTTGGAGGTTGCCATGCAACCTGTAGTATAGTTCATTTGTATTCATCGGCTTGCACAAGAAAGCAAAAATTATTCTTGTTTATTTGCATTTTTTGTACTGGTGCTTTAAAACATTGCTTCAAATTAAGAAGAGCGTTTGTTAGAAAATAAGATTTTTCTTCTTAGTCGAAAGCTTTTTATCAATATATCATTTATATTTGGAAATGCGTTTCAGTGAGTGCGTAGCACTTCACCTGTTACGGTCACAATTATTCCGTCTTTCTGCCAAATGAATAAATATTCTGAAAGGATGCTCAGTAGGCAGCGACAATCACCGTTTTAATGTTTTTAAGCTGGAGTGTCAGTCAATATGGGCAGTTGTTACTATTTTTTTCTTTTACATTTGCTGGTGTTTCTGGGTTTGCTGGTTTCAGAACGTTCGGGCAGTTTTTTTGTTCATTATTTTTTATTGTTTTGTTGGTTGTGTCTGTTGCTCAGTGATTAACAAAACCAAAAACATATTGTGTTGCTTTGTCAAAACAGTTAAAATCATAATTTATTACTCCTGACATTAATGTATGAGCACTCGTTTACATAGACACTTTAAGCGCTATACAGACTAACAGACACGATAACCAGCAGCTGACAGCTTATTGTTTGTCTGCAAAATCAACATTTATCAACATTTCATAGCGTATATAAGATACTGTTACCCAGGTTGCACAAGTCTGGGTTTTCAGCAGTGTAAACATCACAATGCCAAACCACTTCCTTTACGAAAGAAATTCCATCACACGTCATATATCGCTCTTTGCGAGCAATGCACCACAAATACTGCAAAGGTTCGGCTTCACACTTTTCTACTAAATTCGCCTTCTAAAGCGCATTAACTTAGAAAATAATGACTAATTGCATTGACCACAACAAAATTTGATAAAGGTACGGGTTCCTTAATTAAACAGATGAAAAAACAATTTTCCTATCCTCAAATACCCAACAACGTTGAGTCAACAACAACACGACTTTGACTTTAACGAGTACTTTGCCATGCCGTAGGTGTGCAGATCATATAAAACAATATAAATTAGGTTAACGTATCTTTACTGGGCATATACATAAGCAGTACAAGTTCACGTGCAAAAAAAATATTTATTTCGACATCTCTGCCAATTCATTGTCTCTTCATTGTTCGTTTACGTGTGACTCTCATTTTTGGTGTTTCAACGAAGGCTGATCGACGCCTCGATAGCTGTCGTACTTTCAGTGTACGCGTCTTTGAATAGAGCTATGCACGACCTGAGTGTTATTGATGTGGTGGTGAAACACTACTTAAGCGACCAGAGCGGTGTTGTTTGGTCACCTAGGCGTTTTGAACGAACGTTGTTTTCAGATGAAATGGTCAAGAGCTACAAGATCACGCAGAACATGTTTGTAAGCGATAGCATTTTACTCTTTCGTGGTTACAAATTGATGTACCTGGCTGTCTAGAAGCGTAGTGCTTTTGTTCACTTTTGACTACTTTGCCCACAACTTTATGGGGTACTGGCAAATTTCCCATTTATGAGTTATTTCATTTATTTGATGAGAGTATCATTTTTTTATGTTCCCACTAGCGAAGGATACCCCGGAAGGAGCGTGTTTGTCGTAAAGATAATTAGAAAGAGAGAGAATAAATTTAGGGAAATACAGGGAGGTTAAGCAGAAGTCGCAGCATCTGATTTGCTACCCTGCACTAAGAGAAAGAGGAGTGGGGAAGAAAGATGAGAAAGAAAGCGAAGAGTCAAACAGACGCGCGAAAAAGAAAAAAAATGAGCGGGGGTGCTATAGTCTATTCAATAGGCCACTACCACGCAAAACGTTCAATAAGGTCTTCACTGATTTTCCGTGTGAAGGCAGATTATGTCGCCTTTCAAGCACTGACTGTTCTGACAGGGGTCTGTCGACAAGGCGCGCTAACGCAGCAACTAGCTGCCGTCGTTGCACGCTGTAACGAGGGCAGTGACAGAGAACGTGCTCTATCGTTTCATCGCGGCCGCAATGATCGCAAGCAGCACTGTCTTTCATGCCGATACGGAAGGCGAAAACTTTGGTGAAAGTGACACCAAGGCACCGTCGGCAAAGCACCGTTGTCTCAAGTCGAGATTGTCCGGACGGACGCCGAAGTCGACGAGACGTATCCAGCCTATGCAGTCGCGTGTGCAGTAAGCACTCAGTGTTCCACAGGGATTTTACTTCTTTATTAGCAATTTTTTAGATTTTCTTTGCAGCATCAGTCCTTGAATATGAAATGAATTTTTCTTCAACGTCTTCGTATGCTGATCGAGCAGTTGCATCGCCTTGTTCATTGCCCAATATGCCGCAGTGACTTGGAAGCCACCGAAACGTGATTTCGTGTACTTCGTCGAAGAGGTGGTGAAGTCACTCTATAATTTCCAACACTAGCTGTTCATGAGGTCCCCGGTGTAAGGCGAACACCAAACACTGTAGTGATGCTTTGGAGTCCGTGAATTAGGAATTCTTAGAACACAGTGCTATCTTGACATGTAGGCATCGAGTGAAATTTGGACATTTATCATAATCAATACTCATCGCCACCTCTGTGTTACTCATTCTCTAAGATTAACTTTGTGATTAAACTCATGTAAGTGTATGCAGTGCATAACACACAACGTCCCTGGGATGAAAGTTTACACATGTGAATAGATGAGAAAGAAGGCCGTTTTCATGCATTCTAGACACTTCTTTCATCCTCGAGACCAAATCAATAATGGTGAACTACTTGACATTTCGCATGAAATGAAGCACTGCTTACTGTCCAGAAAAGCGTCTTAAATTTTCTACACCTCCTACAAAAAATACTAAAGCATCTTTGAACAAGAATAAAAGTGCACAGTAAATGACTAGACTATGATACACGAGGTCCTCATAATTATTTGCTGATAGCTGGCTTGAATGAATTGTGCTCTCTATATATTTCGGGGAAGTATGCTTTTTAGTAGTTAGCCAATTTATTTTTCTAGTGAAGCTTAAGAGGACATCAACTTTTTTGCGCCACAAAAAATGATAGAGGTGGTTGACTTAAAGAGATGAAGCAAAGATCGCTGAGAAAGTTGCTAGACCACAGAGTTTTATGCAACAATACAAAATTCTGCAACTTATGCAAACAATATTGAATAGTTGAGCACGTGGTGTTCACACGAACTACCATATATTCTCTCTTTTTTATTTTGTGAACCCTTGTCACTGCTGTTGTTAATTTGTGTAGCAAATTGCAAGAGGTGATCCTACTATGGTTCAACCGTGGCAGTTGCTTGAGCTACGAATGTTGAGACTGAAAATGATTACGGGGTTGTTCTCGGTGCCAACGAAGCACATGGACTGAAGATAGATCCCAACCACGGTAGCTACGACAACGTACGAGTTGGATGTCGCCAAAGAAATGGACGGCCATGGTGACTGCAGTCGTGATAGGCCCTATGGCCGCCTAAGATATACGTGTCGCGGCACGACGGACCACACGTTCGCTACTAAACTCGTGTAAGAGGTACCTGACATGTGCAACTTTGAGGAATTCCCCTTCAGCTGTTTAGAATGACTCACACCGGTATATAGTTTGTACAATGAAATCGTGGTGTACAGGAAATCACTTTCTCAACCATCAATGATTATGTAGGTGCCTTCTTATGTCCTATATTGTTTTATGTGCATGCGGGTTCCCTGCTAAAGGGAACATCTGTGTGAGCAGCATCTTTATATTTCGCTACCTTACGGAATCATGGTGTCTTAGATATGCATAAGGCTAGTGGTGGTTAAAAGTTCCGACTCTTCTTGACAGACTATTGACTTGCATGAAGATTGTTTCTGAATGCACTTGCTCTTAGAGGGCCAGAGATATTGATGTTGTGCGATCGAGTGTCTCGTTTAACAGTGAACCATACTGTACTTCCTTGCAAACCACGATCATTGCACTGAAAGCCACGTCACGGGGCGCAAACTGTGTTCGAGACATGGCACTGGAAGCCTTTTTATAATACCTGTGAGGTTTTGCATGATCCCTCTGACAATTACGTTCAAAAATATACATATTGTCGCTATAAGGTCAGCTGTAAACTATTGCACTATCTTCCCCAGTGCCAAGCTTTGAAGATACATTTTTTCAATGAGCTTCATGACTAACAGCAATTCATTGCTGGTGCCAAAAGACAACGAGAATGACAGCCGATGTTTGTGTGTCTGTATTCTTGGCAAAGCCAGACAATGGCAATGAGGCCAATAGCGTCGTAACTTTCCTTTGCGTCATGACTCTTTTCTCAACTAGCCCTTATATTAATGGCTTTATTCGATTACTCATTCAAACCAACTCATTCATCCGTGCTTATTTCTGTATTCAAAACATAACGGTAACATTGAGCTCAACATGCAATTTGACCATTTTGTGGTTGCAGCACAATTAAGTTCATACGATTACGTGCAATGACAATTCATATTACACCGTGGTAGCCTACAAGCGAAGATGATGCGCTGCTCGAAGACTCGGAATCTTATCCCGTTACGAGAAGTCGCACTTCATTCGGGGGTAATTTCTATAATAACCCCATATGCTTTGCTTTACACTCGCTTTCTAGAACCAGAAATGCTCAGCATTGTGACCAATTATGGCGTACCTCATAAATATTGTCGTGTCAGCGCGTGAAATGACAAAACCTGAGCTCTAATGCGAACCAGCTTTATTGCTCATCTACAATGTATTTGTGTGACTAATCCTACGGCGAATATTCAGTAGTAACCGGCGGCATATCCACCCTGGTAACCACCACCGTATGCTCCGTTGTTGTAACCTCCTTGACCATAGCTCGCCGGCTTTCCACCGTAACCTGGACTGTGGGCGCTGGCGTAGTGACCGCTGTGCGGAAGGGTATAGACTGCTCCGTATCCACCAGGGGCTGCACCGTAGCCACCACCATATTGTCCGCCATAACCCTTTGCGCTACCCTTGCCGTAGCCTCCTCCTCCATATCCAGAATGGCCACCCCCGTATCCTCCATTGGACCCATATAGTCCAGTAGCCAATGCAACACTGATCATCACGGCGAAGGATATGAATGCCAGCTGCGTCAATGCAATGAAACCATGAGCAAGAATGAATAAGTACAGCTTTTACAAAAAGTTCGTCCTATCGACTGAAGTTTTTATTGAAGATTTTTTACGACAAACAAGCCCTCAGCGTCAATGTCACTAGTGCAGGTAAACCTATTTGAAGTGTGAATAGGTCTCTGTTAAAAACGCCAAACCAATCAAAATTAATCCAAAGTCCTCCAACAGGGCCTGCTTGAATATCGCATCATTCTTCTGGCTCGTAAAACCGCATAATTTGGATTGAGCTACGGGGCTCGAACGAATTGTTAGTCAATAACAACATTAGCAAAATGTACAATCGTCTGTAAAAGCACCTGCATGGAGATGCTGCTATCAGCATCACATGGAAATTCACCGCAGATGAATTGATTTTTCACTTTTATGATATTCTAGTATGTTAGAAATATAACTTCAAATGGCAACTGCATGCCTTAATTGTCTCGGTCTCTCAGGTAAATTTTGTCGCATAGTCATTAACATACCCATAAAGTACACTCAGGTAGTGTGTAAAAGCAATTTTACAATTGCTGAATGACGCAGGATGCAATCAGGCTTCGGTTACGTTTTCGAAATTGATGTTTGTTGCGTTGGGGTACATAGAAGCAGAATGTTTAGTATGCTGAAAGCGCTCACAAAGATAATCAATGAACAATGCGTGTTTTTGCAACACCCATCTTGAATATTCACGTTCCTATGGAAAGCGCTCAGTGCCGGCAATTCGCCTCAATCTTCTTATACGCACGTAAATTTACCTCACATTACAGGAATTTCCCGCCAAAAGTGCACGGATCACTGCTAATATCGCCATGCTATAAAACCACATTGTTATAAAATCACAAAATGTATATCAGATGCGTACAATCTCATCCCTGCTAATTTATTGAATAGTTTCAATAGTCGCATTACCTGTTTACCACATCTTTCAAAAATATACACTGTGCTAAAGCTGAACACTGTCATCTTTCCATATTGCAGTGTCGATTCACAATCCCCATCATATTTCTGCCAGGACCTTAACCTATACAAATCACCCGCACCCGTGATATTCCCCAAAGATCCTTTTCATTTCGCACTGTTGTCATGATAGCTTGCCTAAATACGACAAACATTAGAGCGCATTGGTGTAACTATATTAAATATGCCGTACCGTATCCACGTTTACTCAAAAACGCATGCTTGGTTATAAAACATAGTACCACTGCAGCCGTATAACGTTCTAACAAATCGAAGTAAGGTACACTCTCACCTCAGTCAAAAAGCCAAGAAGCGATAGAGGAAGCATAAAATTGTGTCTTACTGTGATCTTCATGGTGGCAGAGTAGACTGTTTCAAGTGAGCGGTATACGACGAGTGCGAAGTACACCTCGATGCTCTTAAATATGCCCTGTTCGACCATGGGCGAACACGTGAACGGCATTATGCGCGCCGAGCATTGCGCGAGCGATGCTTCATATCAGCAAATAGTTTATGAGCGAGGCTGAATAGTTGGCGAGATTCTACAGCCTAGTTTAATGAAGCTTGCGCCTATATTGCTCGTTTTTATGACCACACCACGTTTACAGTATTATGTTTCTTATTCGTCAGCGAACAATAATAGACAACTTATCGGTCGAGCAAAGTGATGGCAACGTGTCTATAATGCACCACCTCTGAAGCTGAAAAGCGTTTAGTTTATTTTTATTTTTGTAGCTATACCGGCCCGCATACCTTTTCAGGGACCTGTTGAGGTGACCGTGAAGGTGAAAAAAAAATGTTAGAAGATACGGTTCGAGAACTAATCACGTAACGAAAAGAGGAAATACTTGCATATACCAGCGCACGCTCGCGTTCACGCAACTACAAGTGTTTCAACCATTTACTTTGCTTTCCATGCTTTCTTACGCTAATAACGAAGTAGTCAATGCTCTGCCAACCTCAGCCTCAATGTTTATTATGCACCACAGTATGCACTGGCAATGCGCTTTGCTAGGATGATCCCATTGTCTACCTCATGTCATCATGCATGACATGAGGCGTGTGTGTGTGTGTGTGTGTGTGTGTGTGTGTGTGTGTGTGTGTGTGTGTGTGTGTGTGTGTGTGTGTGTGTGTACAACTTGAGCAAGGCTAATAGCAAACTCGTCGCTTGTATCTTCTCGTGCTATGGCGCTGTAACCGTCGTGCATTCTGAGAAATGGTATGCATGCACACAACTTGTACAATATTGTTTGCAGATATTGGAGCAGGCCACTGGCTAGATGAGATGCATATTTTAGTTATTAAACATGCTTTCCTTTACAGACCCTTCTGGCAACCCGATGTGGAATGATTATATAGCTCATTTGGTTCGTTCCACGGTGGAGGTATTTAGATTAGAGACTAAAACGCTATGCTCATAAATATTATGCAATGATGCTATGCAATATAAAAGCTTTGTATCTGCTCGCGTGTTTTTTCTCAGTCATTTCGGAATGTTTACACAAACCTCAAGATGCCCTAATTGGACAGCAAGAAATAAAAATTTATTATTAGACTAGAATATTCTAAATAATAATGCATTAGCTATTGGAAAAAAGGTAATATCTCTGCAAATCAATTTTTAAAACTTTTTTATATTTAAACGGCCTGTTAATAATATTTATTTCATGAACCTGGCTCGCATACCAAAGCTTTGGTTTCGACATACATACTTTTTTTGAAACTTCATCCGTATCCCCCTTCAGCGAGCAACGATAAAATTTTGTGTATATCGAATCTCCTTTCTCTAGCTAGCGACAAACAAGAAAAACGTAAAACAGGCTCATAATAAGTGGAAACAAAGAAAAACTTGTCTTGTCTCCTTTATATATGTTTGTACCGAATTTTTAGGTAAGATTTTTGCATGAATATATCAGCCTATTCGAGCTCCAGCATCATGAGTCAGGCGTTTATGGGAACAGGCCGCGCCTCTTTAAAATATTGCATTGTAGTCGAAAAATGCTATCGAATATCGAAAAGACAGAAAAGAAAGAAAGAAAGAAAGAAAGGAAGAAAGAAGGAAAGAAAGAAAGAAGGAAAGAAAGAAAGAAATAAAAAAAGCAGAGCGTCAAAAAAGAATAATTTTTTTACAACTCAATTGAAAAGAAAATCGAACAACTTCCTGTTTTCTATAGGGAGTGTACGGAAAAGTGAGGCTTGATGTAGGAAATGAAGAAGAGAATGAGGTTTGCATACGCGATAGAGGATGCATAAAATAACGGTAAGCGGTCGTTCAAGTTGATAGCATTTTAGTAGTAGTAGTAGTAGTAGTAGTAGTAGTAGTAGTAGTAGTAGTAGTAGTAGTAGTAGTAGTAGTAGTAGTAGTAGTAGTAGTAGTAGTAGTAGTAGTAGTAGTAGTAGTAGCAACAGCCGTAATGGTAGTAACAGTTGTAGTAGCAGTAGCAGTCAGGATAGCAAGGTTCAGAAATTTACGCCAATAGGGCTACTTTTCTGAGCCGTGCCAGCTGAAATGGGGTCTTGACTACCCGGCTGCTTCTTGGGTACCTTTGTTTCCTCGACTGGAGAAAACGTATGTTTATCGCCGATGCAGCAGCTCGTTTCGTCGAAGTATGTGGTGGAACATCATTGTGGTCCGTGTGTTGTACTTCCTTCAAAGACTGAACTTGGAATTTGCAGCATACAAAGACTTTCTGGCGACTTTAATTCCGCCGAGAGATTTTCTGACGTGTGGCTAGAATTCGGGGGAATATACTCCGTGGAGCCCGAATTTCGACACAGCCTCTTGCTCAATGCGACTTTCAACCGAAGTTGGGAGTGAAAAAGACAATCGAAGCGGCTTCGTATTTCGCATCTAAAATATTCCACATAAAAAAAGAGCAATAAACTGTGCTGCTGATTTTCCACACACTGATGTGCTACTAATGTTTATTGTCGCAAAATTTTCTTAATTTCATTCACTCAAACTGCTTAAAGAGAATGCTACTTTTGCGACAGTGGAGGAAGCTTCATTTAGCTGACTGTAGGGATTATTAACGTCGAACAGTAATGCTTACACCCAACTATTCCAATTTCGGAGTGTCTTCAGCTGAACTCTTTTCATTTCTGCGACAATAATGGGTTTAGTGATTTAAATAACACATGTGCGACTGCGTTTGGCTACATTTATTGCCCGTGGCTTAAGTTGGCTACTTTTCTGTCAGCTTTTCAAATTCTCGTGAATTTTTTAATTCACCTTGTAACCTTGGCGGTGGTGGGGGCGTGGGCGTATAATATTAGTAGTACTACTAGTAGCAGTAGTAGTAGATTCAGTAGTAGCAGTAGTAGTAGTAGTAGTAGTAGTTGTTGTTGTTGTTGTTGTTGTTGTTTTTGTTGTTGTTGTTGTTGTTGTTGTTGTTGTTGTTCCAAGGACGTTACTTATGACTTCATGCAGGAAAAGAGCACGGAGAGAACAAAAGAGGGGAGGGGGGCGAAGGCGTTTGCCACAATGGGTCCACCGTCCCACTCAAAATCAGCTGCAGAATGAACTCGTCTACCCTGGGTGTGTAGCTCCGCAATGAATCCCCCCCCCCCCCAACATATCACCAGTTATGATACTATTGAGAGCAAAAGGCGCTGGGTATCCACGACATCGCCTCATAACGTTGTTAACAATGACCGCTGGAGCACAGAGCATATAGTGAGGCTCAAGGGCTTTAGTGTCACAGAGCCCTCGGAGCAGAGCCCCTCAGCCTCACTAATGGGACCAGAGATAGATAGAGGGGGGGGGGGTTATTTTAATGAAGAGCTGGAAAAGTATGCCTGGTTTTTCATCTGACATGCTACTCAAAGTACTGGGTGATGATTATGATATATACAGGGATAAACACATAACGCATACAGTCAAACACACGCAATACACAATTTACAACGTTTTGTTGAGGCCTGTGAGCGGCAAGAAAGTCAGTGGGACCAGTCCTGTGCTGCAAGGCAAGGCAACTGCCCACATCGAAAAAAGGATCCAACTACTTCAAGCTTCCGAAATTCCTTAGTGATCAATTTTTTTTGGCAACAATGGATGTTACCACGCTCCGAGTTTGCTTGATAACAAGTTTGTGCTGCCTAATGCTAAGCAGCAGGGAGAAGTTTTTCTCTCGATGGGAGGCGCAAGAGCTCAATTCATGGTGGAAAGTGTCAGTTTTACTTGTTTTCAGAGTTTATTCCTTTCTCACTAGAACGATTTTTCGTTTGCTCTTTCACTCTTATTGGATATAGCCTTTTGTTTAGCTTTAATGTCATTGATGGCTCTTTCATACTATTTGTAATAAGAGTATGTTAATAATCTGCAAAACTGCAAATCCGCTTGCTTACAGAATCTACGGGACTGCATCAGCATTTGCATAGTCTTCTCATGCAGAAAGCACCAATCTTGTAGGGAAGGATAAGGGGGTGGGCACGCACGCAGTATTGATCTGTGCTGTTCTTTCACTTGACTTCCCTGTTATTTTGTTTTAGCACAGAAGCAGAAAGAGCAAGGAAGCAAGTTGGGAGTTTCTATTCTGTGGGCTTGTAAAACTAGAAGCCCGATATGCAAAGTTACGAACACCAGGCGTCATTTCGGAAGCAATGTATTGGTCCGGCTTAATTATCACGCTGGCATAATGAGTCTTAGTGAAACAGAGCAGTAATGCAGGCGATGGAAATTATCAAATCTGAGGCGGTCGAGTGCTTATTATCGTAATCGTGTAAAATTCATGCTAGAATTGTGAAGCGTATACCAGTTCGTAAAACTAGGACGCTTTCTAGGTCAAGCAAGTCACTATTCTTAGAAGCTTCCTACAAGGTTGGAGGAACACGCTTTACTACACTAATAAGCGTCTTACGGCGAGATACGGTGAGGGAATGATAAAAACGCGTGCAAGATCATTGTGAAGTGATATTGCAAATGCGAGATAATCATGAGACGAAACTAGTAAATCAGTTGATCGTATTTTTTCCTACCATAAAGTTTTTCTTAATATAGAAGTGGCTTATTATAAAAAAATTGAACAGTTGTTTCACGTACCTCCTCTTTGTATAAGTTTTCACTGAAAAATAGCAATCAGTGAATGATGTGCAGCTGATTAGAAAAATAATTGAGGTTTTCATGAGAGAAGGAAGATGAAGTCATCCTTTATGGAACACATCTAGCTCCTATATTACCTAATTAATCCAACCTTCTCTTTCAAGAAGTGAATTATTTAAAAAGCAAGGCACCGTCCCATTCATGGCCTATCCCCCTAGGTGTGTTGCGCCAAGGTGTTGAGGAACCAACCAACCAACCAACCAACCAACATCTGGCTCGTCTCAGGGCTTTTCTGGACTTTTCGCTGCAGTTTTGGGATGTATTGCCCCGTGCGTTGCGGTAATGGATGTACAACCTTACGAAGAGGCGTCCGACACCGGTTCGACCGCGGCCACTACCTCGAGGAAGCTAGGAAACATCCTGCGAGAGTGATGACACTGAGCTGTACCCTGAATCCTGCGACGAGTCCTCAGATTATGGCTTTCAACCTGTCCTGCATCGCAATGCCAAGCGACGGATCGTCAATCCATCGTCGGTGTCAAGTACGGCCACCGTGAAAACGGCACCCCAGCGATGGCCCCACTCCATCCTATTTGTGCCAAAGAACACTACCAAAAGTCTGCCTGTTCTGAACAGGCAAGCGCTTTCACACTATTTTGAGTACACGGTGCTTAACAGTATTAAAGACGTACAGCTAAATAAAAGAAGAAACATTCTGGCTGTCGATGTGCTGCACCCGAGTGCGCTGAGCACGCTGCAACAAGTAACACAACTGGGGAACATAGCAGTTAGGTCTATCAAACTAGCCGATGGTGCGACCCCATCAGGAGTCATTCACGATATTAACAAGGAAATCCCAAACGCAGACCTTCCAATACTTATAAAACCAGCGAGTGAAGACAACGTCATTGTCAGCGTAGGACGCCTTGGTAACACACGTTGTGTGAGAGTAACGTTCAAATGTGACTGTCTTCCCGCCTACTTGAAGGTTGGCCACTTTCGTCAACAAGTTCGACCGTTTATTCCTAAACCTGTTGAATGTTTCAATTGTCAGAAGATCAGCCATGTAAAGACTGTTTCCAGGAGGCCGCAGCGTGCCCCGGTGCACCGAACAACATGCGGAAGACAACTGTAGTGCAACCACACTGTAGTGTCCTAACTGTCAGGGTGCTCACAAGGCTTCTTCTAAAGAATGTCCACACATAAAGAAAGAGTTTTCTATTCTGAAGCAAATAGTGTGAGACAAGTCAATCCACCAAGAATTCGCTGAGAAAGTCTGGCGAAGACGAGGTCACCGTCGAAGGTCTTCATGTCGGACAGCGCCAACTTCATGGCAGTAAGTCGACGCATCAGGAAAAATCGCCAGCTGCAGTTTCTAGCACGGCAAACGCAGACATTGAAGAAGAGAAAAAGGGCAGATCAAGCTCTGTAGATGAGTGGCTACCATTTACGCGTACAAAACACGCATAAAAACCACAGCAGGAGCCGTCTACATCAGAGAAAGCTGCTGCAATGGAGTACTTCCGGAACACAGGTGAGCAAGTGATAGCTCTTCTGCGACCCTTAATTAACGCCATTCGCTTGTTGTTAAGCAACGCGCACACAACGTCAGCTAGAAGTGCATTGAAATTACTGAACGCTTTGAGTCCAGTACTCCCAGCCCTTTCTAGCCACTGTCTTTCGGAGAAGAGGTCTGAAAGGCAGCGATTATACAATGGAATGCCCGGAGACTGAGACCACGCATCGCCGATTTCCGTCGGTTCGTGTACATCAATAAGTTCTCCATCATTGTCATGTGCGAGCCAAATTTGCCGAACGAAGTCAGACGTTTGGTTATGAGTCATTCATGTCACCTACAAGTGCTGAAAATAGCAAAGTTCTGATGTTTATTCGCCGCGACCTCACCTACATTCATCATCCGGCGTTACCCCACGACGACAATCAATGTATAAGTATAACAGTGAAGAAGAGACTTACCGTCACGGTTGTGGGTGCCTACCTCTCTCCGTCAAGCCGTTTCGACCTTACAAGACTACAAGGTATCCTGTCAGCAACTCCTCCCCTCCTCACCCATGCATTATAATTGGCGACTTCAACGCTCATCATGCAATCTGGGGAAGTTTGAAGGCCAATGTTAAAGGGAGAAAGTTGAAGTCATTCATCTCCGACAATGAACTTTTCTTGCTAAATGAAGGTAGTCTAACGTTCCTGCGTGGTTCAGGGTATAGCAGCTGCCTTGACCTGGCCTTTTTCTCACGAGGCCTCATCAGGCATGCTGAGTGGTTTCCAGACATAGAAACGCATGGAAGTGACCACATTCCCACTTACGTCAAAATTGAAGGATTGTCCCATGCTAAGATACGCGATAGCGTTCGAAGAGTGGACTGGTTGAAGTTCCAGCCTCACATGGAAGAGCAATGTCAAGCAAACAGATCCCTTGACATAGAGGAGATAATCAAAAGCACAATACACGACACTACGTGTACTCTCAGATGCTGCAAGATGGCAAGTTGGCCCAGTTGGATTACATTCATAATTGAACATTTCGTTGAAGCGCCCTAAAAACGGACGGACAGAAGAGGCTGACAAGGACAGCGCTTTTCACATGCTCACATGCTCTACGAAAGTCACAGAATTTGACATCGAGTTAGAAGAACTTCAAGCAACCCGACGGCGTGCTGAACGAAGATACCGACGCACGGAGGCAATGGAAGACTGAAGAATCGCTCGACGTATACAAGAGAAGATTCAGCGCCAGAGCGATAAACTGGAATCACAACGTTGGACTCCTTTTTGTGAGTCACTTGATCCACGAAAACCTTTACCACAATTGTGGAAGACAGTACGAAATCTCCGCACGAATTCCACTCAGTGATCACCCTTCGGGGCTCTCGCACTTTCTTAACAGCAACGCGACATTGACGTGGCAGAAGACTTCTGTGCTAGGTTATCTCGGCCACTCGCAGTGCTCAATAACCTATTGCCCTCGACCAACTGTCCACAAACACTGGATTCCCGCATGGATGTGCCTTTTTTCATCGTTGAACTCAAAGCAGCACTAGCTTTGTATCGACGCACGTTGGCACCAGGGCCAGATAGAATTTCTTATAAGGCACTGTGTAATCTGGGTGAACGCGCGAGAATCCTGCTCTTGGAGTTGTACAGCAAATTCTGCCAAGATGGGATGCTCCCGACAAGCTGAAAGACAAGTCACCTAGTTCCACTTCTGAACCCAAGCAAGTCACCGTTGGACCTCTCATCCTATCGCTAGATCGCATTGGCCAGTTGTGTAGGCAAAGTTACGGAGAGGATGATCTTGCGACGCCTGGAGTGGTACTTGGAGTGCAAAGTACATCTACCCAGATGTCATGGCAGGATTTTGGCGTGGTTGATCTGGTCACTTACGTCCAACACGAGAAAGGCCGTAAGCGTCTCTGCGAATATTTGTTCCTAGACGTCAAAGGTGCGTATGACAACATTACGCATGAAGCAGCGCTCACGGCTCTCGAAAATGTAGGAGTAGGTGGTCGGATGTATCGCTGGATACGTATAGTTATTTGTCAATGCGATACTCTTTTGTGAGCACTGAAGACGGTTAAACCTCTCCACATTACAGCCACTGTGGCGACCCCCAGAGTGGCGTACTCAGCCCTGTGCTGTTCATTCTTCGGCTAATTGTTCTCACTGAGCATCCGCCAACCACAGTCAGGCTATCAATGCACGCAGAGTATATTTGCGCCTGGGAGTCGGCTGTAACACGCCTGCACTTGCGAGCGAGAATTCAATAAGCTGCCACTGAAACATTACGTTACCTCCAAAATCAGGCTTGGAAATTTCTACCAAGAAACACGCCCTCGTAGCTTTCCCTCGCAAGCCTATGAATAAATACATCATAAGCATCAATGGTCAACCTGTACCATACGTTCGATCGCACAACTTTTTGGGCGTCGTAATTGAGAGGAATGTATCATGGAGCGAACACGTTTTGTACATCTGTAATCTGCTTAAGTTCTTTGAAGAGACGACTTGGAGAATGTCACTCAGTGCATTGCTACAGCTGTCCAGGCTACTTTTTCTTGGTTTCCGGCGGTACATCTTACCGGCATTGACCAATGCAAGCAAAATAAGCCTACGAACGTTACAGAGTTTTCAGTCCCAGACACTCCGGATTTTCCTCAGCTTGCCTCGTAGTGTGTTTACAATGGCTTCTATAGCAATCGCCTGTGACCACCTCATCGCGACACACATTGACGCTGAAACACTCAGGACACATATAAGGCATCTTGCTCGGACATCCTTCCACCACCTATCCTCTTTACCAGCAGACAGACCACGTTCGTTCTTTTGCCAAACGGTCACCACATATCGCGACTCTTTGCCAACATGCTTCACACCCGCCGCCAGGCCTTCGACTCCTCCTTGGTGCCTAACTCAGGCTAACATCGCTAACATCAGGCTAACTATACCTGGCATTCAGAAAAAAAGCTGATATTTCGTCCCCTGCTCTTAGGCAGCTTGCTCTGGTTCTGTTATACGAGACGTATCAAGGCTCTATACACGTATACACCGACGGCTCTGTTTTACAGAAGAGTTCAATGCATCATTTGTTATACTAATAAAAGGCACAGCACGCAAATTCAAAACCTCCCTTTTACGACATCAACAGGAGTAGAACTCACAGCTCTTTGCGCTGCAATGCAATTCATCAGGGATCAACAGCCACAAAAATAGACAATTTTCAGTGAGGCAAAGGTGGCACTGCAATCTATTCTATTACCTTTACGCCACGGCCTGTACGAACAACTGGTATTAGAGATTGCAGAAAAGACTCACTATTTCATTGATAAAGGACATGAAATAGCCTTGCAATGGCTTCCAAGTCATTGTGGAATAACTGGCAACGAAGGGGCCGATTGAGTTGCCCGTTCTGCCTATACTGAAAGTGATCAAATATCGATTCCGCTCTCCAGAACTGACGCTGCACGGAAACTCCGCATGCTTGCTCACAAGCGTACCACGTCGCAACGAAATGGGTCGCATTTCACCCATGTACGATTATGTACCTTAGATCCAACTCTCAGTCGTAGAATTCCTCCAGAATTTCGCCGACGAGACGCTACTATGATGTGCAGATTATGGTTGGGTGTCGCATTTACCAATGCGTACGCGTTCCATATAGGAATGGCCGACCCTGCGCCATGCGTCATTGCGGCAGTGACGAAACAACTTGGCACATTCTGGGAGAATGCAAACGATACTGCTCGCAGAGACAGTCACTCTGCAATGCACTAGACTAACTGAACAACCAGACTCTTTCGGAAGGAAGAATCCTGCGCTACCGACAGGACAATATGTCACAGAAGAAGGCTGTGAAGGCGCTACTGCGCTTCTTGCGTTTAACCAGCCTCTCCAAACGTCTGTGATCGGAACGCCCTGCATGTGTGTGCGTGTGAATTTTTAAAGACGATGTTCCTTCTTGGGGACTTTCGACGCAAAAATTTGGCCTGTATGTATGTATGTCTGCACGTTTGTCTGTTTGGCCACTCTTAACGGCATCGGCTACTTGAAACGGTCGAACCCAGCCGCAGCACCCACCAATGTTGCTCAAGATTTACCGTTCATACTTGTGCAATTGCCAATTAAAAAGCAAATATTGCGCATGTCTGGGACACCACAACAACACGTATATATACTGCATGTGTGTCTTTTACAAGAAAAGGCATACATAAGTAATTTTAAGGACCGTAGCGCTTATCACGCTGCGCTGACCATGCAACGCTTGCACGAAATGGCGAGTGTTTCCAACGCTTTGCTAAGACGAGACGGTGGTGGCACCTACCCGTCGCCTTGCGTTCTACACCTTATCACCTCTGAGACGGGCACGCACAGCCGTCTCAGAGCCACGCGCTTCGTTTTCTAAGAAAACTGCCAGACGGCGCTCATGTCTCACGCGTGACGTGACTTGATGCGTTCGTTCGCCTCCGCTGCACGCTCCAGGCACTCTAACACAACGCCTCTAGAATACCATTCACCGATGTTCTTGCGCAGAACATCAAATACATGTTTTGTTCACTCTCTCCACACGTAAGACTATCATCTTACTACGACATTTGCAGATTAACATGCAGATACGCGGCCATTTTTTATAGTTTATTTTATACCTCTCTATCTCTATCCTCTTTCCGACGCTTATTCCCCCACCTCTGCACAGGGTAGCAAACCAGATCTTCAAGGTTAACCTCCCTCTCTTTCTTTTATTTATTTCTCTCTCCCTTGAGGTCTTCATGTGAAGTGACAATAAAGAGCTCCGGTTCAGGACCTAAGTTTATCTACCTTGTCACAATGAGCCAGAATTCAACCAACAATCATCCCGTAAATTGATGTGGTACTTTGAGGTGTACTGGTAAGAAACTTCGATCTTATGAAACGAAATGTAACGAGAGGCTGTGGTCAGACATTATATGTCAATGTAATTACGTAGTCTAGAATTGTTTCCACCATACTGATATATAAGTGAGGCTAAAATGTTCCTCTTCAAACAGTCAACTGTGTATTCATAACGTAAGCAAATTACCTTGTAGGTTACACAGGAAGTTAAAGCGTAAAAATATTCTAAAACTTCTATACTAATAGTTGCCACTTGTAAAGCAATACCTTCTATACCCATCTGCTTGACGTGCAACTTACGTTAAGCTTAAGTCGACAAAGGTTGTGAATATGAAATAGTTTATTACTTTTTGTTCTATCTAATTATGCAACTTATTACGAGATCGAAATTCTGTACATGTTGAATGACATCACTTAACATGCAGACAAACGTTTTGTACGAACGGTGCTTGTTGAATACAGGTTAGCTAATGGATAACTTTGAATATTGACGGTTCGTGTAATTTTATGTCATGGCGACTGCACTGATAACGCTGTTAACAATGGCCGTTGTAGCACGGAGCTGCACTCATTCCGTGAAGCCCAAGGACTCTGATCACATATAACCCTCGATATGTTATGTGGGTCCAGTATATACCTTAGAAGTAAGACGAAGAAAGGGAACAACAGATATGACATGAAAATTGCTGACTCATGCACGTCTTCTCCTACACTTTCTTCTTGGTTGTTCTCCCCTTCGAAAGGTCGCAGTCGAAGTTTATAAAATGAGCAGAGTGATCTCTGTCCGTTGCATGCTACTAAAAATTACAGAATCGTGTTTCATGTATTGCAACGGAACACTTTATTGAAGCACATAGCACACAATCACATGACAAGGCTTTCGAATTCCTCAAGAGCTTGCAGCAGCCTCTTCATCCATGATGCTTGCCACCACCGTATCCTCCGTATCTGTGTCCGTATCCGTGAGACTTTCCGCCATATCCACCATGGCCCATGTGATAGCCTCCCTTATGACCACCTCCATATCCTTTGTGACCACCACCGTAGCCACCATGGTAGCCGCCAGCCAAGGCAACACCAATCACCAAGGCGAAGACAAACAGGAAAATCTGCAATGAAGCATGAGTAGTATTTTCCACTTATCATTTGAGTACGAATGGTTTCTAATATAGTTTGCGCCATACATTGCCGCATCAAGCGCAGTGTAATTCTGGGAGCTTTTGCGAAATGCTTGTTGTAGTGGGGACTTCAACGAGCAGTACATAGTGTACCAGCTGCATTGACAGTAGGTTTTAATAATGAATATGGGAGTCCGAAAAAAATGACATAGCGATTAATAATCATAATAACCACTACTCTGACTTTCTGAGGCCAGCAGTACTCAGTAATAATCAGCGGGAATGAACAGAAAAAGCGTGAGAAATGGAATTTCAGAATGTATGTAAAGGATCAAGCGAACTAGTGCATAATTATCAGCACATTCAACATTACGTTAGTTAACAAAATGACAGCTAATAATTCATTTCATTCTAACTTTGCTTTACTGCGTTCCATTGTCTTCATTAAAGTATCTCGCATGTAGAAACTTCACAATGTGGGGGCAGAACTGCATTTTCCTGAACCTACAACAGGGTTTCAGCATGTGTAACTAACATCAATCAATATAATATCCGCTTTTGACTAAATTCAGGAAGACCACAACCCAAAATAATTATTGAAAGAAGTGTTTCTTACCGTGACCTTCATGGTAGCTAAAGACTTTCGATGGAAAGATTCACTCCAGCGATGTTCGCAGACGGCAGCTTCAGAGCTTAAATACAGTTTTCTTTCTCAGCACCGAACACGTCCAGAACATAATTCGTGCACACGCGCACATCTCCCGTCTTGTTGCGTGCAAATTCCAGATGGCATATTTTGCTTGCTACAGGATGTATCAGACCTTTCTATTTTGCCTGTTCGTAATGCCTCCAGTTCGTGATGCTCACAAGATGACTTTATAAATGTTACTTCGTATTATGCAGATCATTTTTAACGCTCAGAATGACAACAAAGTTTAGGATTCACCGACACGTCTGCTGAAACTAAAACATGCTTGAAGTTCGGTAGTTTAACGTACATTCGTCGTCAAAGCCGTGACTTTGCACTTCATTCAAAACCTCAGAGAGTACATTCACTATGCCTCTATTATAGAATGCACAAAGGCATTCCGTTCTGTTAGCTGTAATATTTTACGAGAAACAAAAAAAGAAACCCATGATGTCAAACGACTCTTGATTAGCAGTGCTGGGAATAAAGTTGGATGCGTGCATAGAATGAGGACATGAAATTCTCAGTGGGGGCAATGCCTTAACAGGGCCTTTTTTGTGGATGTGGGAGCACTTTTTAGTAAACGGAAGGGATTGGTGCTCGGTGGTGCTTGGTCGCGATGGTGGTGGTCATATTTATTTATTTATTTATTTATTTATTTATTTATTTATTTATTGTACCCTCAGGGCTTTACAGCATTGCAAAGGGGGAGCGGGCACTGACGAACAATGTTAAAGAAAAGAATACATAGACAAGACACTAGAACATTATTAAACACTGGAAGCAACTATTATCAACTGCAACTATGTTATACAGCCAGTAGATTATACAAGAAAACTAACAACAAAATCAAACTTTTACCTTTCCAACACCAAGTATGTTATCGAGCGATGTTTTAAAACTGCAAGGCGAGGTAATGGATGCAACTGATTGTGGGAGGTAGTTCCAATCCTTGCAAGTTTTAGGCAGGAATGAGTGGGAATATGTCGATGTCTTGAAGCGAGCATATATAGTAGTACTAGTGACACTAGCATCAGCAGTAGTAGTAGCAGCCGCAGTAGCAGTAATAGTATATGGTAGTAGCATTCAGTATGATAAAATATTTATATATACAATTAAGTATGACAGTAGAAGATTCTTCTACCTGTTGGCTGTTGCCTGAGCACCTGGGTAGTTGCGCAATCAACAATATACAACTAGCGTCATAATTTTTTAATTGCCATTTTGTGTCACGTAAAAGTGTAAGCAAGCTCGTAAGCAAGCTTAACACGAACGCTTCGCAGCGTATCTATATATAGTTTGACTGGTACTAACGCAACGTATACGCCCAGTTCTCGAGATGTTACCCATGCATGCCATCATACCGTCCAAACATACTAATTATTATCTTGGCAACAGCATCCAGCGCTTTGGCGCTCGCATCACCCAAACTAGTACAGGTCCCGCGTTGGAGCTTGCGGACGACTGTACATATAGATTGCTGCTGGCTTCAAGATTTTTCAACTTCTATGTTGTTCCCAAATCATGGTAAAAAGTGAAATAATACTCTTCCACGTAAGCCTTTTCTAGCTCCGTTTTTTTTTCCTTGTTTCCTTTGACGCTGTCAACATTCCCTGCGTTTGGGTAGCAAGTTGCGCGAGCTGAAAAATGGTCATGACGGCCAGCGCAAACAAAACAGGTACGGAGAATAAAATGAGGACAAAAGCGCTGTCTAACAACTGAATGTCTAATAAAAAAAGTCACAAATATATAACTGTATGAAACTCATGGGTGTGCTCAGATGTTGAAGATGTGGTGATTGCGCTGCATGGTGTGTACACTACGCATGTCACTCTGGTTCCGGTCCATGCAAAAAGTGGAGTCACGCAATTAATAATGTCCATTGAGAGTATCACTTTGTCCTGCCGTCATTGTCATGGTGTTGTTTTGCCCTAACAAGTAATCACTATGCATTCCCACCAATTAGACCACCAACGCACTGTGTATCTTCTGTTCATTGCGTCACTTGAAGTGCGAAGAATGATTCCTTTTTATTACGTTGACTAAGCTGCATTGTCGGTATGACTATGCATTGCGACAGCAGTGCTTGTACAAAGATTGAGAGCTCAGATATTTGTTTTCAATTGGCTTGAAACGCGACTTCCTAGGAATTTGCGCTGAATGGAAGGAGGGGAGCGTACGCGTGCGCAAGTTATTACACGAACGTGTTTTCTCGCCAAGATGAAAGGGGTATTTAAGCTTCTCAGGATCTCTCTGTGGTACGAGAAACACGCTCGCACCAGCGGACTATCAACCATGGCTTCCATGAGGATTACAGTAAGGAACAACTGTTATTTTCTCTCTCACTTTAGTAATTTATTTCTTTTTTATTTTGTGATAGAACCCAATAAGGCTTTGATTTCCGTCAACAACTTGTGAAAATAAATAAGGCCTTGTGTTCAAACAATGTTAGAAAAAATGCAATATGATAGCCAAACACAGAAAAAAAAAGTTTTGTCGCATTCGCAAACACAAGTCGCTAATAGTAGAAAAACCACCTACAAAGCAAGCCACCGAAGTCTGTAAGCTGAGACATGAAACTGCCAAGGGTTGCAGACATGCAGAATTTATATATTTATATTTTTACTGTGCCTATTACTTCAGTGTTCTTAACAAAGCGGTTATACGGGTATTTAGGGACTAACCGACATCCCGGTTATGGACCTAAGATGTGGGCTCGAAAAATTCTCGTGTTTTATCAAATTCCTGGAGGCGTTATTCTAGCAAAATCATAATCACAATATGGACACTGAAGCAAATATCACTTAAGAGTACGTCACTTGTCCTTTGTTTGGATCTAAATAGGTTCGATAGTTCGATAAGTTGACGCAGTTGTAAATTGAAAATGTCGGGTGAGCCACTAATGTGTGCATGAAAACGTTGTATGCGCTCTCACGTTCTTGTGACACGTGCTGTCAGCCTTTTGATATGGCGCCCTACATTGCACTGCAATCCCATATGGTGATGCCATGTCATTATGGGCCCAACTTAGCTGCGGATCAGCTATGGCCCTGAATGTGCACAATCGGATTATGACAGTACTGCCCATGTGAATTTTACTGAAAAACCGTGTGAGATGTCACTTCCGCAAAAAATACATCAGAAGCCCTCCATGATTTCCTGTATAAATGTGTTTTGTATAAATGTTATGAGTACTAGAATTGACTTGAACTTCTAGCAAAACAACATCCAATTTGTCGTTTATGCTTCCTTTCATATTATAAAGAACATTAAATGTCATGCTCACGTAGACGGTTACAGAACTATATAAAGCTTTTCCGAAATATGTAATTTCTTTTTACGAACCCTTCGCGGTATGCCTGATAACAGGACTTAGCACTTGCAGTGGATCATCGCCTATAGCTCTCGTCAGTGAGCATTACGTTGATCGTTCCAGCATGAATAACAAACAATCTAGTGTCTTCTATTTTTTTCTACGATTTCCATGTGCCGTGTAGTAGCGCTAATAACTAGGTCAAACATTACTGAATTCTTGGAATGTGAGGCCTGCGCGAAGTCTAACCGATATTCACAACTTCTGGTGTAACACTACCTGGTCGCTGTGCGGTACAAAAATGCTGATCATTTTTCTAACCTCCACACGCTTTATCGAAATTTTTGTGAATGAAGTTGTAGTGCATATTCGTGTTTGTTTAAGCATAATGCAGTTATGCGATCACTGCATACACGCCAAATGTCGTCCAACTCAGCTGCTGAAGTCTGCGTGACATCGAGCCAGGCTGAAAACACCACTTTTATGTCGACCACTCTGCCTTTTTTTTTTATCGAAGTGATGGGCATTTCCTGAAACTTAAATATTGCTAAATGAAAGTCAACGGAAAGATAACAGGGATTGCTATTTTCAAGTCGTTGAGAAGCCGGTCTGCCTGTTAGGTTAGCTGATAACTGCAAAACAAAAATGTGCAATAATGGCACAACTGTGCTGACATAATTTTGATGCCATAGAGTTGAAAAGCTCGTTTCACAGAAATCCTGATGCCGCGGTGTTGGCGTCAGCGTTCGTGTTGGCACTGTGTCAGCGTCGTTGCTTCGGAGTGAAAAGTCATTTTGCCCGTGACCACAAAATTGAGAAAGATGCGAATGCAAAATTAACATTAAAGTAATAATTTTACGTTCGATTGAGCACCAAGTCAAGGTCGTCGGTTTCACAATAAAATGTTGAACCACAGATCCACACCATTGCTTTGAACTGCTTCGGCCCGTTATACTATATTAATGTCATGCAGTGGTTCTTCTCGGAGGTTCAGTTGATATAGGTGCTCGGCTGCTGATCCGAAGGTAGCAGGTTCTATCTTGGCCGTGGCGGTTGCATTTATGAATTGCGCTGAGTCCGCGCGTTTTAAAGGCAAGTCGAATTCAAGGCACTCAGACATATATACCTGCTATCAGCTGGAAGCACATCAACAAAGGGAGCAGCGGCGTAGGTTCACATGTTGCCTTACGGGTGCATTGTGGGCCTTTCACTGATTCTAAATAAGAATGATGGCTTAGTGAGCACCAAACAACTGTACTTGTAGTAGGCATTCTAGAGTAGATTTAAACGGTCAGTGTTTCGTGTGCAGTCGTTCGCTTCCTTATGGCATGGTTGCGGCATGTACCGAGAACTGAAGTCGGGCTGGCAATCGAAGAGGCGATGCGCATGTGGTCTGATTACGCTATCGCGTTCTACTCTGGAAGGCGAAGCTCAAACGTCCTCCAAGCTTTTCAATGCTTACTAATCAGGGGGCTCTAGGGGTTAAGGTGCGCTGGCTTCAAGGTCGCGGGATCAAATCGTGGCTGTGGCACCCGCATTTTTATGGAGGTAAAATGCTGGAGACCCCTTCGCTTAGATTTGGGTGTACATCAAACACCATCAAGTGATCTAAGTTTCCATAGCCCTTGATTGCGACATTCCTCGTAGTCAAATCATGGTTTTCGGGCGTAAAACTCAATTTAATATTCACTTTCAAAGCCCTTCACGCTTGTGTTTCACTGTGTTATGCGTGGGCCTTGAGAGGGCCTCTATAGCGCTTATCATGTGAAAGTACGCACCTAACGATGGCAGCACATCATCAGGTTTTCCGGGCGTGCAAACGGACAAAATTCACCAAAACACTGGGTGATTTGAGCCGCCTCAACGGCGTCGCTATGGGTCTACAATACACCAAAGAAAGTGGGGGTTTCATTAGGAAAGAGGGATGAAGCTTTAGAAAAAAATCCGAAGAATCTGATTGATTGTTCGCTTCAGTTTCTCTTCCGATGCTGAGTTCTTTGAAATCCTCACAGGTCGCCTTCTTTTTGATCGCCTTGGTTGTCGGCCTTGCCTCGGCTGGTGGTCACTACGGCGGCTACGGTGGCGGCCACAAGCATTACGGTGGTGGCATGGGACACAGTGGATATCACCGCAAGAGTCACGGCGGATACCACCATGGTTACAGTCACGGACATGGCGGTTACGGAGGCGGGAAACACTATGGTGAAATGGGACATGGGGGCAAACACTATGGATGAATTGGTTACGGACACCACAGATGAACGAGGCGAATCCTCCAGCTAGGTCTGTATCGACCTATTTGAATAAAAACTCTGTGTGTGGAATATGCTTCATGATGTACTATCCGATATCGCATTCCAGCTGAAAACTCCAAGCGGATCCAGGTTAGACGTTTTCACTCCATGGCAACAAAAAAAGAAACATTTCTGGGTGTTTTATGTTTGTTGCTTTCTTATATACCGATAAGCAAGTACAGTTAAATATGTTTTATTTACACGAGAGCCCGCACACATGGCGTATTATTCGAAAATTGTAATATCTAGAAAAAGCTTCATGGGGCTAATACCACATGTCGGAGGTGCCACACACCTCTCTGGTCACATGACCATAGAAATGAAGACAACAGAGTCAAGCCACGCTGAAGCTAATCTTTGATGTCAGCCAAGTACTTGACGTACCACGAATCACTTTTATTAACTTTTGAGCAAACTTCAGCTGTTTAGGATTACCACGAACACTTTGAGATTTGTAGGATTCATTCATGTTGTTGACCGACATACAGCATTGCCGCAATTATAATAATTGCTGAGCCACCATTCTCGTAAATAATTATGCACCGAGTAAGTGAGCCACTTTTTTTATTGCTCTTGTTTCTGCATGAAAAGACTCAAGACCTGTTTAACTTGATTCTCATGAGATGGTTCAACGGGAATCATTGAGAAAATTACACGCAGTGAAGACTCCTTAAAAAACTGCAACAAGAATTTATCTTCAAGTCCTACGTGAACGGGCTACGCAAGACGATGCAGCCTCCCTAACAGTTTTCGCAGCTTGATTCAGCATTGACTTGTGATAATTACAAAAGCCAGCCAAAGTGTGTTCCATGGGTCACATTTTCATCGTTTTGTATTGTATCTTTGCCGCTCACTATCTCGCCAATATTAGCCTACTATAGCGATTTACACTATAAGAAGAAAATAATATAAGAGACGCATAAAAATTTGTACGACCAAGAAATAATGCAACGCAGCGTCTAGACGTGGTGCTGTTACGAATACTTTTATGTCGCTTTTGTTCTCGCTTCATTAAAAATGTAAGCGTGCTCTTGTAGCGTTAGCAGTATTAGCACACGGTTTATATATGCAACACGTTGCCCGCAAAATTTTGTTGCCTTGTTCTAGTCATTGTGAATGTCATGGGCAGTATAGGCTAGAGCATCAGCGTCTGTCTTTGGCTTACAACCTCTTTGCACAGCAGCCTGGGCGTCGTGCGTCGGCTTACATAGAGGAAGCTTAGCGCTATAACTCTGTATACAATGCATTTAAGACTAGAAATGTGCCAAACTACTAAAATGCTGTGTTTCACAGTTGAGAATGTCGGAAATGAAAGCGCGTGAAAGTGCGCCGTAGCCGCATTTGCCACTCATAAATACTCGGAGAGTAAACACATCAGCGAAGTTGGAGTCAATAACCACGAGTTTGAATTGCGGGGAAAGAGTAAACTACCAAAATGCGAGTTCACCCATGATGCCGTACGTATCCGTGTCTTTTTTTACCTATACTTACTTTGCGCAGTTTAAAAGAACACTGAACAAAATTTTTGCCTCCGAGATTTGTTTATTCTTCACTTGAGTTGTTCATTTCACGTTTTTCGTTGTTCATTTCAGGCAAAAAGTAGCGTAAAATCATGATTTTGATGTTTCTTTTTTCCCGAACTGCCGCGCCTGGCTGGCTTGACGTCAACTGATAGAGGTCTTTAAAGTCCCAGAAAAACGTGCGTGCCAACCTTGCCAGCCATTGATCGAGTCTTTCAACCCGTCTTGCCCCAATTTTGAAGCAGCACTGCCACGGCAGCGAAATCAGTCCACTCACCTCCGCCACAAAAGCGCGTATAAGGAGCACGTAGTATCCGCCTCAGCGCCTTTGTGGAAGGCTTGTAAATGATGTATAGCAGAGGTGCGAAAGTGAAGTAGCAGGGTAGGAAAGCTGGCACCTTGCTTTCACGTCAAGTCACAACCGTTGATTCGCTGCTCCTAGGATGCTCACAATCACCTCAAAATACAACCAACTGTTCAGCGCCTTTGTCCTTTTTTTTTCCTACTTTATTTCAAGGCCCCTTTAAGCCCACTAAATGGTTCAATTGTTAACCATATTTATTCACAACTTGTGATTATGTATGTTGGGACGACAAAGTTTGTCCGACAATGTAGCGATAAAAAAAATTGTACTTGTACTGTTACATAACGTAACACATAATATTTATCATCCACCACTTGATAGGCATAGCGCAATAAATGCATTGGCAGAACATGTTCGCAAGATGAATTTTTTGCCCATCCTACTATAGTTCTTCAGACCGTTACGTTACCGCTGTAGCAAATAGTAAAAACAAATTATGAAAAAACAACGAAACAGAATATTAGAAAAGACCGATCGGAACGATGCTGTGAGTTCTTCGAGTATAGGAATGGAGTTTTCACGATGTCACGATTTGCATTCACTCCCACCACGTAGTTGTATTGGGCACAGGAGAACCGAGAACAAATATCAACGTGTACACAAAAGCGCGTTGTAGAGATCAATGCGCAGTTCTTTCCCGCAACATACAGTTAATAAAAAATAGCAGGACGTGCCATTGCATACCAATAGCGCTTCAGCCTGCTTTATTTTACATTAGAAAAAAACTAAACACTGCAGGAAGTCAAAAGTGCCGGACAGCTGCGGCACCACTCAATCTTAGTATGCCTCTCACATTTTTGAACAAGCGAAGGCTATCTTGCACTGGCATAAAATGTCGTGAGAGGTTGATACCCTGGGCATGCTTCCACTGGATTCGAACTTGTTTGAGTCAAATGCACATTCGGAATTTAATTAACTAACAACAGCTCATGAGAAGAACGTCCTGGAGGCCGAAATGTTGAAGCAGCTTTTTAGCCATTGCAATTGGCTGTCGATGAGATGGAAACCTAACATGGCCTAAAGAATTGGAAAATAACGGATGTTTCAGCCTTTATTTAGCTCGCAGTTTATTTGTAAGCGAGCTGTCTATCTCTGTATAGTCAAGGCCTAGGTTTTTGTTGCGAACCTTTGCACACAGTTGTCAGTCTTTCGTCACTGATTAGGCTACGTGGGTTTTTGAATAGCAGAAGGTAACTTTGATTTAAAAGATTAATATGCCGTTGCTATAAAGCTTCTATTCATTTACATATAATAAACAACATGAACATAGAAAATCGACAATCAGAAATTGAATACACGCATTTGCTTATTCTGGGCATAGAATTTCCGTGATTAACATTTTTGGACAACTTCTTTGGACGAAGGCCTGGTTTTAGTGCTGTGGTGAGCAAGAAAGATAATGTGACGGACGGAACCTTCACCTGCGCAAAAAATATAAATATGAGACCTCGAACGAGACAGGCAGCTTTCATTCTTCAAAGTTTTCTCTAACTTTGGTGCGCGCTGAATCGAGCTCAATCATCGCGCTATTTGCTTCCGAGATGAAAATCACTTCCGCAGTGTTGATTCGTGCTCCTTATTTGCCTAATCTTTCCATGAGCAAAGTTTTCAAAATTTTATATTTATACTCTCAAATTTTCCTCATCTATTTTTTTTAATTTGCTGGGTACAACAGACGCAAGTAGAAAGCGAGAGGATGAGAAAGAGCCGATGCACTTGATGTGGTTACGCTGTATCCAGCTGTGTTACATTCATATAAATCCACCAATCAGTTCTCCTTTAGTTCATTACTTCGTTCATGCGTAGAGCAATTGTGGTCCTACGGGAAGTTGACGTGATTGAATGACACAGGTGGGTTAGGAAAGAGCAGCATATTTGTTGCGCTGCTTGGTCAGCTTCAGATGCGGGCGTATATATACGTCTTCTGGTCGGTTCATAGATGAGGGAGAAAGAGCTCACCACGTGGTGATGGAAAAGTACAAAACATCTGGTTGTTGGCACTTCGGCTTCTTTCTCTTATTCTTATGTCCTGTTTGTGAGACTATTTCTCAAACAAATTAGACAGCTTTTATCAAGTAAACGAGTTTACTACCGTTGAAAAGGCTGCTAATTATTTACAGTGCTCTGCAACATAAATAAAAGGAAGCATTGTTTGACAAACATATTTATAAAAAAAATGATTGATGAGGTTTCGTTTCAGTTCCTGGTGTTTATAAAAGTGTTTCGGGGTCCGCATACGTAAAAATGATACGAAATATAACAAATGTGAAACCTCTATGAGATGCGCTTAATCCATGGACATTCAAGAATGTTATGTCATATTATATGGTTAATATAAATTTAGAGCATATTCACCTCCAGTCAATTAGTGCAGTTATAATACAATAACTTGTGATTTTTACAAATGTCTCTATGTGTAGTCCCATGTCTCCTGACTGGCTCAAGTAAAAATACCTCCATATTTCGTGTAGATGAGGTATTACTGTATTCTATCAATACGGCTTTGACTGTGATAATAATACCTTATATATACGTTCCAAAACCATGGTGAAAAGACATGCCGTATAGGATTACGAAGTTTCGAATATTTGGTGTTCTTGAACGTGGACTTGCATCGCCCAGTATACGGTACTCTATCATTTATCCTCAACATTAATTGCGGTAACCCATGAAAGGCAAAGTGGTTACTTATATATTTCGGCTGGCATATAATAAATAAGACCTAGCAACTCATCTCAAGGTACCAGACTTACGCGCCGAGCTGAAACTGCATGCATGCAACAATACCTGCTTCCACTTGGCTTTCATTCAGACTGCATCAAATTATCTAAGAGCAGTTCCGACCAACAACCGTTTATCTTTCAGCAGGTATAGTTGGTGAAACGCGAAGCCATGACTATCGCAATCCGCGAGGCTTGCTTGTTAACAGACGAAACGCGAGCTCCCTGGAGACTTCATCGGAAATGAGGTGCCAGACGAGGTCGAGAATTTCACAACACCGCGTAAAAAACCCAAGCCTGATAGGCCAGTTGCGAGTGCACCGAGCAGAGATTAGCAGCGGGTCAGTCGGGCTCAGCAGTCTTACGTTGCGGGGTCTTCCGACAGTGTCCATCTGCACCACTCTGCTGCACTGACCACTTTCCTCTGTCAGGGAAAAGATTGCAGCAGCATTGCGCTGGACGGGCGCAGAGCGCTCCACTTCAATCTGCGCAGGAGGCCACGCTGAGTCGGCGCTGCACTGAAATGAAGCCCGCGGTAAGTGAAGATCGTGACGTATTTCCATCTTTGAAAAAAAATCCGTAGGAATTTATGCAACTCACTCACGACCCGAAAACAAGGTTCTTTGAGGCATTCTTGCGTAAGTATATTACATAGTTTTCCCTCTTACGGCATCCAAGCGGGAAATTGTCACTGTGATTTTAGTTCATTCACGGTCAGCGCAATTTGTCTCGTTCTTTCACCGTTCCTTGTACAGAACTGTTTCTTCGAAGGAAGAAGAAAATAGAGGAGGCAGTATGGTTAACCAGGTAGATGCCCCATTTGCCACACTAAGTTGGCAAAATGGGAAAGGGGAGTATAAAGGTGTGTGTGTGTGTGTGAGAGAGAGAGAGAGAGGGGGAAACAGAAGATAAAGAGAGGAGAAAATTGCCAGTACACAGGCTGATGCGTATGCAGCGGGAGTACTGTGCAAAATTCAAAGGCGTTTACATAGGTCCGTAGTCCTCAGAAAGCGCAAGATGACTTTGACTGCCCTGGGTGCTGAATTATGCAAGTGCTAACTATCCCAGTGAAGCGTACTCCTGCAGCTTTTTCACGTTACTGTGAAACACGAGAATGTCCGAAATTACTCGAATGGTATGTGATTTTCCATTTGTAGCAGTTACTTCCTTTACACATTTAACATTTACAGCCTACCTTTTGGACCGTTTTGGGTTTAGGAGTCCACTGCAGAACGATGTCTGACCCCAGCTCCACCCAAGTTATTACGCTGAAATATTTTAAATATTTATTTTTTGGCTCTTAGTCTTTGTATAATTCATTAGATTATTCTCATTTCAAGTGATCCTGACCAATATTTCAATTCCTCATCAGATAGACGTGATATCACTTGCATGAGAAGCATTACCGTAGGTTAATAGACTTCACACCCAATTTATTAATTATGTTGTGATCATTAAAGGGACACTAAAGTCAAATAACAATTTACGTCGCTTAATGTATGACAACATCTAAAATTACAATATTATCGACAACAGGGCCGTACTTACTCAGAAATTGAGTTCAATGCACAAGAACATATGTGCCGCAGTAAGACATTCTCGAAATGATCCCGATGATATCAGAGGGACCGCCTACAATTAATCACTAGTAATCAATCTAGCTGCACTAAATAAAGAACCTTCCGTGCATCAAGAGACGTATAAAATGTTGCCAGTTCGTTTCCGTTTGATTCATGAAAAAGAAAAAGAACCGCCTGACGTTACTATGAGGAATGGCACGATTGATTCAATATTACAATTACACTGGACAGGTAGTGCCAAATAGCGGGGCGCCGTTGAATTAAAAACGTTGGCACTCTCGGAGTCAATGGTGGGAAATTGATCAATGGCCGTTGTGGCTGCTGTGGCGTCCACTGTTTTCGTTCTGCTGCTACTAGCGCAGTAAGGCCTGGCAACGTTGTGCACGGCAACAGTAACGTGAGTCGGTCCGGTCAGTCCGCTTGTTGAGGCGGGTAAGTTTAAGTGCACTAGCCTGATGCGGACCACTAAAACGTGATTTTATTTCAAAATAGGCCCTTCCTTGACACAAAACTATCACTGAGAGGTTTCTGGACCATTATTTCAACAATCAACGTAGACCTAATAGTTGCTTTTAGTGTAACTTCAGCGGTTATTTGCGAGCGTGAGGTGCTCACATGTTCAAATAATTTCTCACCGAGGGCTCAAATGACGTGCTTAAGATTTGTTTGCATGTTGAGACGCTTTTACTCTCACCAGTAGGCAGAAACTATGTATAGCTGCTATGTCATGCATACTATGAATTACTAGATACCGACCTGTTCAAAACATCGGAACTCGCAGCAGTCTTGAACGCCTAACGAAAATTTTCTGGTTACGTAAGTTCCCAATGTTTTTGGGTGCGATACAACTATCATTATTCTTATCAAACTTCTTCGCTACAACATTTAGTAGTTGGTACCACTTGTTACCCCTCTTTTACTGAGCCAGTGTTTTTTTCAGCTTTCATATTTCAGTCTGCCTTGCCGTAACGCGACAATATTTTAAACACGGACCACAAATTTGAGTTGAAAGTAAATTCGGCAGATTCCGCGTACCCTAGGTCATGAGGAGCATGCGGATAGAAGCTGACCGTAGTGCCATGTTATTGCTCAGTGAAACTTTACGAAATGACGCTAAGCATACACGCAAATGTTATAACAGCCCACATGTTGAGCAGTAGCATATGTTTGCAGTTGCGTAAAGATCCCAAGAGCAACAAGGATATTACTAACACCAGAAGCAGTAAGCTGAAATGCAGCGCTGCGCTAGCGAAGATGCTAGCCCTGGATGAGACTGCGTAGACCAACTTAAGTGGATGGCACTTAACTACAACTCACACTAACCCAACGTGACGCCTGTATCAATGGATCACTTATGTAATCTACATAAAATTGATGGGCAGAACTGCAAATAAAATTGGCATTACACCGACATTACGCCTGCACAGGGTCCTTACCAAAGGAGTTCGAGACGTGGCTTGGCTCAGTGGTCGAATACTTGATTGCTACGCAAGATGTTTGGGTTCTATTCCTGCTGGGACCATAACATATTCTTTTCATTTGTATGGGTGAAAGCTGGCGATTTAGTTCTTTCATAATACCCTCGCACTTGAATTACCAATGTCTGTTCTCGCCGTTCCTCGGTAGACATGAACTGTGAAACTCCTGTGGCGCATACCCGCATATCGCGGCCCGTGGTGCACTGGTATGTGCCTCACTTGTTTTGAAAGAAGTGTTCATTGTTAAACGACGCGATTTTCACATTATTCATACCATTGCCAGGCAGTCACAATCGTCAAACCTATTACCCTTGTATACTAGTTATGGTCTATCCCTAGTTAGGGAGGTGATCACAAGTGCACCCAGACCAGACGTAGGTGGCTAGATAGATAGATAGATAGATAGATAGATAGATAGATAGATAGATAGATAGATAGATAGATAGATAGATAGATAGATAGATAGATAGATAGATAGATAGATAGATAGATAGATAGATAGATAGATAGATAGATAGATAGATAGATACGCTCGAAGTGCGTGCAGTACGCAAAGAAGTTCCTCGCATTTAAAACGAATCACTTCTGACACGCAACCATAAAACAGCATGGACAAGATTGTAAAGACATGGATAAGATGCCTTCTGTAGGATCCTAAGTTAAAACAACAAATTATGGTTTGGTTCTTTTTGCTTTATATGAGCTATGCAAGGTTTTTCTACATATCGCATGGCATACACATGATTTCAATTGATCGTGGTGATTGATCACCAATGGCGCCATTTAGTATTACCACGTCGTTGTTACTCACGAATGATATTAAGGAAGATTACTTTTAAATAAGTTCTAAAATAATTCACAAATGCTGAAGGTACGTAATTATTTCGTATAACGCATACTGTGATATTGATGTTAAGAAGATAAAGGTGATATAGTGTATTGAAAAGTGGTACCAGCACTGTATAGACGGCGGAAACATTTTGAATAAATTGTGAAATATTAATTGTTGCATAAAGTTAACCTCTTTCTTTTTCAGATTTTAACGTGCCTTGTTCTTTGTTGTGGAGGCGTGTCAAGCCACAGCGTATACCAAAGGCAGTTCCGGTGGTGGCCATCGGGAGACAGCGCAGATCAACTTCCACCTGGAGTTCCAGGGCAAGACCATGTCACTGGTGACACTGCCGAAATAACTAGCAGAATTGCCTCAGGGGCAGCCAGTTACAGCGGTTCTTATGGAGGCAGCTACGGTGGTGGCTACAGTGGCAGCTACAGAGGTAGCTATGGAGGCAAAGGTTACGGAGGTGGTTATGGAGGTGGATATGGGGGTGGTTACGGAGGAGGTTATGGGGGTGGTTATGGAGGAGGCTACGGTGGCGGATACGGGGGTGGATACGGTGGCGGCTACGGTGGCGGATATGGAGGCGGCTTTGGTGGTGGTTATGGAGGCCAAAGCTGGGTAGCCAGAAGTGGAGAGAGTGGCAGTGATAGCAGCGGACATGGCGGTGGAAGCGGGGGTGGAAGCGGAGGTGGAAGTGGAGGTGGAAGCTTCAATGAAACTGATCACATAAGGGGATACAGGAGTGGCTTTGGTGGTGGTTACGGAGGTGGACATGGTAGCAGTTATGAAAGTCGCAGTAGGGTTGTGATTAGCGACGAACGAGGAGATGATTTGCGCAGAGGTGGAAGCATAAGTCGGAACGAAGTGGACACTGGCAGTGGCTATGGAGGTGGTTATGGAGGAAGCCATGGTGGAAGAACAGCTAATCTCAGTGGCACAAGCAGCACTGACAATACTAGCGGCAGTGGTTACGGTGGAGGAAGTGCTAGTGAAAGTGGTAGAGACAGCCGATATCGAGGTGGTTATGGAGGTGGTTACGGAGGCGGCTACGGAGGTGGTCAATGGGTCAGCACAGACGTGCGTGGCAGTGAAAGTGAAAGCAGTGCTGAAACTGCGGGGGCACACATTAGTGGTAGCAGAGGTACCATGAGAAATGAATCAGGTAGTGGCAGCGGGTATGGAACAAGTCACCAAGACAGCTACAGAAGTGAACAAAGAAGCGGACATGGAGGTGGTTATGGAGGTGGCTACGGTGGTGGCCATGGAAGACATAGGTTCACGAACACTGAGGAAACTAGCACGGGACATCGCAGAGCGAACGTAAATGAAACTTCAAGCGGTAGTGTGGATGAAGGTGGCTACAGAAGTGGATATGGAGGTGGTTATGGAGGGGGTTACAGAGACAGATATAATAGAGGTGGTTACCGTGGAAGTTATGAAGGGCGTAGCCGAGTTGTGCATGCTGAAGAAAGTGTTACTGAGACCAGACGTGTCACCGAATACGGTGATACGAGCAGCAATGAAACAGGAACCAACACCAGATACGGTGGCAGCAACAGAGGTGGCTATGGTGGAGGCTACGGTGGCGGCTACGGTGGTGGCTACGGAGGTGGGCAAGGAGGTGGTTATGGCGGTGGTTACGAAACACAGCGACGTATTTCAAGCAACCTCAGAAATGAAACCGACAGAGTGAATATCAGCGAATCTGGAGGAGGTCATGGAGGTGGTTACGGAGGTGGCTATGGAGGTGGCTACGGAGGTGGATATGGTGGAGGTTACGGAGGTCATAGCAGTGTTCGTGTCGGAGGAGAAAGTGCCACAAGTGTCAGAACTGGCGGCAGATACCTGGGTGCAAGAGGCGGCAGTGAAACCACTAGTGATAATGCTCATCGCCGTAGAACCGGCGAAGGCTCTGGAGGTGGACACAATGGAGGTCTTGGAGACACAAGAGCTGTTGTGAACGACACCGAAAGCGGCAGTGAATTCGCAAGAGGAACTGGACGCGGAGGTCGAAGAGGAGACATAACAGTAACCGATTTCGAAAGCGACGCCCAAGAATATCATGGTGGTAGTAGAAGGGATGGCGCCAGTGAACGAAGAAGCGGTACAGGAGGACATGGGAGTGGAATCAGCGATATAAATGGTGGTGGTAGCAGTATCAGTAGTGGTGGTGGAAGCGGAGGTGGTAGCGGCAGTGGTGGTAGTGGTAGCGGGTTCAATACAAGGAGTGGCAGCACTGGAGACCGAAGCATGAGTGAGGGCAGCAATGCCGGTGACAACAGCCGTGGTTTTGGCCGTGGTCTCGCTGGCAGCCGCGGCGTGTACGCCGGTGGGTATATTGTCGAGTACGGAGAACGAACGGGCTCACGTGTTGAAACTTATCGGACATCTGATGTTCCATGCATCAGAGTGCGTAACTGTGCCAGCATAATCCCAGCATCAACGGGCATGCGTCCTGGGGCGGGGCATGCGCCCGAAGGACAGTCGGCATCAAGAGGGCACGTGCAAGAAATCGTCGACGATTCTCAAGTACGCCTTCGTGACCTTGCTCAGCGGCCAGTAGAAAGTGAGGAGCAAATAGGTGACGACTAAAGCTCGTTTTCCACTTAATGCCACATTTATGAACTTTGTTGCATTTGATTTCAAAAACTACTTTCAAACACTGAGCTGATTCGTTAAGCACTAGGAATAAAGATTCATTATTCGCAGTTAATAATGTGCGATTCATTTTGTTGCATGCATCACAGTGTGTCTTTCTTCGTTCCCCAGATTTTATATGGACCTTTCAGTGAAGTAAGGCTTCCGACAGTAAGGGGTATATCACAAGAAAACAGAAAGCGAAGTTAGCCTAGGTTAAAACCAAATAGCATTCCAGATAATAGGTATGTTTCGAATTTACTTGTATAGTGAACGCATTCTCATATCACATGAATAACATCTATTGTTACAACGAAACGTCTTCATTAGTGGTATCTAGTTCAATTTAAATACAAATAAAAATGTAATAGTCTGTTCTGTCATTGAGATTATTTAACAATCAGTAGCGTCGTTACAGTGAAGCACCATATTTTATTCAATGGTTGGAATTTCGTTTCTTGCGTTAAGATGCTGTGCAAATTTTTCAGCTGTCAAAGCCTCGTTCACCAGAATACGGGTTGGAGTTACGTCTCTATTGCGGCGTTTTGTTCACAACCGATAGGAAAATGCTTTTACGCAGGTCCAAATGATTCAATCACTTGATAGCGGAGTTGGGCAAGACCACAACGCTGCCTTTATTCAATTTTCTTTCTTTCTGATCAAAATTAACGCACGAGGGAATGGCATATCTGGTGGCAACTTTTTTGTTCACTTGATGGCTAGCATTAAATAAAAATTGCGAACAAGAGAAAGATGGTGATGTACATACCCGTTCTCGTGACCGTGCAAACGTGTTGCAAATTACACACACTTCGTGTTATAAACTAACACGTTATAAACGTTATAATCATGTTGGAGATGACAGACCTTTAATTATGAGCACAAGGTGCTCTTGTGTAAGATAGGGAAGGGTATGCCGTTGCCTATATGATGTAGGAGTGGGGTGTCGGTCTGGTAGTCTAGGTGAATTGTTTGCTATATTATTTTTATTCAGTTGTCCGTGATCCTTATCGAGTCAGTCTTCGTAAAATGCGTTGTACCTAGAATTGGGGCATGGCTGTCAGACGGATTTATGAGTAATCATGAGTTTCATTTTTCAATGCATTGTCCATATAATTTTTTTTTCCTTATTCCCCACTAGCCCTGGTCTCGGTCCAACACAATGATGTGTTTAGCTATGTATGTTGCGAAGGTTGTCATAAGACAGCAGACAAACGCTTTTATTTGTCTTCGACTGCGATTTCTAGTCTACATATGAAACACGAGGAAACCAGTGATAGTTAAGGTGGTAGTTAGTAATTCAACTAATCTGATAATCAGTAACTAAACTAATCTTATAATTAGTGAAATGGCTACAAGCACTTGAGGATGCCATCGTTGGGGATTTACGTAAGTGCAGACTTTCGTAAGTCACCGGCTGGTTGTTTACGGGTCGTGTGATGCGCGTTATAGGTGCAATATTACTTATAAAACCCCATTGCATCATGACTGTCCTCACACACTGACTTCTACAAAGCACTTTGACAAACTAAACTTGAAGAGCGAAATGTATATTTGCATAACCTTAATGGTCCATCTTCTCGTTGCGTAATCTCAAGTACACAACATAAAGCTGTGTCTTTGTGAAAGAATGTTTATCCTGATTTCTCCACAATTCCTTTCAAAGAAGCGCAGCCTGGCACTATGCGACACAACTCTGGAGTACACACAGGGCAATTCTTTTGCTACTGTGAAAAAAGCTGAGAGCTTAAGTTCCATCCCTTAAAGAGCTTTGAAGAAATCCGGTGGCTAATCGGTGCGCCAACGTTTCCCCCCAATATATGAATGAACAGTAACAGCTCCAGCTTTACAACAGCGATGATTAGTGCGTTGCTATCTCTGCCTGTTGTAAGGGTGAATAAGCATTTCAATATTATGAGAAACATCCGACTCGCGGTAATATTATCTGAAGTTCTGCTCGTGTACCATGGATCCTGAGCGAAACTTTAAGAAACGTTGAACAAGAAAGACAGCTGTCGTTTCTAACAAATACTCAGGATAATCCAGGAATAGTCGGGATCTTCGGCTACTGAGGTTTGTAGCGAGTAGCCGAACCTATAGTATTCGTGGCAGCCGAGTCAAGTATGCAATCGCTACGAGGATACTAAAAAAAATGTGGATGTGTTCATGCAGAGATGTCGTGTAGTTCTTATTTCTTTTTTTCTGACATCCGCAGAGAACTTCCTGGGAAGAGACACCTCGAGCCCACCGATACAAAATGGCGGCACTAGAAACATTTATTTGAGACGCAGGAACATGACGTGGCGTTCAGGAGTAGGGTTCTGCCCAGGTATAGCTATTAGCTGCGTTAACGGAGCGGCGAGAACCATGGGGCTTGATAGCTAGGGCTTTTTTTTTCATTTCGTTTCTCGCGTACCGTGCGGTGGAGTTCGTGACACACGATCCACGTCAGTACGGTGATCGCGAGAGGGGGGCCCAGCACAGCGCACAGAAGAGGACGAAGATCACCAACGAGGGCTGCTTTTCCAACGAGTTGCGGTGTTGCGGTGCGCTTGTATATTCATCCTTTAATTTTTTTTTCTCGTTCGGAACTCCCAGAAACTCGGCTGTGGCGCTGCCCGGACGTGACGTAACCACAGGTGTTCTTGAAGGAAGGCGTGACTGGGTTTCCGGTGCCTCGGCGACAACGCCTGCCTGTGCTATCTCTCGTACTCATCAGAGGAAGACGACTGCGAACAGAGAAGCAACAAAAGAATGATTGATTAGTAAACATGACAAAACAAAGCAAGACACGTTGATGCCTGCGATTTACCTTCGTAAAATGAGTTAGCGAAACAACGCTATTTGTTCTATGGTAGATAAGAGTAAACTCAGTGTCACCTGGCTAGAAGTTGAGGAATCCAGCGAACCACGAAAAGCCCACTGGCAGGGCAAATACATTGAAGGAACTCGGATTTGAAACAGTTAATCAGCTCAGACAGGTAAATTATTCTTTCGCAACACTAGCATCACAAGTTTCGCCATCAAAGGATAACTATCAGAGAAGATGATGGTGAAACCGTATTTTTTAATTTCACCACAGATATACTTCAGCGGGTGAACGTCACTACGATGTCACGAATTTGAACGTCCTTTGGCGTATTTTGGCCATATGCATTCAATCATATTTTTACTTAAAATTTCTGTGCTTCTCTCTCACTCTTTTTCTCTTACTCTATCTTTTAAACTCCTGAATCTTTTTCCTTAGTGTTGAATACGCCATACTAACTTTTGTCGACTAGTTAACATCCCTGTTTTTCCTTTGTCTATCATATGTTCCTCCTCAATCTTTTGAATTGTTATATGTTACGACTTTAGGTCTATCAGAACACAATTCAAATTAATTTTAGTGACAGTAAGTTTTGTAGGCCCATGCATATACCACATGTGCAATCATGAATCTGTGGCGAGAACAACGAGAGAGTGCCGCCACCAGTATTTTTATTTATTTTTGTGAGTTTTCCCGTTCACCAAGCGTGTTTTTGTAGCGATAGTGGTGCTCTGAGCAATGTGAAATTTCGATTTACTAATACGAAGAAAATCCTTTAATCTTTAGTGTCCCTTTGATGTAAAGTGAAGAGCCTAAAGCATTTAGCATGCTATCAAATGCTGGGATACATGAAAGTAAACCCTCGCAAAACGTCACTAGCAATCGAAGTGTCTCCCAGACGGGATAAGCCCCACAAGCCAATGGTTCGTTTGTGTTTCGGATGAGCTACAGCCGTCAACACAGATGACGTCAAACTAAAAAGGTAAGATGAGCTGTCGCGCGCAATGGTTAATTGCCGAGATAACCATACAGCGAAGATTTTCAGGGGGGGGGGGTGAAAAAAAGTAGCCGCGAGCAAAACATCTGACAATGAACACTCCAGGCAGGCTGAAGTAAAATATAAGTTTACTAGCGAAATCGGCCCACGTTCCATCTGCCCTTAGCAGCAGCAGACATACCGTGTCGAACGCTTGGCGGTGCTGGCATCAGTCGAAGTGAGTCGAAGCGACGCGGTAGATCGTTCGAGTTAAGTGTTCTGGCGGCTCTACGTCCTGTAATACATTTACCATTGTCTTCACCGGGGCCAACGCTTGTCAACCTGCTACACAGCCTACTAATATCTCGTTTTATTTAGTGAAAAACCAGGAGATAACAAATACAATTAAAGTACAGGAGACGTTGATAGTACTGTTTTAGGTGAATTGTGGCAATTGTGATACCGATTAATACAGTAAAGTAAACTGGAAGATGGAAGACAGATTACCGCCGGCAGTGCCTGAAGTTGCAAAATAAGTTCTCAATGTTTTCTCTTTCAATGTGTTACTGTTTGAGTGAGACATCCTTTGATTATATATATATATATATATATATATATATATATATATATATATATATATATATATATATATATATCCTGCCCACGGCAAGTTATGTTTTCACCCACTTTTATTCATATGAGATTACAATTAGGTCTAATATCTTCCCCTGTACTTTCCTTGGCATTATTGTTTGTTAGATCTCATTATTTAGTGTGAAAACACGGAAAAATGACCCCTTAGCTATACACTTCTTTCCTTATTTATATATATATATATATATATATATATATATATCTATAATATATATATATATATATATATATATATATATATATATATATATATATATATATATATATATATATATATAGCCAGTGGCTGCGCAAGTACTGACTATGCATGGGGCTGACTGTTCGACCCCTCCCTTCTCTTGGATGGCGCAAATGGTGCAAATGCAAATGTGTCATGTTGCCGCTGTTACTGTATGGGGGAGGTGGGGCCAGTCAAGCTGCCTGTAAACTATCTTTCGCTAGACATCTGGGGCAACACATTTTTGGGCTATAAAGGGAATGTTCTTTTGGTTTCGTATATTGCAACATGAAAAAATAAGGCCATTAAACATCTAATGTACTAAGCCAACCGTCTCCATTTCTACGCGCCTATCCTAACAACCTTTTTTAGATGTTAACAATACAAAACACTCAGGTTAATGGGCCAATAGGGTGACACTCAACCACATCTCTAAAATAGTGAATACGCAGTTTTCGTGCCACCATCCTTGTTGTTGAATCATGTTCTCTCCCTAAGTGGTAATCAAACTTCAAGTGTATACAATAGCTTCTAGGCTCCCTTGTTATCCCCCCCCCCCCTGTGTACACTTCAGGGCACTGGCTGGGATGATGAGGGAGAGGAAGAATGCATCAGAGCAGTGTAACTGCACTCGTATACACTTTACGCAGTGAGCAACACGTATTGAACATGTTCTGCGTCATTGAGCGGGCTGGGGCTAAAAGCACTCAGGTCGTTGGCCTCTGGGGCGTTTCACGGTGTGGCTTGGTTCGTGTCTATGACACACTCGTAAAGCTAATAACATCATCCAATGGTTTACTTGGCGGATTCGAAAAATATTTGTGACATTCGATTCATGAGGATATAAACAGATGTTGAGGTCATTCGATTACTACCTTCAAAAGGGTTACACGAACCCTTAAATTCGAAAAAATACAAAAGGGAAGCAGAAAAGCGAAGCAACATATGACGGCGCGTGGCGTAGGCAATCCCAAAAATATCCGTGCTATACCTATCCCGCATGTTTATCAGATATTGCCTCTTAACACGCGCACGCAGCTAGTGATAATAATAAACAACCGAGAGCAGGTCACCAGCGCCCGTCGACCTTCTCGTATATAGACTTCGTTATCGGCGGCCAAAGTCAACAGGCGGCATGTACATTCGAGCTGCCGACTCATCTCACCTTTCCTGCTGGGGCGACGCTTTGGCTCATTGCGCGTAGTATATTGCCACTTCTAGGCAAGCACCGCTAGCTGCAGAGCACGTGCGTGCCCATTATCGCGTGCAGGCACGATCGACTCCGCAGCCACGCCAGCGTGTGAGTGGACTTTGAGACGATGACGCCAGACGCCAGGGCAGCGACCCTTTGCCAAAAGCCACCCGCTCGCACATTGCCGATCATGCCATCAGTCAAAGATGCAAGCTTCGGCGGCGCATTAGGCTACGCGTTGCCAGCGGCAATGCATGCGTAACGTGAGAGCGTTCGCTATGTTGGATGTAGTCTCATATAAGGATGCCTGTGTATACGGACTTCTACATACAGTGCTATTTTGTCTGTTATTCAAACGTTGGCGTCGTTACAGCAACCTTGTGGCACTCCCGTAAAGATCCTCTCCGCCTTCATTCTCCAATACCTAATTTCTCGTTCACAAGTACAGTGTAGCTAATCAGCAAAAGTGTCTCACTGGACTCTCTGCATGTCCTTTGACTTTCTCTTTCTCTCAATTTCTGATTAATTGTTTGATTTATACGTGGGGTTTATTGACCCAAAACCACCATATGATTATGAGAGACCGTAGTGTAGGGCTCAGAAAATTTCTACCACCTGAGTTTTTTAACGTGCACGCAAATCTGAGCACATGGGCCTGCAACATTTCCGCCTCCATCGGGAATGCAGCCGCCGCAGCCGGGATTCGATACCGCGACCTACGGGTCAGCAGGCGAGTACCTTAGCCACTAGACCAGTGCGGCGGGGCGTCTCTCACTTTCTATATCAACTATATTAAACCGAGTAAAAAGTGCAATAACGTCTTCACCTTAGTGGTTTAGATAATGCTGACAGTTTCGACGCAAATTGCAAAGGAAACTGAATTCGTCCTTGGCGTCTTCCCAGCAACTATATTGTTGAATGTAAGCAAGAAACTTCGTGGTTTCTTACTCAACGAGATATCATTTCCTACACGCATTTTTTCTCAAACTAGCCTATGCTACGTCTCCGACTTCTTCAGATCACATGATAACTGTATCATTGTCGGCCACTAAATTTGCACCAGAGAGGGCGTAAGTTCTCTAGCGTAGACGCAAGTTACAGTTAAGGTACCACTCGTCAAGGTACCTCGCATGTGAATTGATGATTTCCAGTCACGAGGGGTCATATTTTGGTGGTAACGCCCATGTACTTTGATTTAGATGCAGGTTTGAGTCCCACGAGGTCGAAATTGTTAATTCTACCTCTTATGGCTTGCCTAATAGTCATACCGGGTTCTTGCACGTAAAACCTGAAGAAGTGTAGTTTTATTCTACGCATTCTAATTGCTAAGTACAAACCGGAAACCTTTAATCATACGCTAACTGACCTCTTTATGCCAAGGGACATGAATCATACAGAGGTGGTCATCCTTCCATATACTTTCATATGAGCGTTATCTGAGAGGTATCGCATTATGATGAGGACATAATTAATCAGATAGAAAGCCTTTGCCTGCCACTGCTACACATCGAGCCCCACGAGGCAAATTAAGAAGGGGGTAATGTCAACAGCACACAAAAACATGTGCCTCAGTATACCTACGCACTATGCATCAGCCGTACAGCAGCAATAATGTCTGTGTCCGGTGGTCTCCGTATTGCTTTCCTGGATATCCTATCATTTAATCATGATCAGCGAAGAGGGGGAAGGAAGAGAGCGTTTATTAGAGGAATGCGGAGAGGACTACGCCTGGTCTACAAAGACAAAAAAAAATAGAGGAGAAAAAAAGTGCTGGAAAGATGGCGATCGTGATGCACGCATAATCCGCCAGTTTCCCGCGCAATACCAACCGGTGCAAGAAGAAGCAAATAAGAACGTTGTTCGTGTTTCCTGAGCAGACATCAAAACCTTTTCCGCGTGTCACAGCTATTACGGAGGCCACGACGAGGTCCCTGCATTACCTTATTTCCCGCCACTCGATCGCACTGATGAGCGTACTGGCGACGTGTACATGAGAAAGCAGGTGCTGTCTTTTGAAGCAGCCGCTCTGTTTGGGCATGTTTACGGTCGGTTCCCTATACGCACACGGCCTTCAATAGTGGTGCATGCCATCGACGCTCGGAGGATCAAAGACACGTCGGCGAGACTGAATGCATCGGTCAGTGCTTGCGACTGGTCAAATGAGACCGAGGTTGGTACACGCGATTAGTCACAAATGCTTTCCGCGCTAACCAGGCCATACATGACGTTTTCTGCTTGGCCTGTTTTTGTTTTTTGGAATGACAGAAGAAAGAAATATTGAACATCATATCAGGTTAGGTGGTCACCAAGATTTACGAAGGTAGGTGCCGGTGAAAAAAAATAGCCGCTACATACTTGAATCTGCCTGATTGCGGTAGAAATATTCGTTTATCAAGTGCACTGCAGTTTAGTGAGCCGTCATTTGCAGGGTAAGCTTAGTGTGGAGACAGGAATAAGCAGCAACGAATAATTTGTTAATTTTTTCTTATGTGCTATATTCCTGTTGTCATCTCGATATGTGCTGCACACACACAGAGTCTGTTTTTCGTTTGTTTTTGTTGTTCTCTGGGTGTCTGATAATCTTATTCCTCAACCTGCATTTAGATGTTCATGCTAAATATACAGTCCCTGTAAACACTTGTCCTGTTTATACTCACGTCAGAAAGGTCGACTGAAACGTAGTTATGTTTGTAAAATAGCCATGCATATGTTTAAATATGTGCTGTACGTACCGTCGAGCCGCCCGCGAACCGGACCGGAACGCTTCTTCCGAACCTGCGTAAAGGAGAGAGAGAATAAAATTAGAGGAAGGCAGAGAGCTCAACTAGAGTTTTAGCAACCGGTTTGGTACCCTGCACTAAGGAGCAGGGATGAAAGAGGAGAAGCAAAGCGAAGAGAAAAGAGAAGTGCTAAAAGAAACCTGCAAAAGTAAAGAATCGAAAATTGAAAAAAAATCATCTGAAAGGCTAGAGTAAGGGTGTACGGGATATCTAATCAAACATTTAGAGAATTTTGATAGTGAATGTAGTCTACATGCTTTATTGCCGAAGTCAATAAAATGTTCACTGATATGTGTCTTCATGGAAATGCGCCATTCTCAACTCTGTATGAAAATGAGATGTTTCGGTGCTGCTGTAAACACTGAAGGTGTGCCGACTCAAAAACCTGTGGGATCCCTGGGTTCCGTGATAGCCCGTGGTATCGATTCCCTTGAACATACGTATATCGTCTGCAAAATATCAGCAGCGAATAAGCCATAAAGGTATCTTGCATAAGTTTTGATATTCACGTGCGCGATCTAGCTCGGCACGCCACACTACGTGGCAATGACATCCTTGAAAGTGGCTCGACGGTCAGCCCCGTACTTCCCAGACGTCACCAAGCTGCAGCTGGCACAACAAGGTAAGATTACGTCATAACCATCATATAGTTTCCTAAAATCAACTAGAGGGGACTCTGGCGCTGCGATCATTCAGCGACCATGGGATTGATGGGTAGTACACACATTAACCTAGTCTTCGTACTTGCGGGCAGCGTATCGTACTTGCGGCTTCATTTATTGCTGGTTACGGTTTTGTTTTGAAAGAAAGAACAAACCCTTTTGAACTTAGTGACCTGATTCAAAATGGTAAGCCTAAAAGAATAAGGTTGTGAAGCGCAAACGGTGAACATTTGCTAATTTATGTTTCATGAAAAAAACAGCTCCAAGCCACACGAACACACACGGAGCCAGAAGCATGCAGGCCAGAAGTACGAAAAATAGACAAATGTGTGCACTACCCATCATTCCCATGCTCGCTGAAGCGCCGTGCGTTGCAGCTCCCTTAGACACTAGCGCCAGAGTTCCATCTAGTGTTTATTAGGAAACTATGATAACCATCATGTCTTTGCCACGCTTGCGCCAGAATACTGATTTTCGGTCGTTGTTCACGAGTCCATGGCGCATGCGTTAAATGTTTTGAATTTGAAGACACTGCATGCTTTCCCGTTTTTTGTTCAAAAGAACTTCTGATGCAGACAGTGCGAAAGTGCGTCAGAGTTCAGTGTGCATACGTAGTCGATTGTTGCACACGCTTGGTGGTGACAGTATCACCCAGTGGCTTATCTAAGTGCTCTGAAAGTGAAACTGAGACGGGTCGGTATTTACGAGTGTGTTTATTTTTGTCAAGCGCTGCAGCGAATGATTTGCTATGTTATCACAAATAACCCCCCCCCCCAAAAAAAAAACACTGCAGCGACTAAATGAGAGGCCAAAATATTTTTGTTAGTACCCTTTTACGTGTAATATTGCAACGGGTTACGTGTAATATTGAACAAAGAGAAAACGGCCTTTGTGACACCTGACGGCCTTATGGATTTAGTGTTATGCCGTTCGGTCTTTGTAATGCACCGGCAATATTCGAACGATTTATGGACACAATACTTCGAGGACTTAAATGGGAAATTTGTTTGTACTACCCAGATGATGTGGTTATTTTTGGCAGCACACTGAACGAGCATAACAGACGTCTCAGTCTTGTTTTAGATTGCATACAAAAGGCCGGCTTGATCCTAAACTCTAAGAAATGTCGTTTTGGTGAAACGGAGACATTAGTTCTTGGACATCTCGTTAACCAAAATGGAGTAAGGCCAGACCCACGAAAAATCGCGGCTGTCGGCTCTTTCGATCCACCAAAATCAGTGCGGGAAATTAGCTTCTTGGGCCTATGCTCATATTTTTCGTCGTTTCGTTCTGAGTTTCACTGACGTGGTGCATCCCCTAACATGTCTGCTTTAAAAGGACATCCCTTTCAACTGGACTTCAGCTTGCGACGATGCGTTCCGCCAGCCAAAGTTTCTGCTAACGTCGGGGCCCATACTGTGTCACTTCGATGCGTCCTTGCCTACGGAAGTGCATGCTGATGCTAGTGGCATCGGCATTGGTGCTGTACTTGTGCAGCGTCATCAAGGAGCTGAGCACGTAGTGGCTTATGCCAGTCGCTCTTTCAACAAAGCTGAACGCAACTACACCGTAACAGAACAAGAATGCTTGGCAGCTGTTTTTGTGGTACACGAATTTCGACCTTATATCTATGGACGTCCATTCACTATCGTTACCGACCACCATGCTTTATGCTGGCTGGTGAATCTTCGTGACCCGAATGGTCGACTGGCACGTTGGGCTCTTCGACTTCAGGAGTACGACTTCGTTCTCTCGTTCAAGTCTGGACGCCGCCACGCAGATGTCGACTGTCTCTCCCACCTTCCCCTGAAGACGACTGAGTGTAAAGAAGACAGTTTTGACGACTGTTTTGCCTCCATTTCTTCCACATTCCTAGACTTGAGTACTTTCAAGAAAGAACAAGAGGCTGATATTAGCTTGGAGCCATTACTTGCCGCGGCATTGCGTCCTCAAACCAACGGCCACTTTTGTGTCCGTGACGGCCTTCTATACAAGACAAATTATTCGGGTAGAGGTGCACGCTTCCTTCTAGTCGTACCACAGAGCCTACAATTTTACATACTCAAGGCTATGCACGACGATGCGACAGCTGGTCATTTCGGGTTCATCAGAACTTTGAATAGGACACAAGAGCGCTTCTACTGGCTCAAAATGCGGGACACAGTCAAGCACTATGTCGCGATTTGCGAACAATGTCAACGCTACAAGCGGCCTACGACTCCTCCGCCGGGTCTCGGCGAGCCTCCTCATCCTCGTGCGCCAGCGTTGTCCGGCCGAGATGCACGCTATCGCACGTGGCGAAGTTAAGGTTCCTAGATAAAACAAGAGACCTTAGGCGTAGTTTGTGCGTTCATGCAGTAGCAGCAGTGGACGCACTCGGTCAGCCGACGGGAACGCTCTGTACCCGTAAATCATTATCAGCCCGTTTGCAACCACCGGTTCATGTGGCAAAGATCGGCGGCTCTTTCACTTGGAATTGCATAATCATGCGACCGTTCACCTTTCTGTGCACTTAAAAACCGAGTGTAGCTCCCACTGGTGGGTCAAGGCTAAAGACACAGCGGAGATGATCGGTTCCTATAACTGTTCCTGGCCATACGACGTGGTGCCAAGTAATGGTAAGTTAGAACAAACTATGAGAAGTGATGCCAATTTCCACTCGGGTCCAGCACAGTCGCCTCTTACCATTTCTACAGTATTACGCCGTGGGCCACATTGAAAGAGTCGAGTACAGCAGTCCTAATTGCCAGCACACCCTGACTTCCTGGTATGCAGCGCGAA
>WOVY01002313.1:0-74927 GCA_013436015.1 Rhipicephalus annulatus | reverse complement strand
TTAAGGCAGCACTTGGTCTACCCCAGCACACCGACCGAGCGGCCTCCTAGCTTCTCGGTATACATAACACTTATCTGAGCTCAGTGCCGCAGTCCTCATGTCTCAGAGGAATCGTCTAAGTGAAACTTCAGCAGCAGGCCGGCGATTACTCACTAGAATAGGAATTTCGCCCCACCCACAGCACATTGATGAGGAGCTGGTCGACGTAGCCCAAGAGGTCCGCAGGCGAATCTCCATCGCACCGGTGCCCAAAAATATGCATCACGACTTTCACGCTTGAGCGACGTACTGCGAGGGTAAACTGGCTTCGAAAGCAATTCGGCTCAGCTTCAAATGTCGCGTACGTCGATGCGGCCAGTTTCGATTTGGCAGAGACACATAATTACTGTTGTCGACAACAACATGACGCTGCTAACGAGTGCCTCCGTACGCACGACATCGGCTACAAAGGCGGAGACGATGGCCATAGCCTTAGCCTTAAGGTTTCAGGAGCGTAGAGGGGAGCCATCAGTTTATTTATCCGACTCCCAGGAAGCCTTGCCGGCTCTTTTTAAGGGGCCGCCTTCCAGCAATGGGGCTGAGGCTGCTAGGATCCAAACTCACTCACCACCATCGCTTGATCTGGTGCCCGGGACACGCAGGTCTCGAAGGCAATGAAAGGGCGGACGCTCTAGCTCGTGCGTTTTGTAACCGAGCGGAGAATCCATCTCTTTCATTGACCATGCCAATTTTACCTAGGGAGAGTTCTAGCTCACCAGCCGCTTCACGCGTCAAAAATGTGGAAACACCTCACAGATCCTTAATGGGGAAGAGGCACTGACCTTAGAAAATTCAAACGGATGTATTTCCGCACCTACTGAAGTTACACGCGATACATCCAACTCTTTACCCGGCTGTATGTCCGTGGTGCGGTGGAAGACCGACTCTCTACACATATCGGGGGGTGCGATCGTTAAACCAAGCGACATAACCAATTTTTCTCGGCGAACCTTTAACACCTAGTATGGAGCAGTGGGAGGCACACCTCGCTAGCTCGGACCCAGGGGTGCAGCTCGCACTACTGGATCAAGTCCGGCGGGCGGCTAAGGCCAGTGGAGCCCTGGACGTAGGGCCCCAACCATAAAGGCTCTAAAAACGCCCCTCTCCCTTTCCCCTTCAATAAAGTTTTACTCTCTCTCTCTCTCGTGCTCCCCGAGGAAAAAAAGCTCCTCAGAGAGGAACGCGAGGATCTCTCGACTAGTTCGGCCCAGTATCGGCCACAAAGCACGCCGGCGGCAGTTCGCAACAACAGCCTCGCATCGGTTTTGCCAAAGGCTGAACAGCCCTGCAACTATTAAAAGAGCGAAGAAGCGGCCACGCGGAAATCGGCCATTGGACACGAATGTTCGCACACCCTGTCCCCGAAAATCGCCATGGACTGCTCGCCAAAAAAGGCGGGAGACCACACATTCAATCGTCGCTTGTCGATTGGTCTCTACCATGACGCGATTGGGGCAAGTGGAAGTGCGAACCACCTGCTACTGCTGCAAACCGATCTCGCGGGGGAAGCAAGCCCCAGCCCAAGTGCCAGACAGTCTCGGAGATGCCCTGGCAACACTGTTGCCGTTGTTGGTTTCCAAGCACGGTTCATTATAGATTGATTATGCTGAGGCACCAAGGGTCGTAGAACGGCCGGCATTGTGTCCACCACTTTAGAATCGGCCACCTCTGTTTCTGGGCACGTAGCCTCCAAACGTCGGCGAAATGCCAGAAGGGCTCGATACAAAGATGGTAATTCAGTTGATTGGGGACCTTGGTTATTTGGCTATCCGGCAAGAAGACACGTAGTGATGGCCCCAGATGGTAGCGAGCCAGTATCTGAGCGGGCGTGCCATCATTGCTTAGTATTCGCAATCGTGTGTGGAGGCACAATGTAGAAGCCCTGACGGAAACGTCGGGGAATGCAAAACCGCCTTGATCTTGTGGTTGAGCTAACGCCGGACGAGATAACAATTCTGTGCCACCCGACGAAAAAAAAAAAAAGAACTGATGCGGCTTTGCACTTTCCTCCAGACGTGGAGCGGTTGTTTAACAGAATGGCAAAGGTACCAAAATTATACATAATCATAATAAATCATAATACATAATAAATTAAATTATACATAATCAATTCTAGGCCGATCCCCCTGAGTGGGTATGAGCCGTGTTTGTGGATTCATCAGCATCGATCATCATCATTTATAGTGAGGATATATATAGTTATTTGTTTCCGGAATTATCATAACTGGTTCTTCGTTCTTTTACTCTGGGTACATCGCCCCGCCGCGGTGGTGTAGTGGCTAAGGTACTTGGCTGCTGACCCGCAGGTCGCGGGTTCAAATCCCGGCTGCGGCGGCTGCATTTCCGATGGAGGCGGAAATGTCGTAGGCCCGTGTGCTCAGATTTGGGCGCACTTTAAAGAACCCCAGGTGGTCGAAATTTCTGGAGTCATAATCATATGGTGGTTTGGGACGTTCAACCCCACAAATCAATCAATCAATGCAGACGTGGAGCGGCGGCTTAACAGAATGGCAAACGTACCAAAATTTTCCGAGGTACACTGTTTTAGATAAGTATCGGCGTTTTAAGAGGGAGAATTCGAAGTGCCTGGCTGTTTTTATGTCACTTTGAAGAGTTTGTACAACGGACGACCAGATGTTGTCCTGTACACCACGTGCAGTGAAAGTAACTCCCAGTATTGCAATGTTAGGAGACCACAGTAAAGGCGACGCGATGCTGATACGACCGCTGGGGGTTTTAGAAAAGTACTGGCTTTTAGAAAAGTTTAACCTTGCACCAGAGATATTGCCGAAATCATGAAAAGTATCAAGAGCATGCTGCAGCGACTGTTTATTATGTACATATAGAGTAATGTTATCTGCATATGCAGTAACCTTTACTTCAGGTAGGGTAGCCAACCGAGCCAAGCTTGGTTAACCTCCCTACCTTTCCTCTCTACTTATCTCTCTCTCTATTTTTACTTCAGTGTTACCAGGTAGGAATAAGCCTCGAATCTGCGGGTGACGTTCAACGGCCCGTAAGAAGAGTTCTAATGCAAGGATGAATAGAACTGGGGAGAGGGGACACCCTTTACGGACCCAAGACGTTACTTTAAATGAGTGACCCTCACAGGAATCTATGTAAAGTGTACACTCTAAATTAGCGTACAACGCGTGAATGAGGTCAATAAACTTGTGCGGGAATCCGAATGCATGTAAAACATTTAGTAAGTAGCCATGTTCTATAAAATCTAAAGCTTTCTCCTGATCTAAGGAAACCAACAGTCCTTGCGCACATCGGTTTGTGGTGTATTGAATGATGTCACCCGATAACCACGTATGGGTGTGTATTTCTCGGCCCGGAACAGAACATACATGCTGCGGAGCGAATAATGTTGCAACAGATGGACTGATTCGGCGCACCGAGATGTTGGCCAAGAGCTTAGAGTCTACATTAGGCAGGGTAATCGGGCGTCAATCTTGTCGCGTGGACATTAGGTTTTTCTTGGGAACTAGTGTTATACGGCCTCTGTGTACATATGAGTTTTAAAAAAAGTTGTTAATGATTTAGAGTATTTCGTACTCTACTATGGGAGAGCAAAAATCCCTGCCGTGGGCCTTTTCATGATGAGGACTTGTGTGTGTAGAAAAAGTTGTTAACAATTCAGAGTACGATGTACTCTACTATGGAAGAGCTGAAAGCCATCCCGTGGTATACAACTTTATACTCGACCAAATAAAAAACTTCAAAGCTTACAAAAAAGGACCGATAGAAGACGACAACAGGCGTACGCTAGAGCTGTCACTATAGGGTGGTATTTTCGGGCGCAGCGACATGCGCTGATTGGCGCATAATGGAAACGCAGTTAGTTAGCGCTGGATTGGACAAGGACATCAAGGAAGAGACACAGACATATGGGCACTACTCACAGCAATAGAGTGTATTTCTAGATCGCGTTGAACAAAAGGGTCTTTGCTTACAGGTCAATAAAGATACAATAAGAACCGTAAGATACAATAAGAACCAGACAAAAGCGGGCAAAAAAAAAAGAGAAAACACCTCGTGGAATCAGGCAGAGCAAGTCATTTATACGGTTTGCGCAGGAAGCTAATGTCTTAGTCAAATAGCGTTAGGGAAGTCTTGGTGATGCAACAGTTACCGTAAGAGATATTTCCGGAGTGATAATATTGCCACGTTCTAGGCGTCCCTGCTGCGTCAGGTTGTCCAGCACTCATACACTTTTCGGTTTCGCTTACGACTCACTCTCTCTAAGTGGTCATAAAAGGAAGAGATGAGAAAGTGTCACCCGCAACTGTTTATCTTGAAGATGACACCACAATAGGTCGGCAAAGGTATGGGGAAATGGGAATGAAAGCAACAGGAAGAAAAAAAAAATGGCAGCATATCCACGGAGTGAATGATGGAGAGTGGGGCGAAGCATTCGTCCGTCCATGCGTCCGTCTGTGTGACCGTCCATGCGTCTGTTTGTGCGCCCGTCCCTGCGTTCTTTCGTGCATCCGCGCCTGCGTCCGTTCATGCGTCCATCCATGCATCTGTCTGTGTGTCCGTTCGTCCATCTATTCAGCACTCCAAGTACCACCATCTCGCATCTTTTCATCATATATTCTCCATATAGAAGCACCGCCATCCAGCGGACATTTCAAGGACTAAACGGGAGGTGGCACATGCACACTTTCTTACGGCTTGCGCTTCGGGTTTACTTTTCACCTTTAACCCCCTCGAGTTCATGGTATATACTAGTTCACTGTATTCATGGCTATGCGGCCCAACACTCGCTAAACCTTTTTAAAACCAAGGAGGTTACACCCAGCGAGTATAACGTAGCAACCCTTTCTTGTCAGATCGTGCTCAATGTACATGCCAAAAGCTGCTAATGGGTATTGCAGCGTGCGCGTTAACTAAAGGCCGAATGCTCCTCTCTCTCATTCCCCCTTAGCAGCCTTTAACATGTGCATTGAGCACTATCTTTTATTGTTCAACAACGCACAGAAGAAATCTCTCACCGGCACCACCTTGGAGGTCAAAATCGTAAGGACCACTATTTCGGGTATGTGCCACTGGTGATTACGTACTACGAGGGGACGCACAAGCCACGCCATAAGGAGCTTCGCCCCGAAAAAAAGAGAAAACACCTCGTGGAATCAGGCAGAGCAAGTTATTTATACGGTTTGCGCAGGAAGCTAATGTCTTAGTCAAACAGCGTTAGGGAAGTCTTGGTGATGCAAGAGTTACCGTAAGAGATATTTCCGGAGTCATAATATGATGCACTAGGCGTCCCTGCTGCGTCAGGTTGTCCAGCGCTCATACACTTTTCGGTTTCGCGCCCGACTCGCTCTCTCTAAGTGGTCATAAAAGGAAAAGAAGAGATAAGTGTCACCCGCAACTGTCTATCTTGAAGATGACACCACAATAGGTCGGCAAAGGTAGGGGGAAATGGGAATGAAAGGGACAGGGAGAAAAAAGGTAAGAGGATAGGCTCCGGTACTTAATCCAGTAGTTGGTGTCCATTGAGATGTAGATCACTGCAATGTTTGCTCTTTTGTCTGAACATGACAGTTTTCCCGTACTTACGACTACGGTTTCTCTCTCGCTTGCCCAGCCCAGGCTATGTGGCTGTATATATATATTCCCACTCGCCAAGTGCTCTAGCGAATACAACGTGGTGACCTTCTTTTTGAGTTCCTTCTTTTTTTATGGCGTGCACTTCAAATGAAATCTTTCTATGGTGCGTGAACTACTAATATATATGGAGCGTACAAGAAAATTGCCTGTTGGCCAAGTCTGTATATGGTTCAACCCGAAGTGTGTCACCAAAAAGTGGAGATAAAAAAAAAATCACAGCATATCCACGGAGTGAATGATGATGGGTGGGGCGAAGCGTCCGTCTTTCCATCCGTCCAGTGTCCGCCCGTCCGTGCATGCGTACTTGCGTCCGATAGCGTTCAAGAATGCAGACGGCGCGCGGGTAACAGCGACGAGACGCGAGCCAAGGAAGCCGAGCGCAAGCGTCTTCATCGCGTTCGGCGCTCTGCTTCGTCCATGCCCCGCCACCAACAATCCGCCACGCACGGCAACGATCCAGGAGACTGAGAGAGGCACTCTTTCTCCGCGTACCCAGGCACAGCCTGCGCAGCAGCCAATCAGAGAGTAGCGGTACACCGCCATCTAGAATATCCTCACACAACGTGACTGCAGTTTGTGTGCACTTCTATGAGACAGCGCCGTCTACTATACTGTTCGGGAGATAATGCCTTTTTTTTCTCGTCTCTTCTTCTCTCGGTAACGCGTGACGCATGACAAGGTTAGACTAAGAGGAGTTTCGCCCCTAAAACTAAGATGTAGAAACCGGAAAAAGTGACACAGAACCAGTAAGCTGTGTCTGCTTTTTGCGCTTCAGAATTTCCTATTTTCACGTTTTACTGGTTTTATTCGCGGTAATAGTGAAATGCGCTGGCGTCTCAGCTTCTCCTGGTTCTAGCATTCAAACTTAGCTTTTGGTTTTTTTGTGAAAGAAGCGGGGTTTCCCACCCCTTTCTTGCACTCCCATTGCAAACCAGAAAACAGTGACTGAAATTGGGCCGTTCGCTACGCCGCCACATTCACACACCACCACTGACTGCACTCACTGCCAAGTGCCGACGAATGGCACGAAATCGTCGCTGGTAATACCTCTTTGCTGCGGTTGTTGACTGGCCTAACAGCTGTACCATCGGGCTGGGTACAACTTGTAATGAAATGAAACAATAACATCTCATCTCAAAGCATGAGCATATATATATATATATATATATATATATATATATATATATATATATATATATATATATATATATATATATATATATATATATATATATATTTATATATATATATAGGTTTGGCGAAAATCGAAAATGAGAAATGCAAAAAAAACAGAGAGAAAAAAGTTAGCAGAGGCTTAGTTCGGCTATGCCAGGATATACGTAGCGTGAGCTATAGACGGATGATGGACAGACAGACAGACAGACAGACAGACAGACAGACAGACAGACAGACAGACAGACAGACAGACAGACAGACAGACAGACAGATGGACAGACAGACAGACAGACAGACAGACAGACAGACAGACAGACAGACAGACAGACAGACAGACAGACAGACAGACAGATGGACAGGCGGACTAGCGAGCGAGCTCATGCGAGTCAAGCGCTAGCCCACCAGTTACACGTCTCTCCAGGAGCTTCCACGCCTTCTCCGGCGCGCCAGCTGTGCACCTTGTGACGTCACTGCTTCTCGGGCATGCGCAGTTTGGCTCCCGATAAGCCATGTAAAACCACTCAACCTTGGCCAGTGTAGCTTACGCTACAAAACAATGAATTTGAAAGGATCATGTAGGGCGACTTCAACAACTCCTTCTTTCGGTGCTCGAATGAAACTTTGAAGGAATTCATCTAAGAGGACGCAGAAACGCTGCGCCATCCTCATACACTATCGCCGGGCCTGTGATAATCCGAAACTCGCGCACTGAGCACTCCACTCAATAAACATACTACAAGTCGGGAGACGTCTCACTTTTCATAGCTGCATCACAAAAATGTGAATAGCAGCTTAGGTTATCCACGTCAGCCCTCCCGCAGTGGGAGGGGAACCGCTGGCCGAGCGGGGAACGATGCAGAGCGAGCGGAAACGCAGGAAGCTGCTCGGGTGTGATCTCCATGGCAGCGGGGTATGGCGTTGTCGCCTCGCAAGCGCCGTTAGAGGTGCGTGGCCTTCCCTTTACGGCAAACGCGATTCCCCGTTGTTCATCGCCAAACCCATCCCCTTTTATGTCCTCACATTTTTTTTTCTCCGTCATAAAATCCATAAGCAAGAACAGATAAGACGAGGCATATGAGAGACAGCAACAAGTAATGAACACGTTCTAGTTGGGGATGACTACGCGCGCTTTGCCTTTTGGAAGGCACCGGAAAGGGCCCCAGAACCAAACAGTAAACGGAGCGAGGGAACGTGGAGGGTGAAATTGTGAGCCACGATCCAGAGCCGAGATGCGGTCCTTCTCTCCCTCCCCAATATCCCCAAGTGAATAACGGAGGCCAGGGGGAGATGAGAGACGACCTTCGAAGCGCGAAGACTCGACGTTATACAGTTCGGCCCTCCCTTGCAAGTTGTGCGCTCTGGGACTTGTCACACAACTCTGCGTTTAGCGGGGTACGCGTTTGAGCCGTGTCGGTGCACAGAGCCCTTGTGCGGTCCTGCGGTTTGCCCAGCGTACGGCAACTACCTTATTCTATATTTCTCTATCCTTTTCTCTCCCTCTTTCTTTCTCTTCTCCAATCTAACATCACCGAGTGTACTCTCTTTTTTGCTTTACCCAAACGCACTCACTGCTCGTAATATGGTTGGTCGGGTCGCGGTTACAAATGGCTCGCTCGTCGCGACACTCCTCGGCGACGACGGAGACGATGCCACAGTGGGTCGTCGATGCGGCGTTTGTTGTTCTTCGTGAAAGTAGCGAGCAAGGAGCGAAGGAAGAGAGGGGAGGTGTGTCAGGGAGCGAAAAGGGCGGGAGGGTTTGCATTCAGAAGTGAGGAGAACAGCCTCGCTCCCGCACCGCGTCCAAGCAAGCAGCTGCAGCCCTCTTTCGCAAAACGGGACCTTCGTCAAGAAGTGCGACGTCCGTTGAGAATTTTCAGTCACGGGTCGCAGATGCTTAGTTCGTGAATAAGGCAGTCTTCGAACAACGTACGCAAAACGTTGCGCTATAGCGTTTGCCGCCACAGCGCATGAGTCTTGCGCTCCCTTAGGTACGCTAATTAAGCTGCGGAAAGAGCGTACCCTATACCTAACCGACTCTAATAATCTTCTTAGCTGTCTGCGAATGCTAATCAGTGGAAATATCCCTACCGTATTTATTTACTCTCTTGAAACACGAGGAGTGACTCTTCATTGCATTCAGGAAGGGAAAAAATATAATTTTGGTTGTCGTCTTCGGATAACGCGTGGGTCCACTTTTAAGTAGAAGAAATATGAAACAAAAAGAGAAAAGTTCGCGTTACATTTGAGTAAATGCGTTAATAAAATTCGTCGCAAGGATTGCAGTAAGAGGTCGATAAAGTCAGCAACCAAAACTAGGCAAGTGAAAGTGCAAATTGACGACCTGGAGTCGTCAAAATGAATGTGAGAGAAACAGGTATAGTAAATTCGATGCAACGGATGTGGTCACCGTGAGTTGGTTAAGATTGACGAATATTAAACAGTGAGAAAGAAGAATTAAAATTTGCGCGATAATGCAGAGGATCTAGTAATTTTAGAGCAGAACCAGCGAACTCAGTGAGGATACGAGCACGAAAGAGTAGTATTCGTTACTTGAGGAGGTGTTCGTCTAACTGCAGCAAAACAATACAGAAACTCACTTTAGCGCAACATTTTATGCACTGCCATACTGAACCCTGTTATGTTTACACAAAGCTGGTCATGGGTGGTCATTGAAGGGAAAAGAATAGGCGTCTGCTATTTGAGCAACTGCACACACCTTCACAAAACATGGCCACTGCTTCACACTTCTGCAAGAAGGAGCACGCACGTTTCCTGCACCGTTCATCAGAGTCCTGCGGTGCGCTGCTGGCAAGGATTTGTGCGGACTAGAAGAGTGAAGCCAAGCTTCTTTGTGGGCGCATGTAGCGCGACTAGTCCTTGTTGGCGCAAGTGGCCGGGAAGTGGTCCTGGAGGTTGGCGTACGGCCTGCTACCCTTGGCGAGGCTCAGGTCGGTCGGGTACCCAACCATGGGCCATTGTCACTGCAGTCGGGGCCAATAGTTGGACGGCACCGAGAGGTCGGTTGTTTGGCCAGGGACTTGCACTGGCACCTTCACGCCTGGAGAGATGACGCCTGCGCATAACGAAAGACAGCGATGACATATGCTCGGGACCACTGAGAACCACTGATTCTGCAATGGTGCTTAGGTATGTTGATGCATTGCAGCAGCTTGTACAAGCTAGCCACAGAGAGCTCACAGATGCAGGCGCATGTTTCACAAACAGTATACAGGCACCGAACTGTAGGAAATGCCGTATTCATTCGCATAGCAGTCGCACTCCTGTAGTCATCACACCCTGAACTTGTCGCGTTAACAAAAGTGAGGACGCCACCAATTCGCCATTTAGCAAGGCGGCTGACTACAAGAAAGAGACGACTGCAAGAATGCCTTTCAAGGATAGTATGCGTTCGAGCGTAAAGAAAGTGCGGTTGCCATGCAGTACCCTGCGTCGTTTGTCTAGCGGTTACATTAGATGCACTTAAGTCCTTAGGTCTAGGTACATTAAGATGCACCGTATCTCAAAACAGGCCATGTTTGTTAAGAACTCGGGGCTGCAGTGAAATCTGCGGGAATGATGGTTGGTGCTAAGGTCCCTAGATGAAAAAAGTTGGTGCGCATTGCCTGCACTCTCCCGGCGATAGTCGCCGTGCATTTAGCACACGACTCGATGACGCAGGGCTTTGCTGCGAGATTGCGCAAGGCGTTCGAATTATTTCGCTGCTCTTCTGAGCCTTTCGATAGGCGTCTTCCCTTCGTCACCCTGTGACCAGATGCAGTGATCTGATCGAAGGTGCAATTTGCTCTCTCTCTGCGATTCTAGTTCCTAACCTCTTATATTGATAAAACGAGTATACTGTTTATACGATCATAAACGTAGACGTGTGATACATAGGCATCGACAGGATCCTGTATAGGGGGAGGGGGGTGCAACTCGTGTTTCATCGCGCTGAGGTAGAAGGGAATAGTGTAGCTTGTGTAGTAATGTAGTGAAGTGAATGCCAGCGGCGAGAACGCGCCCGAGAACACAAGCGGGGCAGTGTTTCCCCGGTCGCGAAAGCAATCGGCTGCCGCGTGTCGGTCGTCTAGACGGGGCCTCGCGACTTCTTCAGTTGTACCCCACAATAGGATTCGATAGCATTTAAGAGCAATTACATAATTCTAGCCGTTTGGCCAGCATGGCAATGCACAATATATATTCTCTTAGCAGTACTGATGCGCGCTGTCGTCTGGGAGTATAAAAAATTTCTTAGCGTGCAACTTCCTGATGTTGCGACCACGCTTGTCGTAATTTGAAGCAATGTTCATGTCGCAAATGGCGCCTATACACCGAAAGTTTCGTCGCCATTGCACGTGCGACATGAACTATAATGGGCTTTACGGTCGGGCACCTAGCTGTCCGGTCGTGAGGGCTTTGAAGCACTATAATTCTTGTGAAGGGCCAGCGGTTGCAGACATGAGTAGTGTGCGTAGTTTCAACACCTGCAAGATCAGGCGCCACTGCCGTCAGTGCTCGAGTCGGCGAGCCGACTTCAATCGTATACATGTACCCTCATTTTCCGAACAAGCAACAGGAGCGATGGCATGGCTGCTCTATACGCAGCTCACGACCGGAAGACCTACTCTGAATCATGCGCTGAGCAGTATAGGGTCGCCGACATACAAGCACTTTTGGCCACCTAAAGCGACCTGAGGGCACATCTTCCTCTTCCCTGGCCCCTTCCAGACCTGACCCATTTCATGGCGTCAATAAAGCGTTTTCTCCTCTTCCTGGCGAATGCGTGCTGAAGCATAGAGCGCACTCATTGATGCCACCTCAACGCAATGGCGTGACACGTGGTGGGCTGCACTAAATAAAAGCAGAAATTAACAGGAACTACCTGCGGCGCCATGAGGGCTGGCAACACTGACTGCGTACGCAGCGGGATGCCCTCCCGCGATGCCCCCCTGGCCAGCCGGGTTGGCCGAGGCCCTGGAGTAGGCGCCTAGGCCGAGGGTGTCGTGCAGCATGTACGAATATGAGGCCGCATCCCGGTGTTGTTGCTGGAGGCATGGTCCCGATCCCATACCGGCGGCCATCGAGCTGCGTGATTGCAAAGGATGGGCGATAGACACCATATATTCTATGGTTAATACAGTACATATTGGTTGCATTTTACGGGTTTGTCATGCATGGTGGCCGTCCCTAAAGATACTCTATACGGAGACAGTTTCGCTATGTAACAAAGCAGAATAATGCAACATCGCGTTACACAAGCCAGCCTATAGTGCCCCATTCTTGCCAAGAACAGAATCATGGAACGGCAAAATGATTCGCTCCCTCCCTCTACCCCTTTTAATTTCCGTTCGGTTGAAACTTAGCTCCAGGGTGAACCACAAAACTACACTCCGAGTCGTTTAGGCGCGCTTATAAACTAGCTATTCTCTGATTATAGGCAGAGAAAAAGCAATTGCCAGCCTTGTGTTTTCGGAACGCCCAGTTCGCAGAGAGAAACGTAAATTGTTGATATTGTGAAGGAAATATACTACTATGGGCCGTCTTCATTCGTTTACATTGCGCAAGTTCAGCGGCGATTAAATGTCTAACTGGTCCAAAGATGCATGATTTCGGTCAAGCTTATACGGCTCCAGTATAATGAAAAGTTCGGTTCGGTTCCGCTTCAACCCAAGATAGCGGCCGAACTCCGATTTGCTGAGAACGCTTGCGTCTTTTATATCTTTGGCTGTCTATGCGTTTCTAAGCACCGCGTGTGCAGGGCGTAAACCTGGAAAGCTGCGCATGCATGCCCAAGTGAGACATTAGGCCTCGCAATCAGTCATTCTGATCATATGCGTTCCACAGAGTGTCGGGACCGGTATACAGTAGCTTGCCTGTAGGAGTCCTGCATGGCTGCGGCCATGGGCTGGCCGAGTCCCGGGTACCCCGCCAGCGGACCGGCGAGCCTTCCGTGCACGGGTCCCCCACCGACGGCGGCGCTGGACTCCGCGGCATGACGCTGGCTGCGCAGCTTCTCCTCGCGCCGCCACTTGGCCCGCCGATCGGAAAACCAGACCTGATGCCGTCAGCTTAACGAGGACCACCGCCATGCAACCCCCACCCCGACACAGCATGCACCCGTCCTATATTCACCGGACCTTTAGAGAAACATTTCATCTGTCTAGATCCTTATTGGTAATACTTTGAGAGCGTTATTGCCGTTAATATTATTCGAAAGAACACATTCACCAGACCTATAAAAAGTGCGTCATGGCAGTAGAGGCTCGATACGAAACGCCCCATGTTCGCATTGCGCTTGTCAGCTCAAAATTGTCAAACCTAGTGAGTGCCCTTTTGACAATTTTGAGTACTAGGTATATAACATATGTTTAGAAAAAGTGATCAATGATTTAAAGTACTATAGGTATTCTACTATGGAAGAGCATAAAGACATCTCGAGCGCCTCACGAGGCTGCCATTCGACTTTGCGTTTAATGATTCCTACTAAACTCTGCGAGAGCGTTTAGGTGTCCCGCTATATGTTAAGAAAGTCGTTAGTACTCTACTATGAGAGAGCATATAGCCACCCCGCTGTGTGTTTTGAAAAGGTAATAACAAATGAGAGTACGAGGTACTCTACTATGGGAGAGCATAGAGCCGTCCCGCCGGCCTCAAACCAGCCAATATCAGGCTGTCAAGCAACGTTCAGCCACAATACTACTGCATTCTGTGTTATGTAAAAGTTGTTAACGATTTAGAGCACTTGGTACTCTACTATGGGAGAGCGCAAAGCCGTCCCGAGAATGACTACTTCATTGTAGACCGATTAGCACTACTCATGATAAAACGGACTGCACGACGGCCTCCGTATCCTATTCTAAACACCTTATAAGAGTGTCACGGCTGCGCTGTGCATTTTGTTAACCCCAAGTGTCAAATTATCAATCGATATAATTTTTATGACACTATTGGCAAATCGTTTTACAGCTGCGTATGACCTTTATCCGAGACTTTGCAATATTAAAGCCGGAAGTGAAATAAGTCTACTAATGGCTTATAAATAGCTGCAAGCTCCTAGCTGCGGATGCTGCCGCATATGAGCTAGACATTTCAAGTTTGCACTCAGCGCAACGATGTGCGTCCCGTCGATCTGGTTCGTCAAAAACTGGATAATAATAAAACACCTGGAATACTCAACCTTACTACACTGCAAATTAATGCTAATATTTTAAATGCGAAATCTTTCTTAGCGAGCTTCGGCGACATTGAGCGTATCTATCTATCTATCTATCTATCTATCTATCTATCTATCTATCTATCTATCTATCTATCCACCTGCGACTTTTAGCTCTCCTGGCCGTTTCGATTATCGTATCGATACCAAACTTGGTATGGCGTAACGTGACTGTATGAAGAACATATTCGACTAGCCATAACATGAAATTCATGACATGTATGTCATGAATGTCATGATTTACATTTCATGTTCCTGCAACTCTTGTGGGGGTTTCGTTAACATGGCATGTAAAACCGGTATAGTATGGCATGATTGCATGGCGAACACAAACGACAGACACTCACATGAAAATCATGACGTGTCATGTAATAACATCACTACATGCCACGCTCATGATGCTCTCGCGGCCGTTTCGCTAGCGTCACATATACCAAATTTGGTATTTAAGTACGTGAATAGGTGACGAAGTTATGTGACTAGTGCAAACATGATAATCATGACATGCGTGTCATGTAACAACATGACCACATGCCATACTAATGATGCACTGGGGGCCGTTTTGCTAGCTTCACTTATACCCAATTTGGTATTACGGGACGTGAATGGATGACGAAGGTATGTTTTTGGTTGCAAACATGATAAACATGAGATACGTGTAATGTAACAACATGGCTACATGCTACGCTCCTGATGCGCTCTCGTGGCCATTTCGCTAGCTTCATATGTACTATGCGACGCGAACGGACGACATAGGTAAATGGCATATCGAAACGTGATAATCTCGACAGGCGTGTCATGTAACAACATGACTACATGCCACTATGATGATGCGCTCGCGGCCACTTCACTAGCTTCACATATGCCAAATTTGGTATTACGTGATGCCAATGGATGACGAAGGTATGTGACTGGTGCAAACACGATAATCATGAGATGCTTGTCATGTGAGAACATGACTACACGCCGCAGTCAAGGCACCAATACATTTCGACGTGACGCGGTGCGCGTGTTTGCCGGCGTTCATTTCGTCGCGTCACGCCTGCGTTGCCACGCCATGCGCCGGTCCTGCCATACTCGCAGATGCGCGCCGCGCTGCGTTGCTTTGACGCATGTGCGATTCGGTGCGTCCGGCGTCTCTCCGTCACAAAAAGAGGGATGCGCAGTGTTGTCTGGGTAACGCATCGGCGCGAAATGCAGCATGTCACATTTCGCGCCAACGGACGCTGGCCGCGCCTGCATGACGTCAGACTATAGAGTGTTCTTGTTTTGCTAACGTAGCGTCGCTGTGCCCAGCGTGCGCGCGCGTCAACGCTACATTGGAGTATATTGGGCCCTTCATGATGCGCTCACGGCCGTTTTGCTAGCTCTACATATACAAAATTTGGTGTTACGTGACATCAATGGATGACGAAATATATGACTGGTGCAAACATGATGTTCCTGACACGCGTGTCATGTAAGAACATGACAACATGCCACACTCATAGCTTGCTCGCGGCCGGTTTTCTAGCCCCACAGATACTATAAATTTGGTATCACGTGACTCGAATAGATGACGAAGGTAGACGACACTATCGAGCGCATTTAAACGGAATGCCAATATATTCACTAAGCCAGGACAACAGGCATCGTTCTTATTCGAAAAACGTAAAGAGATCAAAGCTGATTGCAGCGTTAACTGATTAGAGTTCAGTAATAACTAGATCCAATAACGATTAAACAAAAACTATATGCAGGAATCCTTGATGATTGGAAGTAAGGAAGCAGAAAAAATAGATAGGGATAGAGGTTTTAAGGGTGCCAGAAAATAACGAGAAAAGTGTGCGAAACACTGTATATACTTCATTAGACGTACTAAAACCTAATTTCCTCCGCACAGTCAGGAGTGCCAAGGGCGAAGGTTCACGGTGGGTCTCGCCTCCCACCCCAATTTTCGCTCCCCTCTCCCTGACTTCCCTAAGGTAAACTAGTGAAAACACAGCGCATAAAAGCTCGTCGCCTGAACACCCTCCACCCCCCCTTTTTTTTAGTCAGTAACATCAAAATCAAAAAAGAATGTAGCATCACCCCTGCACACACGACTGCAGTTTGATGGTGATGATGTTCCTCTCTTAATTTTGGCACTAACCCACAAAGGGTAATCGGCCAAGAACAGGACGGCAGGATGTCTGGATTAGTGGGTATGTATCTAAAACCATCCAATAAAAATTAAGTTTATTAAATCAAATTGTAAATAATAAATGAAAATGCTGCACTAGCGAGCGGTCAGGCAATCAGATAGGCTTTGAGCCGAAGATAGGAATAATAATTTACTAACAAGGTAATGTTTCTGTTTCTGTTACGCATACGCAGACACGCAGAGCAAACCTCCCTGTGACTATAACCTAATGTAATGCCTCCGAATGATAAAATTACTGCAACATTTATTTCTAAACCTAGCTTCTCAATAGGATCAACAAGGTATCTTTTCGTTTGATGAGAATATCGGCGACAGAATAAAAAAAATGGTCTATTGTTGCTGTTTCCTTGCAAAAGAGGCATAACGGAGATGCTGTGAGCCCAGCTTTATGTAAGTAATAATGCGGAAGCGGTATTTTACAGCGTAAACTGGTGATTGTAATTCATAACTGCCGAGATACTCACCACTGTTTATTCCAGCAAAATCTTAGATGTACGAAGTCTCTGACTTTATCCAATGATAATTTGTCTATTCCCTTGTGCAAACAAGCATTTGTATATCTTAGTGCTGCTACGTAAGCCAAATCAGGTAAAATATGGAAGAGCGGTCCGCCTAAAGACGCGATGGCTAACAAGTCTGCAATCTCATTGAGATAAATCTCGCGCTGGCCAGGTACCCATAACAAGTGGATTTTAGTCAGGTTTGCTCGTATATAAACTACTAAACATACTCATGAGTGTAAAAATTGTTTGCTTCAGAGTGTGTAGTATATGCTAAGAGAGAATCAGTAAGTATGACTGCTTCTGATTTGATTGCAAGAAGTTTCTAAGACACACACGCATTATCCCCGTTTTCATTGCCATTTCGACATCAGTCCCTTTGAACATTCTTACGCATTCCTTGCGGAGTTACACTAGAATGATACAGTAAAACAGAAACAGGATTAACTCTATACCAGTCGACTTTTATGCAGCAGGTATTCTATATGAATGTGATTGAAATTATTCGTATTGTAATGGCTGTTTCAGTTGGTTATCCCCGGAAACATTTCATGGTCGCACACTGCATAGGTCTTGTCAAAGACTGCAGCATCAAAACAGATAGACAAATGAACGCCCACTTGTAAAATTAAATGTACGAAGACATGACATGCAGATGCACGCATGTACACGTACACGGCGACCTTCTCGCGCAACTTCTTTGTGCATGCTTTTTTCGTGTGCACCTGTTTGTGAAAGAGATGTAAACAAACACGTAAACGAACAACCCCATGTGTCGGCGCAGGGCATGTTCGGCCATCCAAAGCGTCGCGATGGGCGAACCAGGAAAGGGCAGGGCTGGACAGAAAAGGCAACGAAAGCACGGGAAAAGCACGATGCTTTGCGCAGTGATGATACGGGGCGGGGGGGGGGGGGGGGTGGCGAGAGACGAGAGGCGAACGGAAGTTTTCCCCACCTCGGTCGTCGCACAGAGTCTGGCGTGAATCGGATCGCCGTGGAGTGGGCGTCGCCGTACACGTTCCGCACTGGGCACGTTGAAGAGTCGCGTCCGCTGCTTTCTATTCAGTTAGGACGGACGGATGGACGGACGGACGGACGGACGGACGGACAGACGACTTGAAACGAATGAGTATAATACGTCTCCGCTGCGATGAAGCACGGTGCTCGTATGCGGCTGCTGAGACTTTCGGAACCCGCCACTATACGTCTCTCGTAATCGTACCGTACTTCTGGGATGTAGTATTGCAGATATTATTACTATGTTTATTAATGGATATCATACAATATGTGCCGGCAGCAGTTTCGAAATACGACCCACGAACTTCTCGCTAGCGGCTCGGTCCACAAACGGCTGTTTTCGTACCTTACTTTTTTTTTCTTGATAAGTATGTTGAAATGCTTCAAAGGCATGACTGATATAAAGCTTAATGATATCGCTACGTGCCAGTGCAGGGAGTTGAAGAAGACAAAGCATATAGACTAGCGCCAGCCACCACACAGATTAGCTTTTTTTTTTCAAGGGGCACCACCTCCTGTAGTCATCATTCATTTTTACAGAACCTTAAAACAAACGTCTACATTTCGGAATCAGCGTCCAGATTTTAGACATTTCGCAAATCGGTATCGATATGTTACCCGAAACTTGGGACACATTTAACTGATTACAAATATTCATTGCTACTAGATGAATGTAGTGCAATGACAAACGAGCAAAACATATTTTAAGACTGTCAGATAAAGCCTTCTTTTTCCCTTTTTGCCATTTTTATATTATGTTTCCACTTTATTTTTATAATGTTATAACCTGACGCACTTTCATCTAACAGGTTTTGATATTAGGCAACCCGATGGTGGCATATTCACAACTCCAATTTAAAAAAAAAAAAAACTCCAGTAAATTCGTGGCCTGGGCCTAGGCTGCCCGCGACGAGGACTGCACACCCTGTTTCGTCACCATCACGGGCTTGCTGGTTAAACCACAATCGATCGTCTTGAACTTTTTGCTTATTTTTTTGTTAATGCGTTAATATTATGCTGAACAGTTCGAATCACGGTAAATGCCACACAAGAAATACAGGGAGCCCCGCCGCGGTGGTCTCGTGGCTAAGGTACTCGGCTGCTGACCCGCAGGTTGCGGGATCGAATCCCGGCGGCGGCGGCTGCATTACCGATGGGGGCGTAAATGTTGTAGGCCCGTGTGCTCAGATTTGGGCGCACGTTAAAGAACCCCAGGTGGTCTAAATTTCCGGAGCCCTCCACTACGGCGTCTCTCATAATCATATGGTGGCTTTGGGACGTTAAACCCCACATATCAATCAATCAGAAAGACAGTGAACATGTATGCCCCACTATAGATGTGCCAAAGGATCTGCATGCATGCATATCTACTGCAGCCCACAATCGAAGCAAGGTTGACGGCAAGAGCGGCAGCTGGCTTTTCTCTGCCACGGCCGCTTGTCTCTTACGTCCACGCAGATGCGCTTCATTGCGACCCTCGCACACTAAATGCGACTCGTGCTTACAAAACACTCCGGAGACTCAGCGTATCCGTGACAGCATGCGCAAGGCTGAGTGGTTGGTGGTATACTTCTATCTATCTATCTATCTATCTATCTATCTATCTATCTATCTATCTATCTATCTATCTATCTATCTATCTATCTATCTATCTATCTATCTATCTATCTATCTATCTATCTATCTATCTATCTATCTGAGTGGTTGGTGGTATACTTCCATCTATCTATCTATCTATCTATCTATCTATCTATCTATCTATCTATCTATCTATCTATCTATCTATCTATCTATCTATCTATCTATCCACCTAGGACTTTTAGCTCTCCTGGCCGTTTCGATAATGGTATCAATAGCAAATTTCGTATAGCATAACATGGATGTAGGACAAGCATAAATGACTAGTCACAACACGGATATCATGACATATGTCACAAGGGTCATGATTTACATTTCATAGTATTGCTGCTCTTGCGGTGGTTCATTTTCATGACATGTTGCAAAACCGGTAAGGTATGACATGACTGCATGGTAAACACAACCGACAGAACCTAACATGGAAACGATGACATGCATGTCAAGTAAGTCATGAGTCCACACCACATTTATGGTGCGCTCGTGGTCGTTTCTCTAGCTTTACATCTACCAAATTTGGTATTACGGACGTGAATGCATTACGGAGGTATATGACTGGTGCAAACATGATAGTCAAGAGATGCATGTCATGTTATAACATGACTACATGCCACGCTCATGATGCGCTCGCGGCCATTTCACTAGCTTCTCATATACCAAATTTGGTATTACGTCACGTGAATGGATGACGAAAGTATGTGACTGGTGCAAACATGATAATCATGAGATGCATGTCATGTAACAACATGAATACATGCCACGCTCATGATGCGCTCGCGGTCATTTCACTAGCTTCACATATTCCAAGTTCGGTATTACGCGACGTGAACGAACGACAAGGTAAACGACACGCTCAAGCATGATAATCATGACATGCGTGTCATGTAATAACGTGGCTACATGCGGCGCTCATAGTGCGCTCGCGACCATTTCGCTAGCTTCACGTGTACTAAATTTGGTATACGACACGTCCAACCATAATAATCGTGAGATACGTGTCATGTAACAACATGACTACATGCCACACTCAAGATGCGCTGGCGACCATTTCGCTAGCTTCACATATACCTAATTGGGTGTCACGTGACGCGAATGGACGACGAGGGTAAATGACCCGTCCAAAGATGATAATCATGACAAGTAAGTCATGTGCGGCATTATTCACATCCGCCTCGTAACGTTGTGCTTATTTTAAAGACATATCAACTGTCCTCATTCGTGTCTCGCATACCATCGATTGCCACTGTACGGGGGACCTGCCAATTTTTTTCGCACATTTCTTCACAAAGTGGCCGTGCGCAAAAAGGACGCCGGCACTATGGAAGTACGCGCGAACGCTTATCTCTTACGGACATGGCGGGAGTGTCGTCCCCCTGACCAATGGCGTTGCCAGGTGGGAGGAAGGTGTGCCCAGAATTTGCGGCTACGTCCCTGCCTCGCCCCCTATTACATGCTCTATAGCATGTGCTTGCAGGAGGCATGTAACAGTTGAGTTATAGCATGCAGCAGGATCCTCGCCATTCATACTTGTCTATTTAAGTAAACAGCCTCATTTATTTGCGATGTGGCACCTATAACCTCTCAAAGCTCACTATTTTAAACATCTTGCATATATCTACACCCGACGCGGCGGCTGCTCCTGGTACCGCTTAAGAACAGTCCCCCAGAAATAGACTGATCACCAAGACTGGACCCCACCCCGCATCGCAACGTCTGGTAGTCGCTAAAACTTCCTGTCAGTCTGTATATCTCTTTCTTCCCCTCTGTCTGTGATTGTGTACGCAAGAGAAAGAGAACGACGAGCCCACGACCTAGAAGCCGAAGAGCCCACAAAACGGGGGTGCGTGACGTAAATAGGAACGTACGGTCGCAACCGTGACTTATTTGCTTTCGATCACACGGCACGAGAATCTGCGAGACATCGGAAGGCAGGGTAAACAGAGCGACCCATGGAGCAAGCGGCGGCCGAAGCACGCACGGAGATGGGATCCGGGGCCGAAATTACGGCTCCCGAGAGTCCCATTGGTTGAAAATAGAAAGCCGGTATTGTCACTCGAACGCCATCTTTACCGTAAGAATACGTATCGGCGTTTTTAGCTCAGTGGGCTATAAGTTCGGGCTGCTTCGGCCCTGTTCAAAATAATATTGTCTTATAAACCTTCCGAGTGCTCAGTGGTGGTTAGATGTAAAGAAGAGAGATAGAGAATAAAGTTGGTTTTCTGGTTGAATATATAGTCCACAAAACAAGGCGTCGTTCGTACTGTTCAACCTTAACGAAAATAAAAACACATGCATTCATTAGTTGTCTATAAACTTCTCTTTAGACCACATTACTCCTTCTCCTTCCAAAAAATGTGCATATATAAACAGCAATATGTGCCTAGCAATGGCGCCGGCTACTCTTCTTTCTATACGTGGTACAGCTCGATCCCTTTGTAAACTTGCCAGAAAACACCACTACGGAGAAAAGAAGAGGCGAATGTACCTTCACGTACTCGAAGTCTCAGCACTGCAATATAAGTAAATGTTCGTAAACAAGAGAACTCGCACTACACGAAATTTCACAAAAAAACGCTGAACCTTCACACATCACTGGTAGAGGTGCGTGGTGGTCTTTATGAGAATTTCCTTCAATGCCGACAGTATAATCAAAAGGCCACTTGCTATTATCGGCGATTCGTCCATCCACTAGCGTACAGCTGATCTCTCTCTTTTCATGTAACTTTTTATCTTTGTGATGTAAATTTACTCACGGTTATAATAACCCCAGCTTTTCCCTGTCGTTTTTTGTTGTTTGCTATTTATTGAAACACTCTAAACGTTTCTTGCGTATATAAACCACTGTGCATTCAATAGCTCCGTCCTCTGAAAACCAGGGCCCCTCAGGCGGATCTTATCGGATGAAAACGCACTGCACCCTTGCATCCATCCAGCGATGATCGATTTTTTTATTTATATTTTTTTTTCTTCCGTTATAAGCGAACCTTCTTGCTCTCACTCTTCGATGTCAAAAATAAGAGTTAATTTGCTATTACAAACTTTTCAACGCAGACAATGTGAGAATAAATAAACTTAAATAAAATAAACTTTCACACGGCTGATTTGCCGCCTCTCTGTTGCTGTGTGCACGTCGGCATCTTAAAGTACAGAGACGAATCTGACTTGCGCTTACGTTGGTCTACCACAAAGTATGTAACACGTTGGCCACGACATAAAGCCTGCCCGCTCCCTCCCCCCGCCCTTTCGCTTTTTCCTTTCATTCAACCTATCTATATAAACGCAAGGCGCTTATAAGAAGACACGCTCGTTGAAAGAATAATGAGTGGAACATTTTACATATCTGATGTCGAGTTAATATCTAGAAAAAAAAGATGAAATATTCAACGTGCATATCAAGTACGCTCGATTGTTATAGTACTGAACACAGGCAGAGTTCATGCATCGAGAGTGCAGGTGCAGTCAAGGACGGAATCGATTAAAGAAGTCAAAAGCATTCCGCTCACTTAGTATAGCGACAGCTGTGGACATGGAAACAGGCACGTCTACATCAAGCACGGAAATGTATCGGTATATTTTGCGTTACGCTACACTTATTTTTTTGTTGGTGCTTTTGGAAGTGTTTGTGCATGGGGGAGAGGGGAGTGATTCTTTAAAGAAAGGCAGAAATGTCAAAAAATGGGGTGTGGAGTAGCCTATAACTGTCTCTCAAGTGAGTGCCCCTCAACGACTGACACACCCGTGGGGGAACGGGGATTGATGGGATAGGGAAGAAAAGAAAATAAGGTAAAGGAGAAAAAATATGAGGTGATGCAAAGAAGGGAAATGTTTATGAAGCAAGAGAGAAGGCACCAAGAGAACATTAGTGTAATATTTTGTACTGTACCTTTTTTATTCTTTATTCTTTCGTAAAAATTGTACCGCTAAAGTTATGTAATACCACTGTCCTCGACTCCGCAACAATGTACAACGAAACCACTCCTTATTGTAGATTCTGCTTACAAAATCAGTCCATCTATCATTTTGTAAACACGTACTATGATGTTTGTTTGTTTATTTGTTTTTTATTAGTTTTCTTTTTTTTCCTTTGTTTTGTGCATGTCAAACCGCAATGCAAATACTTTGCAAACGCATGCGGAAACGCGTAGCATGTGTCATTTTTGTTTTTATTTTCAGTTTCGTAGCAGTGCACAGAGCTAACATGCATTTTTCCTTTGTAAATGTGACCTTGTATGCATATTTCGATGCTCCCCCCCCCCTTATGTAATGCCCAACCCAGGGCCCCTAAGGGACAATAAAATATGATGATGATGATGATGATGATGATGATGATGATGATGATGATGATGATGATACGCATCCATCCATTCATCATAACACCCTTGTATGCGTCCGTTCGACACGCCCCGCCGCGGTGGTCTAGTGGCTAAGGTACCCGGCTGCTGACCCGCAGGTCGCGGGTTCGAATCCCGGCTGCGGCGGCTGCATTTCCGATGGAGGCGGAAATGTTGTGGGCCCGTGTGCTCAGATTTGGGTGCACGTTAAAGAACCCCAGGTGGTCGAAATTTCCGGAGCCCTCCACTACGGCGTCTCTCATAATCATATAATGGTTTTGGGACGTTAAAAACCCACATATCAATCAGCGTCCATTCGACACAATAAACAGATCGGGTTCAGAGCGTCGGCGGATAGTTTGAACAAAATCTGGCCTAATTATTATATTTTACCTAATTTATTTCTGTGAAATCAAACATTAAAGATATTAAAATCATTTTGTACGTCATAAAATATTTTGCGAGGTTTCCGGCAACTATACACGAACACTGTAAAAATCGCTGCATCAGTAGGAACACAGGGTACAGCACACGCCGCACTCCAACAGCAATGACAAAAACCAATGACAAACCAATGACAAACCAATGACAAACTATGCCATGCAAAGTATCCAATATAAAACTAACGCGCTGGGAAAAATGGACCCCCATACAGTGCTGACGAAGCTGGGAGCTGGTAAACAGTTTGTTAGTTTAAGTACGTAAAACAAAACATATCTTATACAGAAGTGAAGTGAAGAAGAAACTTGGGATAGGCAAAAATCGGATGTATGCACTAAGGGACAAAGAAGGCAAAATAACTACCAATATGGATAGGATAGTTAAAATAGCGGAGGAGTTTTACAGAGATCTGTACAGTAGACGAGACAACCATGACCTTAATGCTTTAAGAACTAGCAGTAACCCAGACGACACCCCACCAGTAATGATAGAAGTAGTCGGAAAAGCTTTGGAGAGCATCAAAGAGGCAAAGCTGCTGGTGAGGATCAGGTAACATCAGATCTGCTGAAAGATGGAGGACAGATTGGGTTAGAAAAACTAGCCACTCTGTTTACGAGGTGTCTCCTAACGGGAGGAGTACAAGAGTGTTGGAAGAATACTAACATCATCTTAATACATAAGAAAGGAGATGACAAGGACTTGAAGAATTACAGGCTGATCAGCTTGCTCTCCATGCTATACAAGCTATTTACAAAGGTAATTGCTAACAGAGTAAAGAAAACATTAAAATTCAATCAACCAAAGGAACAAGCAGGATTTCAAACAGGCTACTCAACAATCGACCACATTCATACTGTCAATCAGGTAATTGAGAAATGCTCAGAATATAACCAACCACTATACATAGCCTTAGTAGATTACGAGAAGGCGTTTGATTCAGTAGAAATATCAGCCATCATGCAGACACTGCGGAATCAGGGCGTCGATGAAATATATATAAACATCCTGGAAGAAATCTACAGGGGATCAACTGCTACCATAGTGTTTCATAAAGAAAGCAACAGAATACCAATCAAGAAGGGTGTAAGGCAGGGGGACACAATCTCCCCAATGCCATTCACCGCATGCTTACAGGAGGTTTTCAGAAGCCTAGAATGGGAACAGTCAGGGATAAGAGTTAATGGAGAGTACCTTAGTAACCTGCGCTTCGCCGATGACATTACATTGCTGAGTATCTCAGGGGACGAATTGCAGCTCATGATAACGGAGGTAGACAAGAAGAGCAGAAAGGTGGGTCTTAAAATTAATCTGCAGAAAACGAAAGTAGTGTACAGCAACCTCGGAAGACAGCAGCGCTTCGAGATAGGTAATAGTGCACTTCAAGTTGTAAAAGACTATGTCTACTTAGGGCAGGTAATAACCACGGAACCGAACCACGAGATTAAAGTAACTAGAAGAATAAGAATGGGGTGGAGCACATTTGGCAAGCACTCTCAAATTACGACAGGTAGATTGCCACTATCCCTTAAGAGGAAGGTATACAACAGCTGTATCTTGCCGGCACTTAGCTACGGAGCAGAAACCTGGAGACTTACGTAGAAAGTTGAGCTTAAACTGAGGACGACTCAGCGAGCAAAGGAAAGAAAAATGGTAGGTGTAACCTTAAGAGACAAGAAGAGAGCAGAGTGGATTAGGGAACAAACGGGAGTTAAGGATATCATAGTTGAAATCAAGAGGAAATGGACATGAACCGGGCATGTAGCGCGTAGACACTAGACAGGATAACCGCTTGTCATTAAGGGTAACTAACTAGATTCTCAGAGAAGGCAAGTGGGTTAAGGGGAGACAGAAGGATAGGTGGGCAGATGAGATTAAGAAGTTTGCGGGTATAAATTGGCAGCAGCATGCACAGGACCGGGTTAACTGGCGGAACATGGGAGAGGCCTTTGTCCTGCAGTGGACGTAGTCAGGCTGCTGCTGCTGATGATGGTGATGATCTTATTTTCAGTCATGATACGTTTAATGAATAAAAATGAAGTTTTAATTGATTCAACGTTAATAGTGGCGTTATCGATACCAGAATCACAAAATGCATACCTGATTCTTGCTTCACGGTGGGATATATATATTTTTTTGGTACTGTAATAATGGTATACTTCCCCTATTGCAAACAGTTCATCCTTTAAAGTTTTTTTAAAGTTGTGTACTGAGCGCTTTTGATATTTTGGTGTACAATTTTTGTTCCATTAGTATTGATACTTGTTAAAACTGCTACTTTTACTGCTTAAGCGATGTAATGGTCATATATGATTGTGACCTGCTTTTGCCCTATCTTTCACGCGTAAACCCACTTTTTGTTTCACTCAAATGCGCTATAATGTAACAGAGCGTGAGAACAATGTAGAGCACTTCAGTGCAATGAATTTCTTCTCTATAAATGTGGAAACGTGCCCTGTGCAATGTGAAGCATCGAGGCCGGAAACGGGCTCTGAACGTGACAGATTGCACCTATGCTTACTGGGTCGTCCTGCTTCAGCGGTCCGTGTCTTCTGGGTCTTTTTCACTTGGGATGTTTGTCTGTGCGTTAATCGCCGTTTACGAATGGTGGTCAGTATAGGCGCTGCTGTTTGTAGATCACGTGTGCGCTGGAGAGGCATGAAGCTGTTTTCAGCCTTTCAAGGTACATAAAGGTAAGTGGACATGATTATTTTTGAGAATAAATGTTGCATTCTTAAACATTAAAAAACGCTGGACCTGTCTTTGTCTCAAGTTGTATTTGTGGTCATGAGGTCGCTCAATAAAAAAAAATGCTTGTTTTAGGGAGCCCACAACGAAATAGGTTAAACTATAAGCTGTCTTTCTTCTCTATACCTTACTTTTCATTCACTAAGTCGGGGCACTGATAGGGTAGCAAACCACAAATCAAATACTCACTTTCCATGTATGACGCATACTCACTCACCCACTCAACTTTACAGAGCAAAACGCTTTCACTATATAATAGCAAGACGATACACAATAGAAATTTAAACCTCCAGTTGTTCTTTACTTTTTTATGTGCACCTTTCTTCATTTCACATGTGCAGTATTATTTCACGTCTCTCGATTGTGTTCGTGTGGACCGTTGCACAACTGTGAAAGTTAGCGTAAAGATGTAACGCAAAAGCAGGTCACGACAAGCTCGTACTTACAGCGTTCGGTTTTCTTTCGAAGTTGCATGCACGTAATAACTAAATGATCCACTGGAAAGGCGTGAAGTTGGAAGTGGGGGCGCACTACCTCGCCCTGCAGGACGTCCCGAATTTCGCTCGCGCGGATAGTCGCGTTTTACTATACTTACCTCCACACAATTACAAGAAGATTACGTTGTATAGGCAGAAAACTTAAAACAAAAATGGGGTGCAATTTCACCCTACTCTAACGAGGTTCTTTGCCTCCTCGTGATCTTCTCGGCCGTTTAAACAAAGTCACATTTCGACACCCTTGAAGAGGTGTATAGTCCAACACAGTTACTTATTTTTTGCGCACTTGCAATGTTTGCGAGGCGGTCGTGCTTTGAGGCGCTTGCGCAATGTCCCTTGTCGATAGAACGGACTCAATAAAACAAGCCGAGCGCGTCGCTGCGACTGTATGGCTGTCAGCGAAGTTATATTGAGAAACGAGAAACATTTCGTAACGCCACCCACGTATCCGAAGAGCGATCGAACTCGCTGGCTGCTGAGAAATATAAAACAAGAAAAAAAATGAATACATCAGGGTTATGACGAGCGTTCTATGTAAGTCGGCCGCGCAAATAATTTCGCATGCATCCTCTTATTCTTATCTTTTAGCGATAGGAATACATTTGGAAGTGGTATGCTGTATAAAGCACGACATACATGTTAGTTCGATCTGTGGGCCCACCTCTGTCGAGCGGCCAGAGTTTGCTCAGTATATGAAACGATGTTTTTTTTTACGAATTCACTAGCTCTAAAGTTGCTCGCCAATCCTTATACATACCTATGAACAATTTGCTTATTTGTATTTTATCTTTATGATGCTTTCGAACGAGTGTATAAAAAAAAAACGTCATCCTCTATCTTTCTCCCTTTATCCTTTCTTTTCGCTTCGCTGAAGAATATAGAGTAGTATCTGTCGTGTGATTGCATCATGCTAATCATCATATTGATTTAGATGTAAGCTCGAACTCGCCTAACCACGGAGCCGAACAGTGAAGGGGTGGAGCACATTCAATCATGAATCAATCGTGAATGGTAATCTACCACCAACCGTCAAGAAGAAGGTATATAACAGCCGCATCTTGCCGGTACTTACCCAAGGAGCAGAAACCTGGAGGCTTACAAAGAGGGCTCAGCTTAAATGGAGGACGATGCAGCGACTGATGGAAAGGAAAGTGATAGGTGTAATCTTAAGGGACAGTAAGATAGCAGAGTGGGTCAGGAAACAAACGGGTGCCATGGACATCAGAAACCTGAAATAGAAGAAATGTACATAGGCCGGGCACGTAGCGCGTAGGCTGGATACCACTGGTCATTGAGGGTAACTGACCGGATTCCAAGAGAAGGCAAACTCATGAGAGGGCGAAAGAAAATCAGGAGGGCAGATGAGATTACAAAGTTTGTAGTTATAACGTCCCAGCAGAAGGCGCACGACCGGGTTGATTGACGGAACATGGGAGAGTTCTTTGCCCTGTGGTGGGTGTAGTCAAGTTTGTGATGGTGCTGATGAAGTTCGTACGACACTAACATGTGGTTACTCTCATGACTGTTTTATATTTGCATCTACGCCTATTTTTCTTCGCTCAATCTGTTGTCGCTAATAACCAATTATTTTGTTTCAGTATACAACTGCGGAGCCTTTTATCTTTAGTATTGCGTCGTAAACGCATAGCTACATAATGTATAGGCGAAACGTGCGAGTAAAGCGCAGCTCCGACAACTGAATAAGGTTCGATGACGAAGGTAGGATGGAAGTCTTCTCTGTCATCTTTTTATGTAGCGGTTGGGCTTTGGTATGGGGTGGGACGACCGGTATTGCCAGAAGCAAGGCCTCCAGGAAGAAGGATCGTTTCGCGATTTTACCGCTAGAGGAAGTGCGCATGCACCATGGCATCGTGAAAGAGGCGGGTTTACATATCCTAATATTAAGGCGAGAGCCTTATAGACCTCTTCGAATGCGGATATTGGCTGTCGGCTGTCGGTGTCTCTCAGCATCGCCATCAACACGAACAACGCCAAAAATCATCGTAACGTGAAGACGACATCATATGGAATCATCGGGACGTCACAGGCCGCTAAAGTTTCCAGCGTCTTCACGACTCTGGTATGGCGTCACATAACATGACGTCACTTTGCGACATCATCACACGACATCATCACTTATACGAAGGTGAGTTGAACAAAGAGGCAGTGCATAACTATAGACCTATAGATTCCATGTTTGTAAACAGCGTTACATGCTGTCGACATACTGAGACACTTGTAGCGACGTCGAAGTGCTTAGGCTTCGCCCAGCCCAAGTTGTTTCATTCCTCCATGACCCAGCCCGATGTATAGCTGTATGCGAGGCTTAACTAGGTTTAGCTAAACTTATAATCAAAATTTCAACTAGACTTATTGTGACAATGGCAATTTGGGCCGAGTGTGTGTTGATGCCACGCATGATAACAAAACGCTTAAACAGAGATAAATTGTTCATCGATCAGTATCGACAAGTATCGTTCAGTATCGTCCGGTTCAATATCGACAAGTACCCCGACCTCTCTGTGGAACTACACCACCGATGGGAGTTCACGTCACGGAGGCTTTGTGTCTGGATTACGGTCACCCTGTTTGTGACGGCTCTCCGGCAGCAACAAAACCATGGCCCTATGGCACATCGTGACCATTTCTTGACGCCACAATGCGCAATTTAACGTGGCAGTAACATACTTGCTGATTACTTGTCCAGATCTGCATTTAAGCTATCATCGTCACCTAAAAGCAACATGTCTCAAACCATGCTGACCACGCAACCCTGATTATTGTGTTCATGGACCATTTCACTGTTCTCTCTTAGATTTCGGCAGGAAACAAGCTTGCTCATCTTTGACACACTGTCCCACTATGACTAAGGCCAAGCTTTCTCAATGAAAAATCACGGCATATCCACGAAGTGAATGATGATGAGTGGGTGAAGCAGTAGGATCGTTCGGTGTGACCGTAAATCACCCGTGACATTGACCACCCACGCATGTAAACGAGTGCCAAGCGATGTACAGGCATATACAATGTTTATTGGTCCTAACTGGTATGTTGTGTTGAGTTGTGAATTTTGTTGCGTCTTCATTACTACTGCTTTGTGGTATCGGATCTGGCCTGAAGTGGGCAAAGACGAGGTCTGGGCACGTTCCCCTGGTGGTTGTTGATTGTTTCCAATCATTCGAAAGGCATCGTAGAGCACACCGAGATTGTCAACTGCACGAGCCACTCGGTTTCTGTGATCTTCGTAATATTATTCATCGATGATGATGATGATGATGATGATGGTGATGATTATGATGATGATTCCACAGCCGTGGCTCGTACCCACTCAAGGGGATCGGCCGAGAATCGATGACTTAATTCACTAAGATTTTTTTTCGATATCGAAACCACCCACAGGAAAAAAGAAAGAAAAAAGAAAAGACACCCTAGGCAGAACGAAAGGAGTGCAATAGTTGTTTGTCACTCGTTCAGATAAGACAATTACTCATTACCTTGAATAGGAATCAGCATGGTTAAACAATGCTCTTGTGTATGTTGGAATTTTTTTCGCACGAATAATAATCACACAATCAAAAGCTTAATTCTTTTACTTTCATTAAGGTACTTTCAAACTGCATAGAAAATGTTCTCGTGGCTGAAGTACAGGTAGTCAGCACCGATTGAAAGTATATTTGCTATAGTGAAATTCAGCCCCAGGCTAGCGAATGGGAGTACTAAGACTGCTTTCCTGAGCGTCATCATTCATCGTCATGAGCGTCAGTGTCTTCGTCATGACCTGTAGTGGGTACCTTGCTTATATATTGTGACGTGATGGCAAAAATACAATGTGTGGTCTGAAACGCGCATGTTCTTCATCGTCATCGGCATCACTGTCAGCAGCGGCTATGGTGAGACAGAGGACAAGCCTCGTTCATAAGCTGCTTCTCATCTACAAAAACATCAAAGTGATTCCGGAACTCGCACTTGTTGTTATTGTTCATTTGGTTTTTGTGGCTCACACCCACTGCGAAGGATTGGCCAGCAATTATAGGTGGTATTATAAATACATAAAAAATTATTAATACAGCAATCCAAATAATTGATACTTTAAGAATTAACAGCAAGGTATACGTGCATCATAACATCTGGAAAAAGCGTTTATTACAATTAGGAAGAGTAATAATACAAAAACCGACCTGGTAGGTTTCCAGCATTTTTCATTTCCTGCTTATTATTGCCGTTTTTACTATCATTTTACATTATATGAGTACGCAATTTACGGATAGGTTACCGCCTTAAATTGCGTCTGTTCTTCTTCTTATACTCTTCTTCGAAAGTGAGCGTACCACCTTCTTCTATGTGAAAAACAAACAAACAAATACGTAAGGATTGCACCAGCACGATATTCAAGACACCTTTAATATTTCCGAAGTTTTCCGCCCAACTCCCATGATATCTATACGACATATATGTAATTTTTGTCCCGAACTACGCTACTATCCGTCCAAAGCGGCGCCTATGTGAAGATAACAGACACGCAAACAAACACGGGCTCAAGCATAAGCTAGTGCCCGAGCACTTGAAAAAAAGACGTGTAATTTTGCCCGGCGAAGCTATCATTTTGCCCGCGGTATCGGTCTGCGGCATCCATCTTTTTGCGGGTAATTCAAGGCAGCCAGTACCTAGAAGGTATCTCATAAACTCTCATAATCGCAAGATCATTCATCCCCCCCCCTCCCGCAAAAATGAAAAAGCTAATAAGACAGGACACGAGCCAATACCTTCTTGAGCTTCCGGCAAGGTTCTTTTTTTTTCTTTCTTTCTTTTTTACTTTTTTTCTTTCGTGTCTTCGATGCCACTTGCAGCCACTTTCTGCGTGCCCCGTGAAGCAGAACTTCGGTGACCATAATTACGATTCACCTCGGTGTTGAAGTCAGCTGTCTGCACTTCAGCACACACCAAGTTATTTTCTTTTCTTGCTCGTTCAAGCTCTTTTATTAATACGCTATAGTTTAGTACGGGCATGGTTTTCATCCGCTGACCATCACGTACTTATATATATATGAGATCTTAACAGACAATAATGCCAAGGAATGTATAGGGGAAGTTATTAGAACAAATGAAATGTAAATAAGAAAGAAAAGAGGGTGAAAAAATAACCAGCCATGAGCTGCTCACGGTACACACTTCTTTCCCATATATATATATATATATATATATATATATATATATATATATATATATATATATATATATATATATATATATATATATATATATATATATATATATATATATATTCCAGACACTTTCACAGATCCCTGTTTTTCTCTTGGGCATGACGCATATTATCTCATCAAAAGGAAATTCAGTAGTATATGAAATCCCGTTGTTTCGGAAGTACAAAAAATGGCATGCTATGCGTTTCTTACGCGAGTAATCTCTCTGAGGTAAGATCGTTCACGTAATGATGCCACTGTCGGTGAAATCGTACGCCTTTACGTCTACTTTTTTTTGTTTACAGTTTACAACTGTAAGTGATGGTGAAAAAGAGAAAGGTGAGAGGGTAAAAGTCTAGCCAAGTCAGGGCGAGCCAGGTGCCCACCGACTACGCTGTGACCCAGCTTTCACGACTTAACACGCGCCAATTTTCCCCCCATCAAACACAAGAATTCTATCGACACGGTTTGAACAAAAGGAAGCTACTGAGCCGTTTCTAAGCAGTATATTTTTGCACCAGGCCCTTTTCATCAGATAACGGAGATGGCACAAAGTACTGTGAAATTTTTTTAATGTTTGTTGAAGTTTTCTTGAGTGTGGAGGCAGGGCACACGGTTTATATTTATTTATTTATTTATTTATCTATCTATTTATTTATTTATTTTACACACCTTTACTCTGCGGTGAGAGCCTTGCGCAGGTTCAAATTTTATCTTGTTTCATTTTTTTCCCTGCCTCGCGACTAAGTATGGCATGGAGGGTAATTCGTGATTTCCTTCTCGATTTTTCTTTCGTGTGCATCATTCGCCCATTTCTTCAGAAATCTTCATCACTCATAGCACCTTAGTTCGTCGTTCACATAAACGGAATTGAGTAGCCGTGATCTATGAAATACGATCTAAAACCAGGACCATGACTCCACACTATATACTCGATTTTTAGCTGCGCATCAGAGCTGCGAATAAAACACGGTCCCTTCGAGCAAGCACCGCTTTATCGAGTGAAAGGAATTCGTCATCACGCCGAAAGCTGCGGCCCTGAAAGGCAGCAACCTTCGGGGAATTCAGTGTGGAACTTCAACTCTGCTTGACGAGCTGACTGCTGACTAAAGCAAAACCACGAAAGCAAAATCGGAGACGTTCCAACAGCACTCGTTTTCGAAGACGCGCGTAATGCGATTACGTGCGTCTTCAGCAGGGCGTAATAAGTTATTACGCTCTGCTGTAGTTATGACACATAAGAAACGGAACTCCGAAATGCCCGAATTAAGCTAGGTGAGTTATCGACGCCGTAGGGCTCTTTCGCTCGAGTTAATGAGTGTGGCGATGTTACCATGTTGGTGCATTTTGACTAAACAGCGTTGGCCTCGGAGAACGAGGACGAATGAAGGCACAGGCACGGCACAAGGGGGCGTTTGTTGTTATATCCCAGTTTATTTGGGTGTTATGCACTGTTGTATTTTGTTCTTGTCGTCGTCGTCGTCATCGTCGTCGTGTGTGTGTGTGTGTGTGTGTGTGTGTGTGTGTGTGTGTGTGTGTGTGTGTGTGTGTGTGTGTGTGTGTGTGTGTGTGTGTGTGTGTGTGTGTGTGTGTGTGTGTGTGTGTGTGTGTGTGTGTGTGTGTGTGTGTGTTTACACATGCGCTTACGAGACAATTTGATATTCTAAAGATTGTGCGTTAACGTATAGAGACCTCCCTCTCTTCAGCCACTCCATACCGCGATTTCATCTTTTAACATGAGCCCATCAAGAGTCTACTTTTTATATAAAAGTAGAAATTTCCTCTCTTTTTTTCCAGTCTTGATCCTCTCTCGAAGCGAGATGCACACGACCTGATATTTCGAAACTCCCGAAAAAGAGCTTCTGTGCGACCCTGTGCCGGGGTCTCGGTTTCACAGAGAGACAGCGTCTCAGTGCTACCGGCCTAATTAAATAGGCCAGATGCCGGAGTTGGAGCTTCTTACCGCGGAGGCAGAAACTCTTAAAAAATTAAAAATATTGAGAGCGCGCGTCCAGGCGAGGTGTCTCGCTCCGGTGCTTGGCTGAAGACTTGGAAGCAATGCCACGTGCCGCGGGGCAACTAATACGCTTTACGGAGCATTCCAAGCGCTCGGGGTTCACTCGATAGACTTCTTATATCTTGGAGATATGCAGTGTGCGTGTGCATACGAGGCGCTCCTGTGGCATTCTCATGCAAAACAGTTCCGACGGAGCATGTCTGAACCTGTTTCCTCGTTCGTACATCTGCTCTTCGTAAGCACAGGCCGATTAAATTAAAAGCGAGCACCTCTTGTTGCTGTTCTTTGCCAGGCTCAATAAAAATTTGTCTCGAACGCCACTCTCGTACTTCTCCATTGATCGCGTTGTCAATGCTGCCACTTGGTGCGTTGGGGATTCTTGTACATACATAGATATATTAATAAAATATGTGGCTTGACCTCCCGAAACCACTATCGACGGACGGACGGACGGACGGATGGACGGACGGATGGACGGATGGATGGATGGATGGATGGATGGATGGATGGATGGATGGATGGATGGATGGATGGATGGATGGATGGATGGATGGATGGATGGATGGATGGATGGATGGATGGATGGATGGATGGATGGATGGATGGATTACGAAGGACCCTGTGGTGGAGGACACCGCAAATGCCGACTTCTAGTATTATTTTACGTGCACTTAGATAGCACAGTAAACGAGTCTACATCACTCTATAGCTCCACCGAAATGTGACCGCCATGGCCAGGGTCAAAACCACGACATTCGGGTCAGTAGCCTTACACACAGAGAGAAAAGCTGAGGAAAAAATATGACCTGCTTTTCGGTATTCGAGTAGTGCTTAATATGTACTGATGGGCTATAATAGTTGGCGAGTCACGATTTTTGATAAAGCTGGGCACAAGAGGAGGCAATCACGCACCCACAAAATGACGCAAACACAAGCGCTGTTGTGCGAGTCATGTGTTGTAGCCGAAAGACCCGCCTTATGTAGATTAGCACGCACACGCTCGTGAAATTTCAAAAAAAATTAATTTGAGTGTAAACACACGACACATTCGTGCACACCCACATACACCCATGACATCAGCTAACTTCCCCCAACAAGTTATTTTACGCTCACTGACAGCATGCAGCGAATATTATCAAGACCAGTTAGACCACACACACACAAAAAAATCCCAGATGTCACGTGTTGCTGATGAAAATTGCAAACAGTATGTGAGTACACGCGAAGGTGTGGGTACGCTTTTTCTTTTTTTTTAGAAAATGATACCAAGGGGCCACTGACGCATTTATCTTTCCATTTGTCGATTTATACTTCCTTGAGTATTTCTCTGGCCTCCTTCTTGCGTGCCTTGCACGCATAGCCTCATTGTAGCGCAGCCACAATTCCTATATACGATGGGTGCCAAAACGTCCAGAATCCTTAGCCGAGAAGTGATGGTTGTGTTTCGTTACCCACGCGTTAACACTGCGTGTTTAGAAGTGGTTATGTCCCGCAGCCGCAGCGGTCACATTTCGACGGCGTCGAAAGAGGCCCACGCACCGTGCCATATCTGCAGTGCATGATGAAGAACACCAGATGATCCAGATTCCCATACACTCTTTTGTGCCTCATAATGGCGTCGTGATTTTGACATGTAAAACCTCAGGTATTATTATAAGTGGTCCCTGTCGACCTTTCTAGTTTTGCACGCTGTTACATGTGTTAGAGAAGTGAAACGATCATATGATGAACGTCATGATGCGCGGTACAGCTTTAATGTGTAAAAAAGACGTCAACTTGGTGCCTGATTACTTGCTCGATCATAACTGAGAGAAGCGCACAAACTGCATCATAGACGACAATTACTGACAGCTTTTACGTCACATATCACGCCGTATAACAGCTGTAGCGCAGTGGTATACTTCTCTTGTAATATTCAACCTACGCAGCAGTGAATAGTGACCGAAAAAAGACTTCAAGCACCATTGTCGATCGAACAATCGCTTATTCAAGATTTACATGTGAGAACATAATACGGTAAGTTTCGTCACAGAGGGTTAGCTTAGAAGGATGAACTTGTCTATCCGCTAAAAAGAAAAAAAAAGGACAAAGTATGGTAAAACGTCATACACACACATGAACGTAAGCGCACGAGGAAGGACATTAGAACATATCACACGGCAGCTACAATTCACCCTATAGAGTTTATTCACGTACCATAAAGACAACACGACCGTGAGACTGGCCTACTGGAACGGAAACGGGGTTCAAGTGCCGAAACCTTTCTGCTTGGTGTCCCATTAAATCATCTCGACGCTCGCAGCTCTGCGCGCATCTCACTTCATGTCGGGGACGCACGCCTAGCGCAATCACCTGCGACTTGTTTCGAAAAGCATTAGAGGCAATGGACATCGTTATGTACGGGGATATCACACGGGTACGTAATGGAGGCCACGATTCCCACACCCCTTGTGAACACTGCTCTCAAAAAAGTCGATTGATGCTGCGGCGGCCGCAGGCAGGCAACAGCCGCCGGCAATGCGTCGGAACACGTCGAGCGTGACTCAGCCAGTGCTCATCGGAATGTACGCGCAAAGCAAAAAAGAGAAAAAAAAGAGCGGAAAAGCGGGCAGGGTTGTTAAGAGACGTGTACACTTTGGAACCACGGGGGGTGGTCGAGTCATCGATCTGCCGCATCTGTTCTGTGTGAGCGCACTTTAAATTGTGGCCACTGGGCTTATATAGGGTACGGAACAACGCGGCGTTGCATGATAAGACCCACCACAATCGCGCAGATCGGGTCACGTGTGGACATGTTTCTTGTTTCGTAGATAGATAGATAGATAGATAGATAGATAGATAGATAGATAGATAGATAGATAGATAGATAGATAGATAGATAGATAGATAGATAGATAGATAGATAGATATAGATAGATAGATAGATAGATAGATAGTGAGCTGAGAGAGAGACGTTCTTGGTATAAGGTGAAACGCTGTCTATGCTTCTCATGCAACGAAAGCATTCATGACGTTCCCCAGAGAAACTGCTCTCAAGTTTTTATTGTATAGTCCTCGTGATACTGGTCACAAACTTTCGTTTGTGGAGTGCAATGACATACTCGAGGCGGACTGTGCACGTCATTTCCTTGTTTGCCGTGTACCCATCCGAAGTAACATGTTAGACGCAGCGAGCATATGAGGTACTCATTGGCGTATCTCTCTCTCTCTCTTTCTATCTCAGGTGTGCGTCAGGTTTCATGGTCATAGGGCACGCAAAGGCAGGAGGTGAGAGTAGAGTTGAGTTGAATGAACTTTCTTCCAACGGAATGAACTTTGTCCAACGGTTGTTGCTGTGCCCGGGACTAGGCTGCCAGGGACACATCGTTCGAGGAACATCTTCCGAGGTCCTCGGCGACAGCCCTGGCCTGCTGGACGGCCCACACCTGGTCTTCGAGGGCCTCGCTGAGAAGGGTGGCTTGCCATCGCTTAGCAAGGTGCTCATTTCGGTGGGTCCCTCAGTTGACGTCATCCTTTCTCGTGGCCTATCTTCATCTGTTTCGCATTGCCAAAGTATATGTGCCATATCGGGCCGTTCGTGCGCGCACCTCGGGCAGCCAGGCGACGGGTGCAGCGTGGGCCATAGGCGATGCAGATGGTAGGGGTTGGTGAACGTGCCCGTCTGTTGCCTTCTTAGATCCACCGCCTGCGACCTATCCAAGCGCACGTGCGGTTGGGGAAATTTCTTCTGGTCTTTCCCATTGTGCCCAAGCACTTCGTGGTACGTGGTAGGAAATTCTTCTGCATAGCAGTCGGCTCACTTCTGTTGCCTTGCCTCTTCTGCGCAAGCTTCAGTTGCCGTGGCAGCGGAGGTGGTAGGGATGGTAATTGCGGCAGTGAGGTGAGATGACGAAAAGAACAAAACAAATAATAGTAAGCCTTGTCATTATTCTCGAGCGGGCGATAAATGGTAAGGTACTTATAATAGACTTAAACAAAAGGAAAGAGATGTATACACACATACACCCTTACATATATGATGTATATGTATTACACACTGAATATCATTTATGCGGTGCTCGCCAGTGTCACGAAGGCCCGGTGCGTCATGGGAAGTTGCGCGAATAAAAAAGACTTCTGTGCGTAGTTCCTTAGGAATTACGCCAGTACATGCGCCATCGGTCCTATTGTTTCGGCGATGACGCTGGCGGAACTGCGCTTGCACTTTCGAGAGACGGCGGTATGCAGCACGGATGAAACAGTACACGTGTGACATGGAGCAATAAGCAGGCCTGATAAATAACGGCACTTCAGCGGGCGACCTCTGTACACGATACAGCTGGTGACTTGGGCGGAGGACGTCGTGGCTAGGAACTGCCTGGACGCCACAACCGGCAGCCTGAAGGCCCCCCACAGCGTTGCTTTTTCATTTTTGAAATATTATTTTACTTTTTGGCCTTTTGACGAATAAAGTTTTTCACCACCACCAGCGAAGGACCATTAACTAACTGTTCTTCATGAATCTCGTGCAGCGTGCACGAGTGGGACGACGAACGGAAGAAACACACGAAATAGCGTCCGCTATCTTCCATCTATCGTCCTATAGTCGTGAGCATTGCACGAAATTCTTTATGAACAACAACCAGCTCGCTCAGCTGACAATCATAATGTGATTCACTAACTATCGTCGAGAAGAAAGCCTTGCATACGTAATCAAACGCGATTAGGTATGTACGGTATTGATCGGCGTCAATGCGAGTAATGCGAGAAATCATGTTATGACGTCATTATGACACCAGTCGACGTCGCATGTCGGCGAACCTTGTGACGTAACTATGTAATTACAATGATGTCACTTGATGACGTCATCGCACGCGATTGTCGTTTGGTCTAAGGTGGATAGATTCCGGAAGCAGAACACAACCACATTTCTTGGTTTCGTATAAAGGGGCGCGGGGGTAATAAAAAAGAGGACTTACTCCATAGAGCTGTTTTAGACCAGGTGTCGCCAACCTTTTTTTGAGACAGTGGGCCCAGTCGCATGCATTCCTACCAGATTTGCCGAACGGCAAATGGGGAGAAGGGGGAGAGTGGGATTTTACGAAAATGTACAAAACTGGGAGAGGAATCATATTTACTTTTAGAACACACGTCACAAGGTTGCCAGTTACAAACATAGATTACAACCAAAACCCCTTTTTTTTCTCTTAGTGTGTTTGTGTGTGTGCGTGTCGGGGGGAGGGGGGGGGGTTACGTGCGAAAACCACGATATGAGGAACACCGTTGTGGAGGACTTCGGAAATTTCGACCATCTGGTGTTCTTTAACGTGCACCAACATCGCTAAGTGGGCGGGCCTCTACCATCTCACCTCCATCCAAAAGCGACCACCGGGGCCAGGATCTAACCACAAGCGGAACCCCATTTCAAGTCACAACTGCCATGTTTACCTTCAGACAACCGAGGGGAAGGGGGAGGGGGCGGTCTACATTTATGAGTGCGCACGTGTGCTGCGGAATTTAGGTAAAATAAATGCATGACATTGCAATTCTACATCCCTGTCTACGTCAATGAGGGATACGCAGAGAAGTGACAATTACAACAAATACAAAACAACCCATATGGTTCTTCCAGTGGGGATATCGAAACTTTTTGTATGCAATACTTCACTAGAATAATTTAGAGGGGGAAACAAGGGTGAAGAAACAAAGCACGTGTGCAAAAAAAAATGGAAATGGAAATACTAAAGCTCCTCTAAGAAGCCACTTCAATTACAAAATTCGATAAATTTTTGATAGACTTGCAGTATGAGGACTGTTTATATCGACGTACTTCAGCTCAATTGTAAAAGTGATTAGTAATCGATGGTATTGCAGTGTAGACACAAGCTGATCACCATTCGTACCCAATCTTAAGTGGCGATCTAAACCTATTCCAACAACCTCCCCCTGCCCTTGCCCCTATTGCCAAGAAAATAAACTCTCACCTCCTTCAATGACGTCATCGAAGAGAACATATGTGATCGACAGGCTGTCAGGCGTCACTAATACAAATAAATAAGCCGCGGAGATGAAATGTGGCAAAATAGGGAGCCGGCGTGATGAAAGCATCATTCACTAAAATTTCGAACTACAATTTTTCTTTCAATGCAGCTTTAAGCTTTCTTTCTCGAGGCAGGATATCGTGACTGCCTTGCATAATCCAGAGAGGCTTTTTCACTCTCTTTTAGAGTTTTTCATGCGTCTACATTGGATGCAGCCCCAGTCGATGGATTGCGTAGAGGGAGAGAGAGGGATACGAAAAAAAAAAAGCGATGATTGAGTGAGAGAGAACGTAATCAACAACACCCTTGAAAAAAAAAAATGTTTGATGTCCCTTGTGACAGCGATGAACCGTGATAACAGGTCGCGTCCGCGTAAGCCCGGTAGTCGCAGAAAATACCCGCTGATAACACCAGCAGATGTGTCTCCAAGGAAGTGAAATTGTGTCGGGCACGGTGCCACAAGCAGCCGTCTATCTGACTGCGCAACGGGCCGAGATAAGAAACAAGCAAAAAAAAAAGAAAGTATCAACCACGATTATGATACTGTCTAACGCCAATTCTTAGCGTCGCTTCGTGCTGGGGCAATAGGGAGTTTTAGAATACCGTTTTCAAGTGCTGCGGGCGTTGCGGGCGTAGCGGGTGCCATATGAGCTTTAGAATAGCGTTTGCCCTGCTGCGATCCGCAACGCACGATCGCAGTGACACCGTAGCCTCGAAAACAGCGCTTGCGGGCCACATGCGGGCCGCCATTACCGCACGCAATTTCGGATTTTTTGCATGCGGTCCGCGAACGCCGACTCGCGTTACGACGCATGCGCAGTGGTAGCGACCGCACCGCAAAGGCTCGCGGTGCGCTATTCTAAATCTCCCTAATACCAACCGAGTTTCGAAGTTTGGGGTATTTGCAGTTTCAGCACTGCGACATTCGTTACATATCACCGCAGAAACTGCCACCGCTCCGGTGCTGCACACACCACTGCGTGCATAGCAGGCGTCGCGAACTAAACGCCCACGGCCCCCTTACGACAAGCAAAGTCAGCTGCAGTGCACGTGCCAACACTGCCTGCATGCGCATGAGCTCTGACCGAGGACGAAAGCGGGTGGCCCGTGACGTCAACAGACACCGCTCTCTTTCGCTCTCTTTCGTCCTCGTTCGCTCTTTCGGTTACGCCGACGCCACCAAATAACATGGACGCCTCTCAACTCAGGAACAGGCACCTCGCTCTAAACCATATTCAATTAAGAGGCTATCAATTGAACGTATACGAAAGCGGCGCAACGGTACATGAAGTAAGTGTTTGCACCTTTCAAGTTCTCTTCACGCTAGTATGTCCAGCAAGTGTGCGTTTTCTAGGGCCGGTGAATATTTTATGCCTGTCGCGCCACTCTACTGTTCTTTCGTTTGAAGTCGTACTAATATTTGCCTCGAAGAGGAGTATCGGGCGTCATATTTTTGATGCCATTTCTTTTATATTACCTTTAGAGTTTATTATACCATTAAGGAGGGAGCTACGCAGTGCAAACTCGGTACCGAAAGAGTGGAGGGAATTATATTGATACGAAGAAGTGTCCCTGCATGAGGTTACCCGGAGTGCATAGCAATATGAATAGAAATAGGTTAGTAGAAGTACGTAAGTTTCTTTGTATGGAATGTTAGCACTAGTGTCACAGAAAAAAAAACATACTTATAAAATGTTACCCAAGGTTTCTAAAAAAAAAAAGTGGTTGATAACTAATAGATGAAATACCAGAGCGAAGATGGTTCCAATCTATAGATGTGCGCGGGGAAAATGATTATGAAAAATGCTTTGTGTTAGGTAGGCTCCAGGCTTTGTGACAGTGATCAATACTGTGCATAATGTGGACTAGTAAAGATTTGAGTGTGCAGTGTACACGATGTCAACCTCTCCTGAATACCAATTTGCTGAAGTAATAAAGGAGATGTGAGAGATAAAAGAAAGAAGGTAAACGCAGTGCGGGGTGTTAACTGGAATAAAAATTAGCTTTACTGCACTGCACAGTCGGGCTAAATATGAGTTGCAACACTCTGGTTGTGGTTAAAGCGACTCCAAGCTTGAACAGCGACACCGGCAGAGGTTAAATTGGTTCACCAAAAATTTCCTTTGTTGGTGGTACTTGGCTTTGTTGGCGCCGCTTAGAGTGCAGACAGTGTGTTCAAACTCATATTGAACGCGACAGTACACTTAGAGCTTTAGACAACCAATAAATAATCCTATAGTGTTTTACGCCCCAAGTAATAACGAATGATTGCCAGGTGCATGTCGTAAGGGGTGACTTCTGATTAATTTTGAGTGCCCGGAGTTCTATAATACGCTGCTGACCCTCTAAACACATGAGCATTCTCACATTTCGCTTGCCTTGGGACTTCAATTGAATGAAGACGCCTTCACACTTATCGGCGACAATCCATAGTCGCTAAGCAGCTATCGCAACGAATGTGTGGCAGGGGCAGCTTCAGGAGGGCGTAGGGGTAGTTTCCCCAAATTTCGGCTGCACCCCCCCCCCAGATCACAGACATAGTCGAAATTCTTTTGTTTCTTTATTTTGTCTTGCTTGCCTGGTATTTACGGTCTTGTTATTGCTCTGTTTGTTGCTTTTATGGTCACTCCTTTATGTCTCACATGATGGTGGCATCTACTGATAATAAATAAATAAATAAATAAATAAATAAATAAATAAGTAAGTAAATAAATAAATAAATCAGAGCTGTTAAGTTAGCTGTACGTCTGCAGCGCCCCACCTCAACCCCACGCCTCGAAAAAAAAAAAGAAACCATTTTTTGTGGATGCCCCATCAGTGAAAAAAAATCCTAGCGCCGATCCTGAACGAGCAGTGCTTGTGACCCAGACCTTAAAGAACTAAGGCATTACACACCTGCGCGAAGCCGAAATCCAAGTCGCAGTAGCTCACCACGAATATATACTCGGGACTTCTCTCCAACAGACTTCCGGCACGAAGTGGAATGAGGGCCTTTCCAATACCGTTTAATCTTATTGCTTATCGCCCAGAACCACTTTTCCATTCTAAAGCCCTCGCGCAACCTTTACCTTAAATGACCGAAGCAGGAACGATCGCTTCCGAACCCCACGCCTCGGCCGAAGCCTCGCAATACAAAACGGCCGTAAAAAGAACAAAACAAAACAGTACAAACCGCATTGTACGCCCGCACCACGCGATGTAGGAGAGAAACTTCGGCGAGAAAGGAAGCGTACTACCTACGTGCGCCAGTCAGGCCATGCACGCGGTGAGGAGGCCACGGAACACGAAGGAGTGCGTGCGGGAAGGGCAGCCCGCAAACAGAAAGGGGGGCCACGCCGCCAATGCGTAGTACGTTCCGTGCGAGAGGCAGGGGAGAGGTCGGGGTTTTGCGCGGCGAGGTGGGGGAGACCGGAGCGGACATTGCCGTCAAGCGAAGCGCGCTGTCGGAATCGAGGAGGGTGAGAAAGCGGTGTGCGACCCACCGACCAGGCTACGTGTGTGTGCAAGGGGAGAAGACGTACGATTCTTCGCTGGTAGGGAATCGGTGAGGGGTGCAGTCGTGGTAGCGAAGTGGCGCAGCTCTTCGACGCCTCTTTCTTGACCGTCCGCCAGACCCGCCCGTGCGCTTTTGTGTCAGCATGTGTGGGGTAGTGATGGAAAAACTGCATCCGGGGTGTGTGGTGTCCGCCGAAAATAATAATTAATACGACCCGGTGGAAGTGAAAGCGCGCACGCCCTGAAACCGTTCTTGTTCCGTGCTTCGTATTTGGGATGGGGAGGGGGGGGGGGGGGGTATTCGTTTAAAGATTAAGAAAGCGCGCGACATTGAGGCTAAATAATGAAAGAAAAGAAAACACAACAAGATAACCCCGTGAGAAACGCTGCAGCTCGGCGAATGGCGGAGGCAGAGCAGTTGACGCCGGCGAAATATGAGGCAGAGCTCAGAAGGCGCAACCTCCTTTTTCCTCCGAACCGTGTCTAGCTATTTACGAGGTTCCTAAAGACATATAGTAGAGGGCGGGAGGCATAACTCCTCAGTAGATATAGATAGTGGAGAATAAAAAATAGCGGGAAAATTAGGACATTCTGCCGTAAAGGGTAGAGAACTTGGCTGTTAATTAGCGCTGTTTCTTTTTCTTCTTTTCTAAAGTAATGTAAATTTTATGAAATAGGCGATTACGGCATTAGGCCGACTTAAAAAATACGGAAAGTTTTTTTCGCTATTTTTTTATCCTGGTGGCACACTTGTCACAGCTCCGTTATATAGGGGACGCTCACAGCAGCCATCCACAGACCGTTGTTAAACGCTTGAACTAACCTTCCCCCTCTCTTGGATGGATGAACGGCGTCCTAAAAAAAATAGAAAAACAATTCTCACTGTGCTACAGTAGATGGCACAAGGTGTAGCAGGCGATGCTATCAGCCACGTCAGTTTACGAGACAGAAAGAAAGAAAAATGAAGAAATGAATAAAGGCCATCACTTATGTAACGGAGAGAAAGCAGTTCGCCATCTTTCTTTCCCATTACCTACGACGCGACAGCCGAAAGTGCCAAGTGAACGCGCGTCTTCTATTTCACCGGCGGTGCGACGCTAAGAAGCCATTTAGTTGTTCTCCCCTTGAATAGCCGTCGCTTCCGGCCTATACATTAGACGGCGCTGTGTGGCTGAGCGAAACAAAAGGAGGAGACGTGGGGGCCCCTTTGACGGTAGCAGGCCGGTAATAGACGCGAGAAAAAGCGGCGTAATAAATAAGTGAAATGGACGCGCAGCGCCTCCCATTTGTCGCCCTGCAGCTCTCGGCAGCTTTCGTTACTCGCCCCGTGTCTCATTTATTCCCTTTACACCGGCTCAGGGTCACTTTGGTTTCGCAGTAGCGTGTACTTACGCACGTGTGACGTAATGGGAATACCCGCGTCTTTGCCCGCCGCGGTGGTCTAGTGGCTAATGTATACGGCTGCTGACCCGCAGGGCGCGGGTTCGAATCCCGGCTGCGGCGGCTGCATTTCCGATGGAGGCGGAAATGTTGTAGGCCCGTGTGCTCAGATTTGGGTGCACGTTAAAGAACCCCAGGTGGTCTAAATTTCCGGAGCCCTCCACTACGGCGTCTCTCATAATCATATAGTGGTTTTGGGACGTTAAACCCCACATATCAATCAATCATTAATAGATTTTAGCCCCGTGCAGCAAAAAAAAAACAAAGAAAAATAAAATCAAGCGCGTGCACCACATTCGCTTTTCATGGTATGGACCCTTTCACTGTTTACAAACACAGGCCATTTGATGACACCCGGTTTTCTCGACCAATGTGCCTGAATAACATCAGTGGACAAGAGCTCTAGAAAACAGCCCCCCTGACTTTCTACAGTTTTCTTCTCTCTTTTGACAAAACATATTGAAGTAAACGTTCTTTCGAGTTACATAAAAATTATAAAAAATTGCCTAGCACTTTACGCGCGTTTTTTTTTTTATGCGAAAAACGAAAAGGAGACTTTCATTACCCTCGAAAAGAATTGTAAAACGTGCTTTCAGTTTAGACTTGAGGAGCTGGTAAATGAGGTGACCGAAAGTTTTTTGGGGTGAAGCGCTTGCGACCTTGAACCCGTCTATACCAGATCAGAGCAATCGCATCCCGCAGAAACTCGTTCGCTTGCGTTCTCATGGATACCTCTTATATTCAACGGTTAAATGCAAGTTGCTAAACTGATCGATTGATATGTTGGGTTCGACGTCCCAAAACCGCCATATGAATTCGAGAGACGCCGTAGTGGAGGGCTCCGGATATTTCGACCACCCGGGGTTTTTTAAAGTGCACCCAAATCTGAGCACACGGGCCTATGCAGTATTCTGAACTCCATCGAAAATGAAGCCGCCGCAGCGGGGATTCAATCCCGCGACCAGCGGGTAAGTAGCCGAATACTTCAAATTGCTAAAGTAAGGGTTCTATAAATGAAAGGCGATCACAATGATATAGGTAATTATATACCAGTATTCATTATTCCAATTGTTTTGATAGTTTTTGAGAAAAAGCTATATACTAGGTTGTATGATATTATTAATAAACATAGCTTACTATCGCCAAATCAATTTCGGTTTTGTAAAGAGATACATCTGCCGAACTATATATAGGAGTACTGTCGCGGGAGTGAACAGATAGCGGGAAACGACGCCAAACCTATATCATTCCCCATTGTCGTCACTTCGTGGTCCGGGTCGACTGTTGCTTTGAGTTTTTTCGCGTCGCATAACTTTTTTTTTTTTACATATAGTCCGCTCTGGGAAAACCTCACTATACTTTTGAGAGACTGAGGCGTATAACGCCCACGATATTATAATTTTTCATGTTCTGCAGCAAAAAGATAAGTATTATCCTGAGATGAATAAACCTGCCGCAGATTAATGCAACAGTAACTTGAAACAAATAAAGAAACTAGCATGGCAATGTATACAGTACACAGACGAAAGTTCATGCTAAAAGTTTCACCCATTGTTATTTTATTTAATTCCATTCACGCGAAAATGTATTCGTCACTTTTCCGAAGCGAGACGATGCCCGCAACTCCGCTAGAGTGGCCAGGTGCCAACTTGGCTCTACACAGGGAGTTGTTGTTTCGCATTCATCTACACCGTCACTTGACTGTTTTCTTAACAAAATGTTTATCTTCTCTGTAACTTCACTTTTGAATGTACTATACGCTCCATGTTTAAGAAGCTGTTGGCGCCTATATGTATAGACAGCGCCGGCTGCTTCTCAATCAACAGACATGCCTGACGCTGTCCAGAGGTTTTAATACAGATTATATACATATTATACAATACATATTATGCCAGTATAATATACACAGCCTACAGATATACAACAGCTTCGTATGTGGAGCATGGTAATGAATACAGTGATAGTATGGGGACAGGAAGTTCAGATGCAGACATTTGCGCGGATAAAAGTGTTCCCGAGAAAGTTATGAGACACAAATGTGTGTGTGTGTGGGGGGGGGGGGGTGCTATTGATTCGCGCTGTTTTTTTTTTCATTTTTCCTCAAGTAATGTACATTTTGTTAAAGTAGGTGTTTACGTCATTAAACACAAACACACACACAAACACACACACACACACACACACACACACACACTATCGGAATGAGCTCATGAAATGTTCCACTAGCGTTAGTAAAGTGTGTCACGGCACCCAGCAATTCCTCTTGACTGTGTCCGTCTTTGTTTCTCTTTTGAAGAAAGTAAAATGAAAAAGAAGGAAAGCGCCCATTTCCTTAAATGCGCGGCGCCTCTTATTCGAGCAGACAGAGCAGCGAGAATCGGTGTTGCTCAGTGCTTGTCATATCGATCGGACTGATGCAGTTCAAACCGCTGCAATGCTTTTAACAAACTGGAAACCAGCGCGTGACGCGAAGAGATGACGTCATCCACGAAGCGCCCCCCCTCCCTCTCTCTCCTTTCTCCCTCTCCTGTAAATCCAGAACGAATGTAGTAAAGTTAAGGAATACAGCGGGTATGGAGCTTTCCAATAAATCAGCTTCCTTTATGCCTGGAGGGCGAGCTGAATGCTGGTTCGCTCGATTTACCGGTGGACTTTTGTTTGAGTCTCGCGCACGCGTTTACGTGGTCGCTTGAGGGAACGAAAGTTGTGTGCCCTAACTTCGCAAGTCGAGTCGCGATACGTGTAAGCACTTTGTGTTCGCGGATGTTTTTGTAGTTTTGTTGATGCAGGTCGATACGCGAGTGTGTGCGGTAGGGTGATTGTTGGTTAGTATGGTTTAAGGTTTACCCTCTTCGGTGCCCGTTGGAAAGAACTGACTGACCGACCGACCGACCGACTACTAACTAACTAACTAACTAACTAACTAACTAACTAACTAACTAACTAACTAACTAACTAACTAACTAAGTAACTAACTAACTACTAACTAACTAACTAACTAACTGACTTACTGACTGGCTAACTAACTAATTAACTAACTTGCTAACAAACTAATTGAACTAATAATTGAATAAATATATAATTGATTGATTGATATGTGAGCTTTAACGTCCCAAAACCACCATATGATTATGAGAGACGCCGTAGTGAAGGGCTCCGGAAATTTCGACCATTTGGGTTCTTTAACGTGCACCCAAATCTGAGCACACGGGCCTACAGCATTTCCGCCTCCATCGGAAATGCAGCCGCCGCAGCCGGGATTCGAACCCGCGACCTGGGGGTCAGCAGCCGAGTACCTTAGCCACTAGACCACAGCGGCGGTGTTAATAAAAAATAAAAAAATACATAAATAAATAAAAATGTGTTCCTAAAGTGGAGTTGGTGACTATATGAGCGGTATCGTCATGACTGAATTTGAATCCACTGAATGGGTTGTCTCAAGAATTTCTTTTTTCATCCGGCAAGCTAAGCCCGAGAGCGAGGCGGTATAGCGTGTAACTCGATAGAAAGAAAGTTCGAAGAACGTAGAACAAAACAAGCCGTTAATAATAATCGTTTCCGGTTGATTCCTATATACACATCTCGTAATGTAAATCCACCCTCACTGCCCCTTATAGAGTGCATGCATGAAGCCTTTTTCTCTCTCACTCTGCACCTTGTTTCCGATACACATATTCTATATACTGTTGTTCAAATGCTGCCCATGAGAAGCATAGCTGGGGCACACTCCCACGTCCTGATACACCAGCACCTTTCTCTCGGAAGGAGCGTCAAGCGGCGAGAAGCAACAAAGGGATAACAATATGACTACTTTGATGGTCCGTAAGCCAACGTCCCTATACAGGCATTTCCTTCATGTTGGCTTGCTTGGAGAGGCAGCGTGGCCGACTGACCACGCAGGTCGTGACTAAGCGATTAGAGTCGCTAATCCTTTGATGCCCTTCCAGGGAAAGACGGCAGGAAGCACTCATCGGTCAACTTGTTCCGTGAAGGACCCCACTTCCCCTCTTTTCAGAGAAACTGACCGGAGGAACATTGCGTCTGCAAGAGCAATGACTATTCGGCGACCCTGTGTTATTGACTGACGTCATGGTGGGTGGTATCATGTGTGTGATTGGTGTTTCAATCAAGAAGGATGAGACCGACAAGACTTAAAACGACTCTGCAGAGTGCAGGACGGCGCTCTGAACCATGGTATAACGGTTCATCCCCCACGCTCGTGTTTTGCGGAACGCTAACCTCCTATGTTGTAAATAGTTGTAAATAGTGTCAGTAAGTTGCGTCTACTTGTCATTATCGTTACTCCACGCTACCACAGGAGTCCGGGTCCAACGTAACCCTGCCGTCTCGGCAACCCACGTCAGCGAGGACGCGTCGATAGACCCCGGTCGGCGACAATACCTTAGCGCAGGGTATCAAATCGAATACTAATATCCTGGTTAACCTCTCGGTCTTGCTCTTCACCTCTTCCTATCCCTCTCTCTCTCTCGAGAAGCTGCACATGTTTTTAAAGAACTTCGAAATGGCGGTTAAGCAATACATGCGCTGAGTTGTGTGGCCTATTCCCGGTGTTCCGTTTCAGCACTGTTTGAAAAAAAAAAAAAACAATTCGCTTTTAAAAAATAAAAAGTTGCATTCCGTCCTGAGGACCAGTTTTGTAACATCGACATTCTGCGCCCCTCCGGAATCTATAACCGAGTTCAATGGCGCCCGATCGCAGGTGCTCGGGTATGTCGGGGCACGGCAGGTTGCCCGATGAAAATGGACTAGACGGTGCTTCAAAACAAATCCTCTTCTCATCCAACTTTCTCCTTCGCAACTATGTTTCCGCGCCTCTTTGCTGTGTTGGCCAGAGCAAAGGACTACACCCGAGCTTCAAAAGCTATCAGAAGCAGGACAGATGCTTCAGCAATTTAACTTATTGAAGTGCAGGTATTGGGTTATACGATCTATCTATCTATCTATCTATCTATCTATCTATCTATCTATCTATCTATCTATCTATCTATCTATCTATCTATCTATCTATCTATCTATCTATCTATCTATCTATCTATCTATCTATCTATCTATCTATCTATCTATCTATCTATCTATCTATCTATCTATCTCAGACCTGCCCTCGTGCATCAGAAGAGAACAGACCTACGTCAAGAAAGTCTTCATCCTTTTAGTCCTTCAACTGAGTTTTCCCTTCCTCTAACTCATTTAGCTGTAAAACATTACCCCGTCTCCCAGTGAAAAGGCAACCGTTATACGAGCGAAAGTTACGACATCGCGAGAAGTCAGTCTCAAAAAAAAAAGAATGAAAAAATAAAGACAAGGAATACGAAGTGAGGTGCTTTCTGCTGACGTAGTTATTGCCGCTGAAGAGACAACGGTCGGGTTGTTTCGGCGCCGCAAAAACACGGCTATTTTCGGCATGCCCTTATCCGCGAGAGAGCACAAAGCGACGCCGGAGATAAGTGAGAAAAGGGCCCCGACGAGGCATTCGATCGCATAATTCCCGGAAATCCAGCGTGGGCCGCTTTCGGCTGCACTTCTTGTAAGCTTTGGGGACCTCATCTGTTCGTATAGAGGAGGTTTCGTAAGACAGTTGCTAGACGTCCATGGTCGATGCCGCGTGGAAGTTTTTCGACGAGTGGGCTATCACGAATCCGCATCCCCACAGGTCGCTGTACACTGCTTCTATTTAATTCGTTTGTGACGATCGAACTGCTTTACGGGCGATTACAGACGACTAGGGGCGTAGACAGGGAGGAGGAGGGGGAGAAGGGTAGCGAGGAAGATTCGAACCCTCCTCGCGATTTTTTTTCCACTTTGCATGCGTATGTATATGCACGCATACAAACGCACGCGTGAACACGCATAAAGTAGGATTAAAACCCCTCACCCCCACCCACCCAAAAAAATATTTCTGGCAATGCCACTGCGAACGACAAACCGCTTATTTCGTGCCACCCTGTGTATTTCGCAAAGCATCAGCTTCTAATATCAGCAGAAGCAGGACAAGTTCTCTCTCTTTAAACCACAGTTTATCAGTTGGTTTAAAAGGGAGTGTTTTTTTACTAAGTGAATTACTACAATTTCTTCAGAAATATAATTCATAAATATAGTGCTCGAATGCCTTTAACAATATCCTGCGAATCTCCTTGTTCTATGTCAAAATAAGTTTTTCGTGTGGTATTATTTATTCTGCTAACTTTTGTAGGTTATTACTGTAACTCACTGTGGAAATAAATAATCCCTGAAGTAATAAATATTTCCTTTATAAAGATCTGTCTCTTAATTCCACCTTTTCTGTTGTGCTCCTGCTTTCCCAATCGCTTAATCCTAATAGGTGCTTTTTCATGACATTTTTCACTGGACATTTTTTACTGTATTACTTCTGTTTTTACTTGATCTTTTGTATATAATGTTATGTACTCATGGCCATTCCATTGCCATTTTCCCCCTTCATTGTTCTTGCCGATTGCCCCCCCCCCCTCCCTAACTCAGCACCATTCAATAGACCTGCAAGGTAAAATAAACAAATATATGAAAAAAAATCACAGCATATTCACGGAGTGATTCATCAGGAGTGGGGCGAAGCGTCCGTGCGTCCTTCCGTGCCTACGCCCGTCCGGCCGTGCGTGAATCCATCCGTCCATCCGCGCGTCCGTCCATGCATCCGTGCGTCTGCGTGTCTGTCCATGCGTCCGTCCGTGCGTCCTTCTGTGCGTCCGTCCGTGCGTAAAACAGACAGACAGACGACGGAGGTACGCGGCCAGCGGATGGTTCACGGTTTGCCGATAAAACCCTTTGAAGATTCGCCCCACTACACATCATTCTCTCCGTGGATATGTTGTGAGGGGGTTACTAAATGGTTTTTGACAGGCGGTCCCCATACATTCTATCAAATATCCTCGTATATATTTATTTGACCCTGGTCGATTCCACGAAAGATTTTTAAAAAAACGTGGTATACTTGATACCACCGATTTTTCTCGTAATTTTGTATATTATGCCCTTGTGACTGAATAGCGTGAAATTACATTTTGTTTTCAAATAAAATAAAAAAATTAACCAAGGAAAGGTACAAAAGCATCGCCGGGTGACGGTGGCCATTTCACAAAGAGTGCGTTTTCGTGGATTTGCGATCATGCTAACAGCGACTCAAGCTACATACCAGAAATATTATTCTGCGTAGATCAAATAGAAGTAATGGAGAAATAGCTCCCTTGATCTTGTCTCATTCTGGGCAACTTAAGCATTTCTAAAAAGTTCTCGAAAAACGCTATGTTTCTTAAACTGTCTCGTTTTGGGGGCGCAATTTCTGCTTTTATGAACGCCATAGCTTGTTCAAATTTACTGCTCAGCTGATAGTCCCATGCGTGAATAATTGTTTCCTGTATTTTCATTTGTCTAGTAATTTTACAACTAATTAAATTTGTTGCGCGATAAATGAAAAAAAATTGTTCAATATAAAGAACTGTAATAAAGACAACGAACTTTCCATCTTGCTGAAAATTATTTAAATTGGTCTCACAGGACTGAATTATTATATTCTTCAAATCATGTTGCATCATTTTGGTCAGAACAAACTTACAGATTTTTGAACATTGTGTTTTTAAAGCGTGTTCGCTACCACGTAAACGACACCTCTTCGGCAAGAAAATACCATAACAAGCTTTTTTTTCTTACTCTGATTTCGCGAAATAACAGCAATGAGGTATTTCCTGCGACTAAAAAGTGGTCTCAAGAAAAAAAAAACTATTTCTCGAATGAAATGCATTTGAGTAGTTCGTGAGTTCGCTTGTGTTCGTCATCACTCAATCCAAAGGCAGCCCCTCCAGTCGCGCCTTATTTTTTTATTTTGTTTTTGCGCAGCTAGAATGAAATTTATATCTTGGATGCTAATCAGTGGGCTTTCTCAATGTGCTTATCATGTGACACTTTGTTCCTAAATTGGAAAGGTTGGTGTAAAACACAAGGACCCTCCAGGAAATCAAGCGATGTCCTAGAAAGCAGTCGTCTGAGTTTTGCTGGCCAAAAATTGTGTGTTTTGAAACTATATGCCATTAGCAGTGTTTAAAACGGGTCCATTACGCAAATCTTCGTGCCACTAGTTCCGGCAACCGAAGAAACAGGCTTTGTGTGGATCTGACCTGGTTTGGATTGGCAAACATACCACGACAGTATGCATACCCTTCACGAAAGTAAAGAGTTTTCACTATTTCCTTTTTTTATAATTATTTCCGGAAGCACTTGATCTCGCAGATATACGTCCACTGATTTTATCAGTTTGCTTTCGGCCTGCCTTGTAATTGCGCAGCCGGGGCTCGGGCCACTCGATCCCCCTATACAATCTGTATACATGCACGGTGCACATACAGAGAACTGGTTGAGCTGCAAGGCGCAAAGAAGAATGTGTCATGTAACCTATAAGCAATCTATATTCCATCCCTCTGTACTGCGGCAAAGCCGGGCGAAGCGTGGGGCTGTGGTCCTCAGATTGCGTTGTGGTGCTCGGCACTGTCAGTCGTTTGTGGATTCTTAATTTATAACAGTGTTAGAAGGTAACCCTCACTTATCTACATACACGAATTTCTATGAAGCTTCATTTGTTTTCTATTAGCACGTTTACTAAAGAAAAAAAAGACAAATACACAGACACGAAAAGGCGCATTCTGCACATCTAATGTGTACTGCGATGATCGATATCGCGAACATCTAAAATGCACTGAAAAAAAAAACTGCGTCGGCCTGGTTAGAAAACTGTCGCTTTAACAAGTTTGCGAAAAAAAAAAAAAACTGGGGATATGAAGTAGTCCCACAAAAGTTGTTCGTATAGGGCTTGTGTTTGCGTTGCTTCTTCTCGTCCCCGATTTTTTTCGCGTACAGAGGTTACGACGGTATTTCAAACGCATATCATTCGAGGGATCATTCTTTTTTATTTCGTTTTATTTTTTATAGAATACTTTCTACTCACAAAAAAATACTTCATTACTTTTATTTCGCAAAATCAGAGAAGGAAAAAAAAGCGTCTCGCTTACGTGGTATAGCGAAACACGCCCTGAAAACAAAATGTTTGAAAATTTGAAAGTTTGTTCTGATCAAAACGACGCAACATGTATATTTCCAGAATATTATAATGCAGTCTTCAGAGAACATTTTAAATAGTTTTCTGCAAACTTGAAGGTGGGATTTCTATATTAGAGATTTTTTTAATGAAACAATAGTTTTTTTTATGTTTCGAACAACAAACTTCATTACTTGTAAAATTACTAGGCAAATGAAAATGCAGGACACAATTATTCCCATAAGGAACTATCAATGCTGTAAATATCAACAAGCTATGACGTTCATAGAAGCAGAAATCGTGCCCTCAAGACTAGCCACTTAAAAAAAAAACATAGCATTTTTTGTGAACTTTTTAGTAGTATTTAAGTTGCTCAGATTGAGACAAGATCAAGTGAGCTATTTCTCCATTACTTATATTTGAGCTACGCAGAAAGGTTTTTGGCCCAGCCGCGGTGGTCTAGTGGCTAAAATACACGGCTGCTGACCCGCAGTCGCGGGTTCGAATCCCAGCTGCGGCGGCTGCATTTCCGATGGAGGCGGAAATGTTGTAGGCCCGTGCGCTCAGATTTGGGTGCACGTTAAAGAACCCTAGGTGGTTGAAATTTCCGGAACCTTCCACTACGGCGTCTCTCATAATCATATGGTGGTTTTGGGACGTTAAACCCCACATATCAATCAATCAAAGATATTTCTGGTATATAGCTTTAGTCACTGTTAGCATGATTGCAAGTTGATGAGAACGCACTCTTCGTAAAATGGCCGTCATCACCCAGTGATGCTCCTCGATTTTTCCTTGGTTAAAACTTTTTATATTGGCGAACAAAATGTGATTTCGCGCTATTCGGTCACACGGGCATAAATAAATAAATAAATAAATATATATATATATATATATGTGTGTGTGTGTGTGTGTGTGTGAGGAAAATCGGAGATATCAAGTATAGCGCTGCTTTTTATCGTTCGTGAAATCGACCCCCTTTATCTCCCTGTGCGCCTGCCTGCAGGATGAAGAGTGTGTACGTATGTGGGCGTGGATGGAAAGAAGCTGATGAGAGGGAGACGCCGCGACCAGTGGCAGTGAGGGTGCGAATACATCTATACGTGTGTATAGTTTTCCTACTTGTGTCTGTCTATACAGCAGGCGCGTATATGCAAAAAGTTTTTTTTTTTCAGGAGGAACACTTCTTTGATTTGGGGGAGGGGGGCAACGCGTGCCACTATCTGGCTACGCCACCTATCTGCAGACAGACGAAAAGAGATAACAATATTTCATGGTCATGGTGGTGTCTGCACGTTCGTACATCAAGATAGCGGTAACACGCCTTCCTTGCTATGCGGAATTTTGGATCCAACATTAATTGCGTAGAGTTCACGAGGCAGTATTCCATATCCTTGTGGTCGTTTTTTTTTCTTCTGTTTTACTTTCGTTTCATGAATGCTACCTTGATATTCTTATGTGGTTTTTGAAACAGGGTCGAGGTAGAGACCTCCTCTGCGTCTTGTTTTGTTACGAACCCTTACTCGGTACTGTTTGTTGGGCATATGTTGTATCGCACGCAGCACACACACGCACACGCACACACACACACACACACACACACCACACCCACCCCCCCCCACACACACACAGGCACACACACACACACACACACGCACGCACACACACACACACCACCCCCCCCCACACACACAGGCACACACACACACACACACACGCACGCACACACGGGCAGGCTTTGAAAAGAATAACAGCAAACTAAGCTTATATAAAAACGGTGCGTTATAGTCAGTGGCAATTTATGTAACTTTCAAGGCTTTGCTTAAACTTATGGTGTTCTCTGCTTTTGGCAACACGCTGACATCAAGATAGAGGACATACGTAGAAGCATACAGGAGCGCGCTGATATTACAAGCGCATGTTATTGCACTTGCTTCCGTATACTGCAGGCGCAGTTCGCGTTTTATCATAAAAGAAAAAAAGGAGTATGAACGACCGGCGTGCAATGATGCTCGGAAAGAAGTGTTTTCTCTTTTGACGGCATGAGCGGCGAAGCTCGGAAAAAGACGAAAGATGAGCTCGAGCAAAGCTTGCGCAAGGACATTTCTGTTCTTGATTGTTCTGCACGCTCTTAAAGTGTCCGCCGAGTAGTAATGTGCACAGTCTACCTGGTGCTGCTTCCCATCGAGTCGATTGCGCTAAGTGTAAAATAAATCAGATGAATCTAAATGAAGGCTTACAGTCGACGCTAGCGTCGTCAACGTACGCAAAATCCGGAACTACATAAGACGTATGTTGGTTGTATACTACTTTACTACTTCTTCATCATTGTTGCCTTTGTGTATGCATGACCTTGAACCTACACACAATATATATATATATATATATATATATATATATATATATATATATATATATATATATATATATATATATATATATATATATATATATATGGTGTGTGTGTGGGTTCAAGGTCATGCTTTGGGTGGCGTGCAGTGGATATGGACAACAAACAGCCTTTCTAAGAAATAACGACAGAAACATTTCACTGACCAACGTATCATATACATTCAAAAGTCAACCTTTATTTCCCGAGACATTTACAACATAACAGTAAAAAGGTATTTCATCCGACGCCATTTATGACTCAGCAGCAAAAGAAAAAAAAAACGCACAAGCAAGCAAGTAAACTTGAGGGTGCTTGAGCCGGACGCTATAACCTGATTGGGCCCAGTTCTCATCGCATTCTCATTCGCTTGTCAGGATCCACCTCTAAGCAGTGGCGTAGCCAAGTGGTGGCCCACCAGGCCTGTGCAACCCCCCCCTTTTTTTTTCTGTGGATTTTTTTTCGCTATGGCATACAGGGCGCAAAATGGCTCTCAACATGTCCGGACCTCATTTCAGATCAATGTGCTGCCCTCCCTTCCCCCAGCAAAAATAATTTCTGCATACACCAGCTGTCTGTTGACGCTTCAACCGTGCCGCGAGGAACGGAATGTCTATGCGCATAACATTATCTTTTTGAAACACTCCTGTGCAAATACTGTTGCTAAGCGCCCACTATAAGTATAGTTCATCACATTGCAAATCGGCAAAGTATATCATGGAGTACACGCGTCAATAACGCAATATGACATCCTCTGTAAACCGCACACTCGTTTCACAAATCGTATAATGGTGCAACGCCTGGTATACCCTTTTGTGACGCACTATTAAGTGCGTTAACCGGAACGACACCTGTACAGGGTTCTGTGCTGGTTTAATGTGCTGTCACGGTCACACCAGACTTTCAATCAATCAATCAATCAATCGGTTTACTTATTTTGAGATTCGAGGGCAATCAATGGAGCTTAGTGCATATAGAATAAAAATGTAGCTCGGTGTGCCAGAATAAAAATCAGGATACCAGAAGGAATCGAACCCGAACATTCTGTGTGTAGCTATGGCATTTTAACACGGAGCCACGCTACAGGTCTTGAAACTGCTCTGAAAAATAACCTGCGCAAGCGTAACGTCGGCGCATCAGTTTCGGTTGCAGCGCTGGTTAACTAAATCAACAACCAAGCAACATTACATATAAACTCCTATGATGGGGGCGCCATGTCAGGTTAACGTCAATAGTGGTTCCATTGAATTTGCTACACTTTTATAGCAGTGTAACGAAACAGTGCATTTTTATTCCCGTGATTCAACAAGCTGCAACGAAGCGTTGGCCGACCCCGCAGGAATACGCTATAGTTACGCGCGATATTCACGTTATCTCATCGTTAAGAGTGCTTTGATTCTATGATGTATACTGACGTCTCTGCTCTAACATGAGTGCTGACGTTACGTCGGTCTATGTAAGCTAGAAACGCCAGCGTAGTGGGCGGTCCTTGTAAGCCCACTCTGAGCACGCTCTTACGAAAACACGTCGACCGAACTCGTAACGTTTTGCTGAAACAAACAAAAAAAAGAAGCAGAGGCAACTATACTCGCTGACTGCTTCGCATGAGCCCCGCCGCGGTGGTCTAGTGGCTAAGGTACTCGGCTGCTGACCCGCAGATCGCGGGATCTAATCCTGGATGCGGCGGTTGCATTTTAGATGAAGGCGGATATGTTGTAGGCCCGTGTGCTCAGATTTGGGTGCACGTTAAAGAACCCCAGCTGGTCGAAATTTCCGGAACCTTCCACTACGGCGTCTCTCGTAATAATATCGTGGTTTTGAGACGTTAAACCCCACATATCAATCAACTGCTTCGCATGAAAGCGATTCCTACAATGCGTGGAATGTGTCGAACTTTTTTGTTTATTTACTTATTTATTTGCGTTATCTCAATTTATCGCTCACAGAGAACGCCAATTTTTCGCCCACAACCAACGAAGTCTACGCCGACACCGGAGCTTCCGCCACACGGGCCCTTCATCGCGTTGAAACGAACCTACTTCCGAGGCGACTTAAAATATTTCGGAGTAAACGCGCGGAAAAGAGGTGCATGGCAGCGCAGAAGCGAAGCGACCAAGCTGACGCGAATTAATTTCGGGGCACGACGTGCCGAAGCACCCAAGGCGAAGAGAGACGCGTCGTGTAAACCGTTAACGCAATTAAGAATGCGCAGCACGTCGACCGTTCTCCCTTCTGCCGCGGACACGAAAAGTTGTTAATCGTGTATATATCGGCGGCTGGCGCACGGCGGGCGCAATCCACGTTCGATGCATACGGAACTAACACAATGCGACAGCTCTTACGAAAACAAGGATGAAAGAAAGATAGAGAAAAAAAAAACAGATTATCCGGCGATTACGATGCTGCTTAATAGGGATTCCGAGCAGAGCTTCGTGATGGAGCAATGCAAACTTTGTACGGAGTATTGGCTATCCGCATGACGCAACATTCGTTACGTATCGCCGCACAAACAGCCAGCACTCGAGCACTGTATACGCACGTCACTCTGCACATTGCAGACGTGGCGAACCAAGCGGAAAGCCGACAGCCCCGTTAGGACAATCAAAGTCAGATACAATACACGTGCCAGCGCTGCATGCGCCCGAGCTCCGACCAGCGCCCGTGACGCGGGAAAAAAAGTGAGGTTCGAGGACAGTGGCTCGTGATGCCGATGATACTACCGCTCTTTTTCGTCCCCTCCGTCGGTTACGCTGACGCCGCCCACCAATGAAAGTGCGCCTAAGTTAAGTGTGCCCTGATTAGAAAGGTCCAGAGAAAAAGTGTCGCTTCCAGCATGCACAAGACCCTCGTATTCGTGTCAACGCGTGATCGATACGTCGTCGTTCTCTCCGGCCACGAGATTCTCACTAATGGGGAAGAGGGCATAGACCCGTCACGTCACGAAGGAGCGTCTTACGCACACCAAATGATGGACCTACGTTATTTGCGAACTATACACAAAGGCACACCGGCGAAACCTACTCCTTCGCTGCGAGATGCAGGTCACTGGTTCGAATCCATTCCGTGGAGGCCTCAACACAACTCAGCAATATGCATGGTCGGGCTCATTTTTGTCTTTGATTTCCAAGGGCTAAAAAGAAAAGAAAAAACCTTCTTGGCAAGGGACAGTAAAGAGTCCGACGCACGAATGAAAGCAACCTCACGCGATTCTATATAATGTGTACGCAAAGAACTCGGACTCTTCTTTGTATCTGTGTCACGCGTCTAGCCCTCTATTTGGAGAGGCACGTTAACTCCCTTTACGAGAGTCAATGTGAGGAAAATATAGTGAAAATGACTCTCTAATGAGAGTGCTGCGCATGTGACTCTCACATGCATAAGAAGAGCCAAAGGACACCATTTTCCCCCAGAGTGTAGGACTACCACCGCACCAGCGGCAAGAACAGCCCGCCGGGACCATGCATGACATATATTTTTAGGGAAGAAACCCCAGTTTGAATTCTTTCCTGACAGATGGTTTTGTCTCCTGTTACATGTCTGTGACGAGGAATGCCGAGTTGGGTCAAACAATCACTGGTAAGCAGGATCCTTGCGATTGTATGGCTTTAATTTTGATAAGGCGTTGTTATTTGGAAGTCTGCCGCAGTGGCCAGGGTCGCTGCGCGGGAAAGTTGATACTTGAGCAGCGGCGTCTGCCCTCTCATTTCCTTCCGACCCTCGATGTGCCCGACACCTGAAGATCAAGTGGTGGTTGTGGAGTCTGTGCTGCTCTACAACGCTACAGCCTTTTGGAACTCTGCCTCGCAGTTTAAAAGGCGACGGGCGGCCTTCGTGTCACCCGTTGTCTATTGGTCCCCCGTTTTCGTTGGCTGAGGGTACAAGGCCTACTCGTATTCCCGCAGTTTGAAACGATTGTGTGCATGACGACAGTTATAGCACGAGAACAAAACGACGACACAGAGACAAAAGGTCACGAAAGACACGGGCGCTCGTGTCTTTCGTGTCCTTCTTGTCTCTGTGTCCTCGTTCTGTTCACGTGCTATAACTATCGTCATGTCATACCAACTAGCCCGAGCTGCCACACTTCTAAGATTGGGTGCAATCTTGTTTTCTTACATAAACATAATGTTACTCAGAAGCTAACGAAGGCCTATGTTATCAGAAGGGGGGGGGGGGGTGTAACGTCATTTGTCGGAGTATCTGTCAGAACAAGTTCCATCAAGTTAGTACGGCGACTCTAATTTTACCCTTCGTTCCCATTCGCGGTAATGGATCAATTTAGCGAAAACGGGTATAAGATTTATAGTAAAACAACAAGGAAAGTCCAATTAACATTGCACGTTTTCCCTGGCCCATTCTCCTAATCGTTATCGTGATCTTAGGAGTTTTTGTTCTATATTTCTTTTTCTAGCGGAAGAACTGAACGACGGATCCACTCCCATGATTCGTTCGCGAAGAATGCGGAACACGTTTCAGGACCACTAATTCTGCGGCGAGAGGTGTAGACGCGCGTATCTCCGGATGACGGAGATACGCTTCATGTGGTTGTGGCTAAACCGAAGTCGTTCCACGAAGGTTATGTATAAGGGCGTCGGTCGAGGTTTAGTACCGACACAATACTCGTAGACGAATGTTGTTTAGCCGACAAACGTATGGCTCATACCGACCGGGAATCGGACAACGCTCTCGGATTTTTTTGACACGGTGCTGCGCCCGCTCTGCAATTTATTTGGCCAGTTGATAGCTTGGGCGTTCAAACGAGACACTCATTAAGCATGATTACATGAAAAATGTCTTATACGTACAAAAATAAAATGAAAACAGAAAACAAGTTTTAAAAAATGAGAAAGAGAAGACTTTGTTTGGAACATGCATTTTGCTTTGATCTGAAGGTCGCTGGTTCGAATCGTGTCCTTAGTGTCTCTGAGAAAACTGGCAAGGGACGGATGGTTATTCACCAAGTTTTCACGTTGTCTAACAGTCACCCGACATCGAAATAATCTTTAACGAAGACATGCGCGTACCTTCGCCAATCAATCAATCAATCAATCAATGAATAAAACATAGCTACGATACGCTAAGCAGCTTGGTCATGCTGTTGTAAACTCCGACTTCATATTGGTAAGCGGATTGGAAACAAGTACAAAAAAAGAATCTATGCTCGTTGCGCACAAAAGAACAAGCAGCGAATTTTATATAAGCAGCGCAGAGCATACGTTTTCGCCAGCGGCGCTAAATGGACGAGCGCAATTGTGTAATAACAGCTTATACAACGCGGAGGCCTCGCTCCAACAGTCGTCACGAACTAAGTTCCACCGACGCCGCAACGAAACACTCACCACGTAGTCGCCGCAACTGAGCAAACACCGACCGACCGACAGATGCGAAGGCAAAAGGGACGTCTTCGCAACCACAGAAAGAACACCGATAACAAAGGGGGGGGGGGGAATAGAAATAAAAGCCCAACACTTTCCCCCACTGTACATCCCATCACACGTCCCCATTCAAACCGTAGGTCGAATTAAAAGCCATCACTGGAACGTAGGCAAGCACCAACTTGGCTTCTCCTTTCAAACACAGGCTGAGAAAGAACGCGCGCCGTCGCACACACTTCTTATTGGTCAACTCGTCGATGCGCTAAAGTATCCGTCTAGTGAGTGAATCCCGTACGTACACGAACCGCAACACCGAACACATCCTCAACACACCGCACGGAACAAATCCCACGACTAATTGAGAGCCGAGTCGAAGCACACCGTCGAACCAAGCGAAGTCAGAGGTTGCGGAACGTTGAAGGTAAGTCGATCGCTGGAAAACCGTCCAACACGCACCACCGTCGAAACAACACACACTTCCACTGGCCGCAACAAGACTTGACTGAGCGTGTGTGCGCGCGATCCCTTTGAGAGTCGTCGAGTGGCGAGCGGCTGCGGACGCTTGCTTGCGCGCCGACAACCGAAAGCAAAGTTAGCGCCAAGCCGTGGGACAGCAAGCGCCATCTGTCGCCTGCCGGCGTCCCCGCGCACGTAAACAAACGCACGTGTAGCGGGCTTTTCTCACACGGCGGAGGAGCACGCATTTTACTGCGTTGGGTCTCGATCCTTCCCGCCTCTCTTCCCCACGTCATCTTCTTTCTCGCCTTCGACGGAATCTCTCTCTCTTTCGGCGCCCACTTTCTCTCCGGATTCGAACTTGCGCACGAACGAATTAATTTCGTACCGAGCAGGTGCAAGAAAAAACGTACGAAAGGCATCGGATCGGCACACAGGTACCCGAAGTTGTCGCGAATGCACATTCAAAAGAGCTGCCTCCTCCCTCGATCCGCGATCATTTTGATTTAGTGCAACAAGCGTGGCGCTTGCATCTCTCACTGCCTGTCCGACATTCATTGAGGCAAGATTATCAAGTCGTTAGGCATACGAATATGCATACCAACTATGTCTTTGTAGAATAAGAGCTCGATGCTGCTGTCTGGACATTAAGCGCGGTGGCGCGTAGATGCGCTTTCGTCCGTAAATCATCGAGGGGGGCTTGTTAGGTCGTTCTTAAATTTCGGTGTTATATTTTGGATTTCAAATTAGGTGGTGATAGTTATCTGCTGTCCACCACCTTTTGTTTGTTTTTTAATAATTTGGAGGTAATTATTTCGAATTTCTGTAGGAAAACGGTATTCAGCATAACAGCTGAAAACTTGGGAATGCTACCAATAAAAACGCCCTATAGAGGGATTCAGCATTAAACCCCTAAATCACCCAGCACTGCTGAAGAAGAACTATGAATGGATTGGACTTACGTGCACGACCCTTGACGATTGCCTGTTCCAAGGAGGATGTGCTTCTAGGCGTGACTACGCCCATCGAGCCCTTTTAACTTTCTTAAAAAAAAAACGGACTTGGCTTCACGTTTATGGACATTTTCCATGTGACTATTTATTTGTGTTTACATGTGTGTGATCCCCTCCCCACTTGTTTTACTGTCTACGTCTCGCTTCTTTTTTTTTATTCCATTTACTTTCCTTTCCTCTATGCCCGCCCTTCCCGAAGGAGAAGGCAGGCGTTGTGCCTTTATAGGTGGCAGTTGTCAGCCTGCTCCCTCCCTATTTCATCTGTGTCTTCCTGTGTTCTATGCACATAATCCAATTTATTGATTGATTCGTTGATTGATTTATTGATTAGTTGATTGATTGAGTGATATGTGGGGTTTAACGTCCCAAAACCACCATATGATTATGAGAGACGCCATAGTGGAGGGCTCCGGAAATTTTGACCACCTGGGGTTCTTTAACGTGCACCCAAATTTGAGCACACGGGCCTACAACATTTCCGCCTCCACCGGAAATGCAGCCGCCGCAGCCGGGATACGATCCCACGACCTGCACACAAACCAAATTATTTGGGTTTAATGCAAAGCGATACAACATGTACATTACGTTAACGGACTGTGACTCACGTATCGAACCTGATACCAAACATAGACAGCCCTAGCCATGTATATGTCACAGTCACACCAACCGATTTTAAAGCATCATCTTCAAAGTACGTCTTTCTAGACGTACCAAGCAGTTCATCGCTGCTGCGGAATAGGAAGGCCTTGAGTTTCTGACTGCGTACGAGGCATCACACTCTCCGTCCTGTTGCAAAACCATGAAAGCGATAAGTTATCTGAAGGTGATAGATGCCCTTCGCGCACGGAGTGTTCGAGTCTCTGACACATGTATTCCATTATTCAGCAGAAAACCAATTAGCGTGTTGAATTAATGGGCCAAATAATTATAGCACCGCAACTGAATAAGAAGAGGAGGTTCAGGAATGAGACATTCCCAGAGACGAACGTAGGCTCGGATAAATTCAAGGGACAACTAGTCAAATGTCAAATATATATAACATCACAATAGTGCGCAGGGCTTTCATCAGGGGGTAAGGGAGGGGGTAATACTTACACCATTCCCCCCTCCCCTCACATTTTTCATTATCTACGTCTTCCAACAAGAAAACGTTTCGCAATAGATGCAAAAAAGTGTTTACTTGCTGCTCACACGTAATAGTCTGCATTTCTGTCCCGAATTTACAGTAGTAGAGCTGGGAAATGGTAGGCAGTTATTGGAGCTATCAGAGGTCTTCGGGTGACCTTATGATGAGAAGCTTTCGTGGCCATTACTCTGCTTATTGAACAATGACGCTTGAGGTGCTATTGACAATGTAATGGGGATGACTTGTCTCCCCCCCCCTCTTTCCTAGATGAATAAGGGGCGCCTCACCCCGTGCGGACATCTATGTATTATTATTACAAGAAGTCCTATATTGCGAACTTTATGTGCGACCAGTGTAAAAAAAATAAACTGCTATAAGGGCTGCCCTGGATTTCCTCGAGACCACTGGACCGGACACTAAGCTGTAGGATAATATCTGTGCTAAGTGGCTGTTGTACATACGCACCACGTCTTCCTTTCCCTGTCACCACTCTTCATCACTCTTTATATCTCCCGGCCTTTTTCATAATCCTTGTGTAATGTAGCACGCTAGAAAGTAAATTAGCTGAGGCCTACCCCACTGTTTTCTAACAAATTTGCTCTCTCTCTCTCTCTCTCTCTCTCTCTCTCTCTCTCAGGGATGACCACTCTTTATTACCTTGGAACACAGCATGGCTCTTAGAATAAGAGGGCTTACTTTACGAAAGACTCTGCTCCTACTTCTGCTTAGTTGACAAATGCAGCAGTGGGGCGTACGCAAGAATTAAGCCATCCGCGTGACTTGTTCAGCTCGTAGCTCCACAACTGTTATTCATAGATAGCACTTAAATGACAATTCCAAGTTTTCACCTTCAAAATGAATTTCTCAGCCAACTCGGCACCACTGAATAATATGTAGAAAGTGCCACCAGAATACGCTAACTACAATGCTATAACTATAACGTTTATGTCTGCAACACACACACACACACACACACACACACACACACACACACACCACACACACACACACACACACACATCACACCACATCTATATATATATATATATATATTATATATATATATATATATCTATATATATGTCCGATGGAGGCGGAAATGTTGTAGGCCCGTGTGCTCAGATTTGGGTGCACGTTAAAGAACCCCAGGTGGTCTAAATTTCCGGAGCCCTCCACTACGGCCTCTCTCATAATCATATGGTGGTTTTGGGACGTTAAACCCCACAAATGAATCAATCATATATATATATATATATATCTATATATATATATATATATATATATATATATATATATATATATATATATATATATATATATATATATATATATATATATATGATATGCAATTCACATACACCTCATACATACTTGCTTAAGCCATTGCGGAATTACTGGAAGGGCATGCTGAATATCTCCTCAAAATGGAAAGAAATAGAGCACGCCATCATACTTAGCCTTATCGATACATGAAGTAAGCAGATCTCACGTCCCGCCGCGGTGGTCTAGTGGCTAAGGTGCTCGGCTGCTGACCCGCAGGTCGCGGTATCGACTCCCGGCTGCGACGGCTGCATTTCCGATGGAGGCGGAAATGTTGTAGGCCCGTGTGCTCAGTTTTGGGCGCACGTTAAAGAACCCCAGGTGGTCAAAATTTCCGGAGCCCTCCACTACGGCGTCTCTCATAATCATATGGTGGTTTTGGGACGTTAAACCCCACATATCAATCAAGCAGATTTAGCTCAATGTAATGACGTCACGATATAATGGTCATTACGCTCAGTGCCAATTTCAACACCGATTTGAACGCCACAATGCCTAAAATAGTTTTTTTCACTCTGCATACTTGTTTCATACTAGTCACCATTTTACGTGCAACAAGATCCCTGGGTGCCGCCATGTAGTCCTCTTTGAGCTGCGCGAAACAGGCCAGGGCAACGCCTCCAGGCCAGGCGTGACTTGCCGAATATGCACTGCCGAAGTTGTGACGTCAGCCTTTGTACCCTCCGAGCGCAGCCTGGCCGTGAAAAGGTCTACAGACCTATAAAGCACGTGTCAGACACGGGAACAGGAAAGAACTTCCTTGTCAACGGAAATAAAACGAAAAATAAAGAGTGATTGGCCAGCACTCGGCAACAGTGAGTCGTCAGCATTCTTAGACTGACGTCATACATTTGCGCGCGTGCGTCACGAGCGGCCTGCACACTCATTCTACAAGGTGTTCAAGTTTGACTTTTGGTTTACACGCTGCGCTCCCATACATTCGCCTTCGAAATTATTTGAAAGAAGCCCATCATATTAGGTACTAAAACGAAACGCACGTGGGACTGAATCTCTCTCTCTCTCTCGCCAAGCACAGGTTAAGGTACGACCTAAGATACAATACAAATTAAGGAACAACTCAATGCAGGGGACGCAAATATGCGGCCCAGCACGCACGTCAGTTTGTCCTGTTTTTCTTTCTTCTTTTTTCTGAATAATAAAGCATGTTCATGAGCAACGTAGGCGTGACAGGTCTCAAGTATCAAGCATTTTTTTAATGAAACATCTCATGCAGTCACTATGTGTTAAAACGAAACCGTATAACAAATACTTTAGAATTGGCGTCCGCATTCCAGTCACTCCGTGGAGATCAGTAGCGATATCTTGTTCGAAATCTGATGTCTGATTCCCATCAGAAATTACCCTTGACGAGACTGAAGCTCGTCAAGTCGCTGACAGATGGTTATCACGTCCTGGGTGGTGGCAGGATTTTGCGTGGCGAGGGCGTTAAAGGCGACGGTGTTAATGCCTTTAATTATGTGGCGTATTTGGTCGTTTTGAGACATGCCGGTGTTAACGCGCTTGCACAGTGCAAGGACATCCTCAATATAATAGGTGTAAGATTCACCCGGCAGCTGCGTGCGTTGAGCGAGTTTCTTCTTTGCTGCCTCAGTGCGAACTGCAGGGGCACCAAATACCTGACGAATTTGCTGCTCGAAAGTGTCCCAGTCGGGAAGATCCGGGTGGTGGTTCCAGAACCAAGTTTTCGCAACATCGGACAAGTAAAATGGGACGCTGCGCAACTTGTGTGGATTGTCCCACCTGTTCAAATCGCTGACGAGGTCGTAGTTCTTGATCCAGTCTTCAACATCATCGCCTCGGAGACCGGAAAACACAGGTGGATCACGCAGGCGAGTGTTGTTGGGCGGAGCGGGGGGCGGTGGCTGCAGTAGGACGGCGACGTTGGATGGGCCAGGGTTTTCTTGGGCCGCCATGGCAGGGGGTTGTACGCGACGACCCGAGCGGAGTTCCAGTGAGAACGGGCGAGAGGACTTGAGGGAACGAAAAGCACAGTCCACCACTTGTGAGGAACCGGTTTATTCGGCCAGGCTCGAGCTCAATCACGCCGGTGATGATATTCTTAGATGAAGAAGATGTACAGGTGATGATGATTACAAAGAGAATAAAGAGTCATTCGCTTGTCGCGCTCACAATATGTTAGACATGGAACGGGATTTGCAAATGGTGATGTTAGCTGACAATGGTGATGTTAGCTGATGTTAGCTGACTGAAATGACTGACGTCATTTCAATTTCCCGGAACTTGCGGAACATTGGTCACTCCAGCCCGCTATATATATATATATCGTGCACGTGTTGTTGTTGCTGCTGTTCTTCCATCTTGGCTGCAGCTGCCTCTGACTCTCCTTGTATATTTTGTAAACATATTTATTTAATTCATTTTCTCACCCCCGTGACATTATATATATATATATATATAAATGAACATTTGAAGGGGGTGTCTCTCTAGAAATGAAGAAGTTGCCCCCTCCTCCCCTCTGAAAAAATGGCAGCATATCCACGGAGTGAATGATGGAGAGTGGGGCGAAGAAATCGTCCGTCCATTCGTTCTTGCTTCCGTCCGTCCATGCATCCGTCAGTGTGACCGTCCATGCGTCCATCAGCCCGTCCGTGCGTGCGTCTGGTCGTGCGTTCGTCCCTGCGTTCGTCCATGCAGCCACCCCTGCGTCCGTTCATGCGTCCATCCATGCATATGTCTATGTGTCCGTTCGTCCATCTATTCAACACTCCAAGTACCACCATCTCGCATCTTTTCATCATATATTCCCCATATAGAAGCACCCAATCCAGCGGACATTCCAAGGACTAAACGAGAGGTGGCACACGCACACTATCTTACGGCCTGCGCTTTGGGTCCACTTCCCACCTTTAACCACCTCGAGTTCATGGTATATTCTAGTTCACTGTATTCATGGCACTGCGACCAAACGCTCGCTAAACCTTTCGAAAACCAAGGAGGTTACGCCCAGCGAGTATAACGTAGCAACCTTTCCCTGTCAGATAGGGCTCAATTTACATGCCAATGGCTGCTAATGAGAAATGAGAGACAGGCGAATTCGGCTTTTACTTTCTTACGGCTTGCGCTTCGTATCTACTTCTCATTTTTAACCACCTTGAGTTCATTCATGGTATATACAAGTTCATTGTATTCATGGCACTGCGGCTCAACGCTCGCTAAACCTTTCTAAAGCTAAGGAGGTTACACCCAGCGAGTATAATGTAGCATCCCTTTCTTGTCCGATAGTGCTCAATGTACATGCCAATGGCTGCTAATGGGGATCGCAGCGTGCGCGTTGACTAAAAGCCGAATGCTCATGTCTCTCATTCCCCATTAGCAGCCATTGGCATGTACATTGAGCACTATTTTTTATTGTTAAACAACGCACAGGAGAAATCTCTCACTGGCACCACCTTGGAGGTCAAATGTTATACCTATTTCGGGTATGTGCCACTGGTGGTTACATACGAGGGACGCCCAAGCCACGCCATAAGGAGCTTCGCCCCTAAAATATGTCTGGCTAGTGGCTACTACCCTGCGCCTCGATGGCATGTATGCTGGTTCAGAGAAGAACGGCTATTTGGGCTAGTAGGTTAAATTCCATTGTAATAAGGGTTGCGTGCGCAAGCACGAAAGTGCTAGAAGGAGAGTGAACGGAGGGAGAGGAACGGAAGGCACAGATGACAACACGAGCGCTGACTACCAACAGAAGCGCTGACTACAGATCCCCCACAGTTGGTATGCGCCATGCAGAGTTGATGGGTGAACAATAATGAAGCTTTTGTCAGGGGCTGGAGCATTCGACGACCCACTGGTTGCGCGATTTGCATCGTGTGACACCTGGTTTTTCCTCTGCTGTTCTAAAACACATTTTTACTCATACTAAGGCGATTCCTTTCACGACATCAAGTCTGCATAAAGCCAGTTTGCGAAAGAGTTCCAAGCACCGGCGTAGCTCGGTGGTAGAGCACTTGGCTGGCGGGCACGCAGGGGACCCGGGTTTAAAACCCCACCGTGTCTTTGGTGTTTCTATAGTTCAAGTTTTTTTTTTTCGTGCGATAGTGGTTACGGACACCGGCGGCGACGGACAACTAAGGCGCTGCACGCAAACCATGCTGTGGTCTCACACCAGCTTTCGCTGTTCAAAGATTGGATGCATTAAAACGGTACTGACATAAAATTTAGTGGCTGAGATAGCCTGCGGGGTCGATTCCCGTGAACATTCCTCTGCAAAGTACCAACAGCGAATACAGCTTAAGGTATTTCAAGTTAATCTTGAAGTTTGCGTGAGCCCTCAACTCCATCGTGTCATTGACACCCTCAAAGTGGACCTTTGGGGATCCTCTACACGAAGAATGCTGTACTCTACTGAATCAGAGCACTAAGCCGTTCATAACGAAGGTCAATTCAGTCGAGATACGCTTAAGATTTTGTTAAAAACAAATGTTTGACGATTTAGAGTACGACGTACTCCACTATGAGAGGGCAATAAGCTGTCCCAGTTTCAATAAGTCACGCACACTACACATATATAATTTGCGTTTAGGAAATGGGTTTAACGCCTTTGAGTACTTGCTAATTTACTATGGGAGAGCGGAAAGCCCTCCCAAAAGCTTAGAATACCCACAAAAATTCTGTACGTTCACAGCCACATGTGTATATAACAAATGTTCGAGGATTTAGAGTACGACGCATTCTACTGTAGGAGAGCAATATGTTGTCCCAGTTTGAAGACCGCGTCAGTCCACGCCGTTCAACATTTGCGATCGTGTGTCAAGAACAAATTTTCGGCGATTTAAATTAGAATGTATTCTAATGTGGGAGAGTAGTAAGCTGTCCCCGCACACAGGGAATTACAAAGATATGTGTTTAGAATAAATTGTCAACGCTTTTGAGCAATATACGCACTCTACTATGGGAGGGCCATAAGCTGTCCCTTATGCACACAGAGTGAAAACCATCATTAGGATGAGATGTGCTTAGAAACATCATGCATCGATTTAGGGTGCAATTGAACCATACTATGGGACAGCAGCAGGCTGCCCCGGTGACACAACGTACAATAGTAGGCTGTGTGTATAGAAAAAAAAGTCACAGCTTTGACGCAAAGGCGAACAAGTGAACGCGATAGCAATAAATTGGAAGATCACGCGAAAAATGGCAAGTAGATCGAAACGTCTCCCACGATTCCCCTGCACGAAACGTACTCACAGATACAGATGAACGCGAATAAGCGTCTCAGATGTTACTTCGCTGTGTCTGAAAAGCGTGTCCTTTTCGCAAACGGAGACTCAGCAGCGAGTGCAGTGACATTTGTGCGCCCTGTAACTAGAACAGAATCGTTCCATTGAAAGCCCAAGGCGTACGGTTCTCCCCAAAGCGAGATGAGCGCGCGCGCGCGTGAGCGTCCACCCCTTGCCCCTCTCCGCGGGGCAAAATACCCGTGGGAGATTAGATCCCGCACCGCCGCGTCGTGACGATCTGGCGACGCGCGCTCATTGCGCCATCTCGCTGGTGATGCTGAAAACGCGATAGTTACCCCGAGATAGCCATGGCCAACGGAAAGTGGATTATGTAAATAGCTTGCCGAAAGAGGTGCTCCATCGTGGCTCACTCTCACAAACAAGAGGTTCGATTCCGTGCGCAGGAGTTTTACGCACACACACACACACACACACACACACACACACACACACACACACACACACACACATATATATATATATATATATATATATATATATATATATATATATATATATATATATATATATATATATGATTGAAGAGAAGGACGCACGTACGAAATGTGGATTTATTAACGTTTCGGCTGGTGGACCAGCCTTCGTCAGAATGAATGCAGTATGTTACAGGCACTTAATATATAGGTAGGCGGATGTATACACAGGAACAGTGCACCACTGCCAGATGCTATGCGCAATGAAAGCAAGGTACATGCGCATGGTGGACACAACAACGCACTGTGACTCACAATCACAAAAACAAAGATATCGCGTAAAAAAATAATAATAATCGCGTCACTGGCCAGTGAGATACCACGAGGCGCAGAACATATAAGAAATATTGGCAATGCGCCGAGCGTACATAGCACAAGATTGACTCTACAAAATAATAATAATAACGATACATAATGCACTTTTACGAAGGATTAAACATCCATTCACACACACACGAACGAGATAAGTCTGTCTCCGCATGAGGCCGAGCACGCACTGTATTCTACGCAATTATGCTAGCCAGTTTGCCCGCGTTTTCGTTTAAACCCCTAGAAGCCGTTCCGAACTTATGAATTAGAAATGATTCGCGTATCTCACGCTTATAATGCGACGTGAATCCCGCCTCCAATACAGTTGCCCTAAATGATTCGAAACTATGTCCGGTAGTGGCGACGTGCCTTGAAATCGGCAGATGAGGCATGGAGTGCACATGGGCCTTGTGATTGTTGAAACGGTAGCGAAATGAATTTTCAGTATGACCAATATACTGCAAGTGACAAAAGGAGCACTCAAGCAGATAAACCGCATTATCTGTGTCACAGGTGAAATCGCCACGAATTTTTAAAGTGAAATTGTTTGCGGAGCTTTTAGCCACAGCGGTGGTTGTCATCTGTTTGCATAACTTGCATCGAGGTTTTGCGGCATGGATGGCAACCAGCGTGTGAAATGTAATTGTTAGTCCGTACTTTGGAGGACGTGAGGATGTCCTGCAAGTTCCTACAGCGACGATACACGGCGCGGGGTGGCTCTGAAAAAACTTCTTTTAGGTGGTCGCTTTGCGTCAATATGTTGTGATGTTTCCTAAGATGGCTGCTACATTGGGTGCGGAAGCGCTATGCGTGAGTACTAGGTTAGCATTATTGAGGCTATGGGAATGTTTTCTCTGCATTGATCAGTGTTTTTCGGTCAAGCATATCAGCACGTGCCACTGCGTCATCAATCATCTGTGCCGGGTATTTCTGCTTTAGAAGAGAAACACGCAGTTTATCACAACTAGCGATGAAGTCTGCTTGCTCGGAGCAAAGGCGTTTTAAAACGAACAGCTTGGCTATATGGTATGCTGGATTTACAATGTTTAGCGTGACTGCTGTTGAAATGTAGGTATTGTTGTCGGTCAGTAGGCTTTTGATAAAGCTTGGTGATTAGGTTGCCGTTTATTAGGCTAATAGATACGTCTAAGAAGTTTATGGTTTCAGTCGAGTAGACGTGCGTAAAAGAGATGGATGGGTGAACGTTATTGAAATCTGATATGAATGAGAGAAGGTGCGATTCACCATGAGGCCAAATAAAGAAAATATCGTCAATGAATCTTTTATAGCATAGCGGTTTTAATTGGCGACTGCGTAAAACTCCTCTTCAAGCTTCCCCATAAAAATGTTGGCATAATTTGGCCCAATCTTAGTCCCCATCGAAGTGCCGCTGACCTGTACATAATGCACTTCATTGAATATAAAATTGTTCATGTGGAGAATCATTTCAAGTAACACCGCAATGGTAGTGCTGTTTACTGGCTTATCATCGGAACATTTCTCATACGCTTCTACAACCGCGAAGATGCCATCCGAGTGAGGGATGTTTGTGTAGAGTGACGAAACGTCCAGCGTTACCAGAAAGGAACCATTAGGCACGGTAATGTCGTTAACTACCGACAAAAAGTGGTTCGTGTCCCTCAAGAAAGACTGATACGTGGCGGGAAGGTGACGAATCAACGAGTCCACATAACAAGACAAGTCTTCTGTCACCGTTCCGTTTGCAGAGACTATGGGGCGGCCTGGGTTGTTCGGCTTATGAATTTTTGGCAGCATGTAAAATCGGCCAGCAGACGGACTTAGCGGGACTAGTGTTGTGGCTGCCTATCACATATTTTTTTATCTCGCCAGAGTGCATATATCTTTTGTTTTAGAGTTTCTTTGAAGTCCATTGTGGGGTCTGCATCAAGTCGTTTGTAAAATGAAGTGTCATTGAGCTGCCGAAGAGCCTCCTTAATATAGTCTGCTGTGTTCATAACCACGATGGCACCACCCTTGTCGGCTGGCTTAATAGTGATGTCGTCGCGCTTCCTTAATAATTCGATCGCTTTCAGTTTCTCCGTCGCGCAGATTTCGACGGAACGAAGTTTTCTGCCTATATGCTTGAATTACATCGCGCTGAACAGCATCAATATATAGATCAAGGTATTTATCGCGTTGTAATGGTGGTGTCCAACGTTTAGCTGACGGCAGCACCCCGGAAGCATGGCTACTGTTATTTCTACCGTGAAAGAACTCCCTCAATCTCAGGTTGCGTGCGAAATTATCTAAGTCACTGAGTAGCTGGAATTCATCGCAATGACCCGTTGCGGGGCAAAACTTCAAACCACGCGATAATACAGACATTTCATCTTTGGACAGACTACAGTTCGATATGTTGACTACGTTTGAAACATCATCTGAACGGGGTGTATTTTCGAAACGGGACGGCGCCGTACTTAAATTTTAAGGAGTTGCGCGGGTGTGCAATGAGACATCACGCCGTCCCTGAGTAACTTCTTACATTTGACAGCACATATTTCATTGCGTTTCTTTTCCTCGAATATGCACAGCGA